>CP125974.1:146566728-147092649 GCA_030063025.1 Avena longiglumis
CAAAGGGCTATACCATAATCAATGGACAACTCTACAAAAGAAGCACCACTGGTGTATACCTTAAGTGTGTTTCCTAGCAAGAAGGTATTGAAATCCTCCGTGAAATCCATCTTGGAGATTGTGGGCATCACGCCGCTCCTCGATCGTTGGTCGCTAAAGCCTTCCGGCAAGGATTCTACTGGCTGACCGCAAAGGCGGACATCGACAAGCTGGTTGAGACATGCATGGGATGCCAGTATTATGCCCGGCAACCACATGTTCCAGCTGAAGAATTGCGAACAATACCAATAACTTGGTCGTTTGCAGTCTGGGGGCTGGACATGGTTGGTCCATTGCAGACGACACCGTGTGGGTTTACGCATCTGCTAGTAGCAGTTGATAAATTCACCAAATGGATAGAAGCTAAACCCATTAGAAAGCTCGATGGGGCAACTGCCCTTAGGTTTGTCCGGGATCTAGTGGTGAGATTTGGTCTCCGACATAGCATTATCACCGACAATGGCAGAAACTTGTCACTTGGAGAAGTGGAAGCTTATTGTTGGGAGAAGGGAATCCGACTTGACCTTGCATATGTGGCGCATCCACAGTCCAATGGTCAGGTTGAGCGAGCCAATGGATTAATTCTATAGGGAATCAAGCCACGTCTAGAAGCACCGTTGCATAGAGCAGCTGGAGCCTGGGCAGAGGAATTACCATCTGTGCCGTGGAGTTTACGAACTACACCCAACAGATCTACCAACTACACCCCTTATTTCATGGTATATCGAGCAGAAGACATCCTACCTTCCGACATCCTTCACGATTCACCAAGTGTTTCCGCCTACGACGAAGATGACGCTGAAGAATTCCGATGCCTAGATGTGGACCTTCTCGAGGAGGAGCGCGTATTAGCATGCTAAAGATCCGACATCTACCAGCAGAAGCTACGCAGCTACCACAGTCGCCGCGTTCGGCATCGCTCATTTAAAGAGGGGGACCTGGTGCTCTGACTTAAGCAGAAGAAGTCACACAAATTATCCCCGCCATGGAAAGGACCATTCATCATAGGCAAGGCGCTACTCAATGGGTCTTACTACCTCTTTGACAATCGTGAACTGGAAGATAGACTCAACGAGGATCATAAGCGTAAGCGACGTGACCCGGATGATGACTACCTGGAGCTTGACCGGCCATGGAACATAGCACAACTACGTCTTTTCTACACTTAGCATTTTTTATCTATTGTGTACCTCTTATATGATCAATGAAATAAATCTCTATGGTTCACTCATATTTCTGAGTCTTTTACCTCCTTTAGTGTTCATTTTTGGATCGTATAAAACATTTATGCACAAGCTTTGCGATTGCACTTGTGAAAACTCCGCCTACGGGGGTTAGCTTAAGTTTTCTGGTCTACACGTTCTTTTTTGTTTTTATGTGGATTCTGGAGTAGTGACTTTCAGCACTTATTGTCGGTGATTTTGTGCTTAGGTTATTGACGGCGCCATTGGGCATCATCGCCTGAGCGCATAGTTCCGACAACGAGTCTTCCGACTCACAAAAAGTCAAGCATAAAAGCTAGAGTAATGGATAAGCGGGCACTTGGTTAAAAATATTTACATGCTGGAACTGGTTCTTGAGTAGCAGGAAATAACAACTACTGTTTTTCCGCCTTAAGTTAACAAGTAGTTTTTTCTGCATACAAATTCTAGAGGAAACAAATATTACATATTGTCTTTTCATTCCTTTGGCACAAGAGACTTGGATGCAGTGTCATCAGCAGGAGAGCCATCCTCGTCGAAGTCGGCAGTTTTGAGGAACTCGGAGGAGCTTTGGTTGTCGCCGTCAATAATATCCATGGGCACGAAGACGTTAGGGTCGACCAACTCAGGGACTCTGGTATCATAACCCGCGAGCGACGCCAAGATAGCTTTGTGATCTACTTTTTGGCCATCGTCATCCACGTCGGGGATAGCGGAAGTCACCGTGTCGATGTCGGCGTTTTTGTAGTGTGCCTTGACCATTGACAGCGCCATCCTCGCGCCAGCCCGGGTACATGAAGCTTTCCAGCTTACAATACGCTCGGGGGCTTGGCGCAAAATCTCCGAGAACTTCATCACGGAATCCACAGCTTTGATGTTGATCTGGAGGGGCTTGGCTATCTCCTTGGCGTGCTTGATAGCGGTGCTGATAAAGTTGCCGGCAAGGACCATGCATTCTTTTTGCGGAGGAGGCGACTGGGTCAACCCAATAGGAGCTGCAAAATTCCGACAAGAGAACACATGAGTTCAATAATACAAAGGTTCATAGTATCTAACTTATATAAGTACAAGACGGAGAATCACTTACTGAAGATGCTAATCTCGGCCTGCTGAAGAGTATCCTCCATGGAGTCCTGTTCTTGTCGGAGGATCTTATACGCTTCAAGATTGCGCTCATTTTGCTCATCGGCAACTTTCTTCTGCTCTTTCAGCATCGCGATCTCCTCCTTCAAGCGGTTCATCTCTGTGTCGGCGGATTCCTGCAGGACCTTCATGGACTCCTTGTGCATCTTCAGCATATCCTTCCTCTCCTTCTTAAGGATCTTGTTTTTGCTATCCAACTGCTCAATGTGCTTGGATTGCTCAACAATATCCTTAGCCTTGGCAATGGCTTCTACAAGTCAGGGAAAGAATAGTACACAGTGAGTACTCGGAGAATGTTGGCACAAGACCAAGTCGGAATACGAAAACGAAAGGAAAAACAAACTCTTGCTCTTGGTGATTTGATCCTTCAAGAAGGCAGTTTTACCCTTTTCGTCTTCCAAATCCGCGCACATCTTCTGGAACTTATTGTTGGCGACACCCCTCCGAGCATTCTCATTCCGTGGAGCAAAAATTTAAAGCTGTTTAGTCTACTTCGAGCATCTAGACGGATAATTATCCACCTAGAATCTTGGAGGCTACAGTGAGAGTTTTTTAACTTGGCAATATGCTTAGTCTTTCTTTAAGCATCTAGTCGGAACTGATTCAGTTTTCAACTAGAATCTTGGGGGCTACAGTATAAAGTTTTTAAACTTAGTCATATGCTTAGTCTTTCTTGAAGTATCTAGTCGGAACTAATTTAGTTGCAACTAGAGACTTGGGGGCTACAGAATCAAAATTTACAAACACTGCGTATGTTACTCTGAAAGTATCTAGTCGGAATAAATTAATTCAAACTAAATACTTGGGGGCTACCGTGAGAAGTTTTCTAGCTTAGTCACTTTTAGAGCATTTAGATGCAAAGACCTATGGTTTTACTTCTAAAATCCTCGGGGGCTACAGTGGGATACTCATATGAAATGCAGAAGGCAAATATAACTTACAAGTGCGATGATCTTGAGGTTGGTAGCGCTCTCAATAAGCAACTTTATGAAGGAAAGGCTGTTTCCTTGCAAGATATCTGCTTGTCGGAGAAGTTCCTCAAGACCGCAGGTTGGAGATGTCGGCACTGCACCAGGAACCAAAGTGGAGATACTCGGCGTGAGCGCGGGGAAGACTATCTTTGGAAATTTTATGGTTGTCCTGGTTGTAGAGGCGCCGCCTTCATCAGACATTCCACCCACCACCACCGCCTTACCGCTATCGATGGCATCCTTAGCCGGAGCTTCAGACATTTGGGTTGCGGTACTTTCTTGCATCGCTTGTTCGCCGATAATGACGAGCTCCACGGAGGCATCTGAGTCCACTTTCATGGCGGAAGGGCCAGATGCATCCTTGTCTTGTGAGCTTGTCAGAGCAGGTGTGGGCTGGACGCTGGGAGTGGCACGGGCGATGGCGGGAGATGCTTGGTGTGGTACGTCACGCTGCAACATATCTTTGATGTTTTTAGAAGCCCCCGATGTTTTGGAGGTCTTCTTCAAACTAGTGCTGGCCTTCTTCCTGAAACGTGCAAAAAGTATAAGTACAAGAATAAGACGAGCAATGGACAATGTCAGAGAGAAATAAGCTTACACAACAAGGGGTGCTTTGGCAAAAGGAATCCCAGTAACTCTTCTTTTCTCCGCCTCCAGGGCAGCAGTGGACTTCTTGGAGGCTCCACCCTTCATATTCTTCTTCTTTCCTCCGTCGACAGCGTCAGCGATGGAGCTCTTCCGCTTTCGCGCCAGCGGGACATCGTCGTTGGACACGATGGTGACTTCCTTCATCTTGGGGTCATAGACTTGGACAACCATGCTATCCTCCTCTAGACTGCTGAGCTATTAAGTGAAATCCCAAAAGTGTTAGATGAGATGGTAATGGTTAGAAGGAAGAACTAGAGTATATGTCATACATGGAAAATAAACAGATACCTCTAGGCACTTGCCCTCCTCGAACATATCGTAGGTGATGGCGAAGCCACGCTTCTTGTCCTTCACCTTGACGATGTCCTTAAGGAGGAGCTTGACGGAGTCACTCGAGAAGTTGTCCTCGGAGATGCGGAGGCCATCCTTCCTCTCCTTAGAGTACTCATACATCAGTTTGGAGTGGTGCTGTAGAGGCTGGATCCGCCCGACGAACCAGCACATGGCTAGGTCCAACCCGGTCAGACCCGTGTCTATGAACCACTCTATCCGCCTAATGACGCGGGAGGTTTCGTTGTCGGGGGGGGGGGGGGTGGCTTGGGATATCCATGTCGGGGCTTCGGTAGCGGCTCCGTCGACGAAGTCCGGATACGTTTCTTCTCGGCCGGCCAGAGGGATATCTAGGCCGTAGAAGTACGTCCGTTGCCATTTCTTACAGGACTCATGGCCGACGATGTCGGGGAACCGCCGGCCAGGTCAGATCTTAAAACTAATTGTTCCACAGTTTCTGAGCTCGTCCTTGCCGGCACTGACTTCCCTCTTAACGGTGAAGAAGTAAACAAAGAGATCTAGCCTAGGCATAATCCCTAAGTAACCCTCACAGAGCTCCGCGTAGTTGCTAAGCGTGAGGATGCTATTGGGGGGAGAGGTTCTGGGGCTGTACTCGGTAGTGACTAAGGACATCTAGGAAGAAGTTGGAGATGGGTAAGGAAACGCCGCGTACCAATTGGGCCTTTGAGGTACACCTTCTCTCCGGCTTGGGGAGAAGGGTCGACCTCGCCGGCTGGCGCCGCCCGCCAGACGAGCCCCTCCGTCGCAGGGAGGTAGCCCTCGACGTGCAACTCTTTGATGTCGCGGTCCGTGATGTCCGAGCCGCGCCAGTCCCCTTTGTGGGAATCGCTCTCCTCTTCCAGCAGCTCTAGCGCCGCTGGATTATGGTCACCGTCGATGGATTCAACCACCGCAGACTTGGGTAGCACCAGACCCTCTGGGGGCACATGGACGGTGCTCGTGGGCTTCCCCGTGGCATCGCTTGACTCCGCCATGGAGGGAACAAAGCTACTGCTTGCCATTGGAAAGGTAGAGGTGGTGGCTGGAAGGATTGAGGGGCTAGGGTTTTTCGCGTGCGCACGGAGAGCTCGAGGAGGTGCTCACTGGAGGAAGAAGACGACGCGAGAGGAGAATGAGGTGAAAAGTAAAATTCCACCGCAGTTATAATTCATAACCCCTGGCGTCAAGATTCGTGCAAGATGATCGAATGGTCGGCGCGTGGACGACGTGTGCGGGCGCGTGCGCAGAAATTTCGCCACGTTCCCAACCGTCGCCGCCAATGGTTCGTATCTCTCGCGCGGGAAAAACATACATGATTGTGTTCTCTGCATGTGTGAGTTACGAGGCGTCGAAATATTCCGGCCTGTACGGATCCAATCCGGCTACGGAAGAGTACGATATAAGATTCAGCAATTCTCCGACTTGCAAGTTGAAGACGGAGAAAACCTTGCAGGGTTCTTGGGAGGACTACAAGATATTGCTTGATGATTTTCCGACATCCATCTAGACGGAGCATTTAACCTGAAGAGGCAAGACGGCGCAAGATCTCGGAGTTCTCCGGGGCTACTGTTAGGGATATGCTATATGGGTATCCTCATAGCATGTCTCCTATCCGGATAATCTGGGTGGCCCACAGTTGGTAGCATGGCCCGTGGCCTGCTGGGCGGCCCAGTTAGATGTATCCAGAAGGGAGGCCCATGCCGGATAACGGAAGACTACGGAGGAGTCACAGACGTACCCGGAGCCTTGGAGTGCAAGACACGCTAGACTAGTTGTAAGCAGTGTAGGACTCTGTAACCTGTCCGGCTAGGAATTTTCCCTGTAACCATAGGACCCGGCGACTATATAAGTCGGGTCTATGGGAGCCTTTAGGGCATAACCTAAGACGATAAATTAGACTCTCTAGTCGCCCCGCACAGCGAACCAATCCCTGTAACTCAGCGTATTGCCATTATAGTGATTTATAGAAGGAGTAGGATTCCGCCACTGTCATGGGATCTGAACCTGAATAAGCTATGTATCCTCGTACCCGTCAACCGTTTGCCTTCCCCCACATCTCTAAACACGCACTGTGAGGACCCCTCCATGGCGTACTCGTCGGCAATACCATGACAGCTGACGTCAGCCGTTGGTGTAGAGATTGGACATGACGGCGATGCGACGATGTCAAGTCTACACCGACAGCTTATCCGTCGGCCTAGGTTTCGCACCTATGCTGACGGCAAGGCATAACTATTTTCCCCTTTTTGACATATTAATCCTAAAAAAAATCATAACTAAATCATTGTAATTTAGAAAAATTATATAATGTATTGAAATTTGCATAAAAATAATATCTATCTATCTAAACTCAATTACTACATATTTTTGTTGAATAAAATATAAAAACATTATATATACTTTCATGTAACACATTTTCCTTTTTTGAGTGAAAAAATGGGGTGTTTTGTGAAACAACCACCAAATAAAAGTTTCAAAATGGTTACACCCTATTTTTCAAAAATACTCGCAGGTCATACACAATTATAAAGACAACCATATGGCTCCTACCGGTTGTGTACTCATCGACATGCAAGTCGTGAAACATTACAACACATGATCATCGCATACAATATACACATCACATCTTGGGCCATACCATATCACAGAAAACACTTCCAGCAAAAACAAGTTAGACGCCTCTACTTTGTTGTTGCATGTTTTACGTGGCTTATGGGAGTAGATGCTAAGAACGATTCTTACCTACGGAAAGCCACAACGGTGATATTATGGTTGCCAAACTCCGGTGTTAATCCCATGACAACTATAGTGAGAGAAACTGGCATCCACCAGCCGCATGTGTGGAACAAGCCACCGCGTCAAGTGCGGGCGGTCTCATGACGCGTCAGCGTAAGGTTGGCTTGGACCGCTTCAATCTCACTATCCCGCGTCATAAGAAGAACACAAACAAGAGGCTTGCAACAGAAAACATCAACGCCCGCAACAACCATGTTGCGTTCTACTCGTAAAACACATCTACGCATAGATCTAGCTCTGATACCACTGAAGGGGTTTCGCGGCATAGTAAATCAAAATTTTCTACGGATGCAAACAGAGGGAAAGCCAAGATCTAATCTAGGAGATGCAAACAACGAGAGAGATTGGATTAGATCTTCACACCCTTGAAGATTCGCACAGCGGAACATTCGTTGGAACGTGGGTGATGTAGTCGTACTCGCTTCTCCTCCTCGCGATCCGATCCGATCTAGCACCACAAGTGGCGGTGCCTCCGTGAGATGCACACGTGAAGCACCTCGACGTCTCCTCCTTCCTTGGTCCAACAAGTATGGTGGAGAGATGGGTTGGATCTACAACGCGACGGCGTGGTGTATATGGTGGAGAATTTCTGCAGCAGGGCTTCGCCTACAAGCAGTCGGGAGGGAGAGAGGAGGGCAGCAGGGCGGCTAGGGTTGGAGGGGAAGGTGTGTGTAGGATTGGTGCGCCCCCACCCCTCTTTATATAGAGGGGGGCGCAGCCCTAGCCCCTCCCCCAAGCCCAAACCGGCGGCCCCAAAGGATAAGGAGTGGGGGGCAAGGAAACCCCCCTTCTAGAAGGTCTATCTCGAGTTTAAACCTCTCTTGGCCGGCTGGGCCCTATGGGGCCTTGTGCCCCTGGCCCAATGCGGCCAGGGCACTCCCTCATAGGCCCATGCCCCCTCCCGGAAGGTGGGGCCACGTTGGTCCCCTTCCGGAAGGTTCTAGAAGCTTCCAGTATAATACCGATTAATCCGGAACAATTTCGAACTCCAAAAACTGCGCTGCCTTATATGAATCTTATTCTCTGGACCACTCCGGAACCTCTCGTGATGTCCTGGATCCCATCCGAGACTCCGAACAAAAACTCATAAACAAATTATCCAATCTATCCTAGCGTCGAGACACGTTAAGTGTGTGACCCTGCGGGTTCGAGAATATGCAGACATGATCTTCTATCAATAATCAACAATGAGTCAGGCACCCATATTGACTCCACACATTCATCGATGATCATATCGGATGAACCACGATGCCAGGATTCAATCAATCCCATATATATATATATATATTCCCTTCTCGCGATATTTTACTTGCGAGATTTGATCGTCTTGCAGTCATACCTAGTTCAATCTCGTTCACAGCAAGTACTTTACTCATTCCGTAATCCGATATCACTTTGTGATTAACTCTTAACCACATGCTTGCAAGCGGTGTTGATATCGATTACCGAGTGGGCCTGAAGTATATCTCTCTAACTTGGGAGGGACAAATCCCATCTCGATACATACAACCCAACAGATACTTTCCGATCACCTGAGAGACACCTTTATGATCACCCTCTCATAGGATGACGTTTGATGACCTCAAAGCTTTCTTCCGATACCAGGGAGTTGTATTATCTCATGGTCTAAGGAATACAATATTTGACATAAGAAAAGCTCCGCAAAGACGAACACGATGACACGATCTAATTGCTTCGCTTAGTTTGGGTCTGTCCACCATATCATTCTCCCAATGATATGAACTCATTATTAATTGACAACTCATGTCCATGGTTAGGAAACCTTAACCATCATTAATCAATGAGCTAGTCCATAGAGGCGTACTAGGGACACGATGTTGTTCACAAACCATACAAGTATTAAAGTTTCCGCTTAATACAATTCTAGCATGGAATATAAACATTATCATGAACTAGAATTATAATAATAACATCTTTATTATTGCCTCTAGGGCATAATTTCAACAGAATAATGTTGCAGGCGGAAGTTTTCCTTTTCGTCGCACCAAAAAGCTATTTTTCATTTTCCGAGTGCAAAAAAGGGGTGTTTTGTGAAGCAACCACCAAATAAAAGTTTCTAAATGATTCCACCCCATTTTCAAAAAAAAATACTAGGCCACCTTGCATAGAAAAATTCCCAACCGGGGTATCTTAAAACTTTCCGTCTATCCCTCGTGAAAAAAACAAATCCCGCCAAATCGATAGGAAGTGGGTCAGATTTAAACTACATGTACATGATCTGATGCTCACAATTTTTTAGAAAAATCATTTCTAGGTTCATAATATGCTATTTCATCAGAGATCCACTGCAAGTTTAACGAGGCTCAACCCCGAGTTAAGGATTTTTTAAATCCTCAAATTCAAAAGGGCAATTTTGATATGATTTTTTGAAGATTTGAACACTACTAAATAAATTTTATTTAAAAATACATTATACATGTTTACAAGGATGATAGGGATGTTATATTTGGATTCTTCTCATTTTTCTGATCGATTTAAACATATTATTTGTCAAATTCCGAAGATTTAAAGATATGAATTATTCCATATTAAATAGAAAAAAGGCAAAAAATAAATTTTTTTATTCATATTTGAATTCAAGATTATTATTACTTATTCATTTTTATTTACATAAATAATTGTTTCAAGTTTTAAAAATAAAACCGTGTGGCACCATGATGCAAAGGTTAATAGGATTGATATGGTGGTATTATCAATAAGATCTAATTTACTTATCAGAAGTTCATGCGGAAGAAACATAGAAGTTAAACATATTGGAGCTGGAGTACCGTAAGATGAGTGACTGATAGAGAAGTTTGACCATAAGTGTAATTTGATTGATAGAGATTAATTGCATTTAGAATTAAAAAAATGCCTATAAGATTAACGAGTCAAACAATTTAAAAATATCTAAAAAAAAGTTAAAAAAAACTAGACCGGCGCCAATCGCGGGCTACACCGACGGGAGCTGGCCGTGGGCGGCAAGCTCGTTTTCTGTAGTGGGAGTACATCCAAAGGCAAGGTGCTGTAAAACTGGCAAGAGTCTCGCTGTCTTGAGAGAAAGAGCGGTGTTCTACCATGCCAAATCCTGTACCACGGCGTCATATTTCTAGAGAGATCACCGGTGTGGATGTTGACAACTCAAGGTACACAACATTCTGAAATCCTCGTAGAAAGGATGTCCCAGTTGACATCACAATCATAGGTCTCCAGCTCCTACAAGGTTCCTCCGTGTACTTTGCTCTTTCTGTTTTTTTTTTGAACAAGGGAGAGCCCCGAAGGGGCTGGAAGCCTTTCATTATAATAAGACGGAGGAGTTACAAATTTTCACGCTGGACCCTAGAAAAACTAAAATTGCAACTAGATCCACACGCTTTACAAAAAGGACCCTAAAATTATCTAGGAGAAAGCCATCGGGTCCTTCTTCCAATCCGCCTCTGCATCTGGTGGGCCTCACGATGGAGGTTGAAGAAGCTCCGGGATTCTTCACCGGTGAGCTTGAAGGCCTCGATTTGGCCAGGATAATCGGGTGGCATCTTGCTTCCGATTTGGAACTGCAGTAGAAAGTGGCTCCACTACTACTTGGTTGATCATCACCACCGCTCCTCAGATCTCCTCCCCTTCTAGTCACCACCTCTGTGCTCAAGAAGACAAAAGAAATCGAAGAACAGCGACAACTCACCACCAGGATCCGCTGAATCTGCTCAAGGAAACCGAGCTTCTTCCTCAGAGCTCCTGCCCGAGGTGAGGAAGGGAAACCGAAGAGGATGCAGACGCAGCAAATCCAACGACCAGTACAACACCAACTCCAAACCTCGAGATGTGACTCCGCACATCGACCCTCCTCCTCGCCACCACGGCCGGCCAGGAAGGCCAGAGCAGAGTCAAACCCACCTCGAATCCTCGCCCCCTCGCCGCCACGACCGGCCAAGACAGGAAGAACGAGGCGGGGCTCCCGCATCTGGAGATAGCACCTACACCCCACGGCTTTATTGACGAAGAAGCTCTCCACATCACCTCCCGCAGCCACCGACTCCGCCCACCGGAGTACCACCGCGAGGAGCCATGGGAGAAAGCAAATCCAGATCCAGCCGCGAGGACCTAGAAGCTTCTTCTTCTGGGCAAGACGCCCACACACGGCACGAGGCCAAACCCTACATCTACCACTACTACTAAAACCTAAAACTACGCCGGCGCCAACCTCCCGCCGCCACCCACCGGCTAGTCCGGCGAGGGAGGCATGGGAGGGGCCCGGGAGGGGAGGGTGGACTCTCAAGTGCCTCTCGATTCGTGCAAAGGGTCGAAGCGGTGTCTACCAAGCGCTTTGTCTTTTTTGCTCTTTCTGGTGCTTTTCTTCCTAGCTTGAGATGGAAAAGTTTGGTTCGGTTCCTTGTGCAAGAAAAACAGAAAGTTCGATCACCATAATCTATCAATGGCAACTAATAGTCGGTTCTTGCATCCTTGTGCATCACCGAAAATGATGGTACGGGTTTAGGAGGAGCTGGACCAGCTAGTAAGTCAATCAGTGGTAACTATGTCCGTCCCTCCTATGACGGTTCCGTTCTTGTAGGGAGATTGGATCGGCGATCCCGAGTCGCCTCCGTCTAGGTCTCTGTCGACCCTCGCCATAGTCAATAGGGGAACCACACCATTCTATCGGCTTTGAGGTTGCGAGTGTCTCCCGTGCTAGGTCATAGGTCGTAATACACCTAAAGCGTGTTGGATTATTAGGCATAATTTCCACGATTAATTCCAGAATATAAATCATGACAAAACCAGCTACTAGCTCATGTAACTCGAACATACTAGATGTACTAAACAATAGGATGATCGGAAACAAACAGCAGCCTAACATGTACTCGCAGAACATGACGAACAACCAAACAGGATAACGTGGCGTCTGAATTCGGTTGTAGTAGTAGAAACTTTGGGGAAGAGGGATCGCAGCGGATGGCGGCGAGGCGGTGGCACCGCCTGACTTGGATGGAAGACGACCCGTGATGAAGAACTCGAGCAGTCGCGCAGAGCGCTTCCCAAAAACCTTATTCGCCCTCTCCCGTACAGGATCGTGGTTCCGGAGACCTGCTCTCCCGTCCGCCGGTGCACGCCGACAAGCGGGATGGAGTAGACTACGGTGACGGCACAAGTAGAGAGGAAGGCAACCACGTTACGCACGTTCGGGTCGGTTACAGTAGCCCACGATCCGGGAGCGACCCGAATAAGCTAACCGTTTGACACGTCTGTCAATTTTCCTGAGCAGCAAAATAA
Source organism: Avena longiglumis (assembly GCA_030063025.1). Classification (NCBI taxonomy): domain Eukaryota; kingdom Viridiplantae; phylum Streptophyta; class Magnoliopsida; order Poales; family Poaceae; genus Avena; species Avena longiglumis. The sequence goes on from CP125974.1 coordinate 146,579,126, forward strand.
AGCTCGGCTCGGCGAGATTCCCGCAACCCGCGGCGCGCGCGCGCGTTGTGACAAGGCAAGCGAGCGAGCGAGCGTGCGAGCGCCGGCGTCGTCGTCGGAGGAGCGCGCGCGTGTATCTCTCTTATTCCCACTCACTTACAAAGTGGTGCAACACTCCACCTTATAAGGTGGTGCAACTCTCCTCCAACTTTCCATGTGGGACTAAACTTTAGCTCCCACTCCACTCCCATGTGAGCTGCCATAAACATGGGCCCAAACACATATGGGCTGCCACAAATTTGGGCTTTGAGATTTAGGGAAAATCTGAAATACTCATGGGCCTAAATGGATTAGCCCCATTATTTCTAACAATCCCCCACCAGATCTCAAATGCCCATTTGAAGATTTGCCAATCCTTGCTACTTGTTTATATACGGTGTTTCAGAGACTTAAGTTGAACTTCCGCCTAGAATCTTGAACTACGTCTATCAACAACTTGAACAATGGGCGAACCTTGAATTGCAAGTTTGGTGCCAATAGATTTCATTCAAAAACATAACTAGTACTTGGTGTCGTTAGCCTACCCATGGTTGGAGCATATCGTCATACTCCTGGTCTCTTCATGAGTTTACTAGAGATCACCCAGATCTCATAGACATGACGTTCTGATCGAGCTCATATAGGTGTGTTCTTTCAAGAATGCCACGTAGGGCGACATCTTTGCTAATTAAAGCCAGAAACACATTAAGGCATGTTGCCAACCTGCCTTCTGATTATGAGAGTCATGCATCTTCACATAGAGAGGGTTACAAAATACTCTCCTCGGTCCAACCACTAGCTTGTTCTTCCCGGTCCTAATTCACGGGATCTCCGATCACATAGGTTGGGTTACCACTAAGGTGTGACATCCATGGGTCTCAACCCCATCTCCTCGATGCACTTTCTATCACATTTCGTGATAGTCCCTTTGTAAAGGGATCTGCCAGGTTTTTATGCATTTGAATATACGTAGCTTATTACTCGGAGTTTCTCAATTTCACGACAGATTTCAAGCGTCTCTTCACGTGTCTTGATGACTTCGTTATCCTTAGAATTGTTCACTTTGACAATAACAGTTTGGTTGTCACAATTCAAGGATTGCCGCAGTTTCTCAACCACGGGCAAGTCCATCAAGAGCTCACGCAGCCATTCGACTCAACGATGGGCGTGTCTAAAGCGATAAGTTCTGCTTCCATAGTTGACCTCGTCAATATGGTTTTCTCTGAAACCTCCATGACACTGCGCCACCTCCAAGGGTAAACACATACCGCTCGTGGCGTAGAGTTCATCAACGTCGAGATCCAATTGAATCACTATATCCTTCAAGCACAGCAGGATTTCCTGAATAGTGAATCCCATAGCTCATTGTACCACATAGATAGCGCATGACCCTTTCAAGTGCATGCCAATGATCAATACCCGGGTTAGACATGAACCTACTCAATTTGCTAACAGCAAAAGAGATATCGGGTCTTGTAGCGCTTGCTAAGTACATGAGAGAACCAACAACTTGTGAATATTTCAGCTGATCTGTTGGTTCCTTCTTATTCTTTCGTAATGTCAAACTGGGATCATAAGGTGTTGGAGAAGTCTTGCCATCATTAAAGCCAAATCGGCTCAAGACCTTCTCAACATAATGAGATTGCGTTAAAGTAATCCCATTCTCGTTCTTAATAAGCTTGATATTCAGAATGACATCAGCCTCTCCCAGATCTTTCATATCAAAACTCTTTGACAGGAAAGACTTGACTTCATTTATCACTTTCATGTTTGTACCAAAGATCAGAATGTCATCCACGTACAAGCATAATATAACGCTATCGCCCGCACCATGGCTATAGTAAACACACCTATCAGCCTCGTTAATGACAAAGCCAGCAGAAAGTAGAGTTCTGTCAAACTTCTCATGCCATTGCTTAGGTGCTTGTTTCAGGCCATATAAAGATTTCAATAACTTACACACCTTTGTCTCTTCACCTTTTACCACAAACCCATCCGGCTGATCCATATAGATCTCCTCTTCCAACTCTCCATTAAGAAAAGCTGTCTTCACGTCCATTTGATGAACGAGAAGACCATAAGAGGCAACCGAGGGGATGAGTACTCGAATGGTGGTCGGTCTAGCGACGGTGAATAGGTGTCAAAGTAATCTTCGCCTTCTTTACGTGTAGCTCTTAGCTACAAGACACGCCTGTACTTCTCAATAGTACCATCGGGCCTTAGCTTCTTCTTGAACACCCACTTACATCCCACGGGTTTACAACCATAGGTCGATTACGATAATTCCCAAGTTCCATTAGAAAGAATCGAGTCCATCTAATTTTGGACAGCTTCTTTCCAATCATCTGCATCAGGAGATGCATATGCCTCAGTAATGGATCTGGGAGTATCATCCACAAGGTACACGATGAAATCATTGCCAAAGGATTTTGCAACCCTCATCTCTTACTCCTCGTGAGAGGTTCATCGTCATCCTTCTCAAGAAATTCCTCATGTGGTTGTTCGTAATTATCAATAGATGCACTAGATTCAGGAAGTATTTGAAGAAATCCTACCAATGCTATGCATATCTTTCATAGGAAAAATATTCTCAAAGAATGTTGCATCACGAGATTCCATTATAGTATCAACATGCATATCAGGTACCTCAGATTTAACCACTAGAAATATATAGCCTACACTCCGTGGAGCATATCCTAGAAAGATACAATCCACCGTCTTGGGTCCGAGCTTGCGTTTCTTGGGAATCGATATGTTGACCTTCGCCAAACACCCCAAGTGCCAGAGATCTGAAAGTGATGGTTTCTCCCAACCCACTCCTCATAAGGAGTCTTTTCTTTATTCTTGTTAGGAACTCTATTCAGGACATGACATGAAGTCAACAAAGCCTCCCCCACCATACCTTTGATAAACCAACAGTGGCTAACATGGAATTCACCAAGTCAGTCAGTGTGCGGTTTTTCCTCTCGGCAACCCCGTTTGATTGGGCCGAGTAGGGAGGCGTCCTCTCATGCATAATTCCGTGTTCTTGACAGAATTCGTCAAATATTTTGGGAAAATACTCACCACCATGATCCGACCTAAGGCGCTTGATATTTCTCTCTAGTTGATTTTCAACTTCGGCCTTATAGATTTTAAAGTAGTCTAAAGCCTCATCTTTAGTTTGCAACAAGTAAACATAGCAGAATTTAGTAGCATCATCTATCAACGTCATGAAATATCTCTTTTCACCTTTTGTCAACACACCATTCATCTCACATAGATCGTAATGTATGAGTTCTAGAGGTGCCAAGTTTCTCTCCTCGGACTTGTGAGGCTTTCGAGGTTGCTTTGATTGCACACAACTATGGCACTTAGAACCTTTGGCAATAGTGAAATTGAATTAAACTCATCTGGACATCGAGACATCAAACCAAAATTAATGTGACATAAAGCGAGAATGCCAAACACTGGTATCATCATTAACACCACCACAAATATGATTCACGGATTTATTACAAAACTCTGAAAGTGAAAACCGAACAAGCCTCCGAACTCATAACCTTTACCAATAAATTGTCCATGTTTCTAAACAACGACTTTATTAGACTCTAAGACAACCTTAAACCCATCTCTGCAAAGAAGGGAGCCACTAACGAGATTCTTGTTCATAGTAGGGACATCTTTGCACGTTCCTCGGTGCGATCTTTCCGGAAGTAAACTTGGATCCACCGTAACACCACACGAGCGAAGCATGTGATCCATTCCCCATTAGGACGGATGAATCGGCGACCGATAAGAAGTGAACATAGAGATGTCGGCACACACATGAACATTAGCACCGTATCAAGCCACCAACACGGTGATTGAAATCTGAAAGAACGATAAATAAATTACTATACCCATCGGTATTGCTAGCGGTCACGACGTTGTGATCTTGGCCTTTTTCCCTCTGCGATGCAGCGTTACGGACAGTCCTTGGAAAAATGGCGGGCTCTCCACAAGTGTAACAAGACAGTTCACTCTTGTCCTGATGTCTTCTTCTTCTTGAAGGTTGTAGTCTTCTGTGCTTGTTAAAGGAGGGTTTGAAGTTCCCTTTGTTCTTGCCTCTGGTTGCCTTTACGCACAAAGTTAGCGATGCAAGACCCTCTCCTTTCTCAGAGTGTCCTTATCCGAGCCTTCTCCTCAACATCAAGGGGCCTATCGATTTTCAAGCGATATCTCCTGTCTCTTGTGTTTGAGAGTTGTGGCAAAGTTCCTCCATGAAGGGGCAACTTAGCAATAATGCATCCCGCCACAAACTTGTCGGGTAAGGTACACTTAAGGAGTTCGAGCTCCTTGGCAATGCACTGTATCTCATGAGCTTGTTGAACCACAGGAAGGTCCTTAGTCATCTTAAAATCATGAAAGCTCTCCATGATATACAGTTCCTTTGCCAGATCTGTGCACCAAACTTGGCATCCGGTGCATCCCGAGCTCCTTTCCGTCTTTTATGTGCATAAACACATCACAGACGGTCAACAAGAATGCTCAGAATATATCCCACAACGACAGTATTAGCATCCTCGAACTTCTTCTGATCCTCGTCAGATATAGTTCCCTCAGGTTTGCCTTTACTGATGTGGAACACTTTCATCGTGGTCAGCCAAAGCTCAGCCTTGTCGCCACCTCTTAAAGTGCACCGTAAACTTATCCGCCTCGGTGCATCGGTAAAACCAGCCATTGTTAATTCAGGAAATTGCCTACAATAAGGTTTTTGGATTGTTGGATTATTAGGCATAATTTCCACGATTAATTCAGAATATAAATCATGACAAAACCAGCTACTAGCTCATGTAACTCGAACATACTAGATGTACTAAACAATAGGATGATCGGAAACAACAGACCTAACATGTACTCGCGAACATGATGAACAACCAAACAGGATCACGTGGCGCGTACCGTTCGGTTGTAGTAGTAGAAACTTTGGGGAAGAGGATCGCGAGATGGCGGCGAAGGCGGTGCGGCGCACCGCTGACTTGGATGGAAGGCGACCGTGATGAAGAACTCGGCGATCAGCGAGCGCTTCCCAAAAACCTTATCCGCCCTCTCCCGTACAGGATCGCAAGGGCGAGTGGTTCCGGAGACCTGCTCTCCCGTCCGCCGGTGCACGCCGGCAAGCGGGATGGGGTAGACTACGGTGACGGCGCAAGTAGAGAGGAAGGCAAAACCCTAAATTGGTTTTCGGTGGTCTTATGGCGATAGCTGCACGGGACTTTATATAGAGCGGCTCAGGAAACCCTAACGGAGGCAAACGTGGGCCGAGTCCACGTTACGCACGTTCGGGTCGGTTACAGTAGCCCACGATCCGGGAGCGATCCGAATAAGCTAACCGTTTGACACGTCACGAGACGAAGCGAGCGTGCGTGCGAGCGGCGGCGTCGTCGGAGGAGGAGCGCGCGTGTGTATCTCTCTTATTCCCACTCATTTACAAAGTGGTGCAACACTCCACCTTATAAGGTGGTGCAACTCTCCTCCAACTTTCCATGTGGGACTAAACTTTAGCTCCCACTCCACTCCCATGTGAGCTGCCACAAACATGGGCCCAAACACATATGGACTGCCACAAATTTGGGCTTTAAGATTTAGAGAAAATCTGAAATACTCATGGGCCTAAATGGATTAGCCCCATTATTTCTAACAAAGCGTAGGTTTTCGTAAGTTTGATCGAGAGAAGAACTAGAGATCATGGAGGGAGTGGAAGGGATGATGAAGGGGCTCAAATTGTCCAAGGCGGAGGAGTGGGGTGTCAAGATTGGATGGAGGTGAGCGGGGATGGTAGGAGTGGTGGATGTGCAGGCGATCGAGAAGTTGATGTCGGATAAACCTGCGATTGAAGAGGCTATGGAGAATGCGTTGGGACATTTACGGTGCCCGATGAAAGGAATAACATGCAAGGACATGGGAGACAATATTTTCCTGTTCACTTTCCACCAGGCTAAGGGGAAGAAGAAGGAAGTAGATGGAGGGCCGTGGTGGTTTGACAAATCGCTGCTAGTGATGGAGGATTAATATTGTGGCTACCAAAGCCGCTGATGAATATGTGTTCAACAAAATTCCGATCTGGGTGAGAATTTTCAAGCTCTCTTTAGGGACGATGAGTATATGACGATAGGAGAAGACATTGGAGATCAGATTGGGGAGTGCATGAAGGTGGATAGGGTGGAGAATGACTTGGCGATGGGCGCAAATATCTCCGAGTGATGGTTCATATGCTGATTATAAAAGGGAAATGGTACTACTCTCTCGGAGATCCCGCGATTCCATCGCCTAGGTCCCTGCGTGCAACACGATTTGCATCATGGATTGGGCCCACATGACCTTTGCGTCCCCACGTCCACCTTTTTTTTAGATTCTCTCTGCTGCTGCGTTTGAACACGCGCCACACTGCTTTCCTGGGCACGCGCCGTCCAAGCCGTGTCGCAGCCACCCTGGTTGCGCCGCTGCCTGCCGTCTGCAGCCCCCATCCGGCCACTGACGTGAGCATTTCCTGCGCCGTCCCTAGAGTTGAGTTTTACACTACGTATCTACGATGAGTTTGGAGCTAGGATCCATGGCGAGGTTGGACCTACATGGGGCAGGGGCGGTGCAACGTGCAGCCTGTGTAGACGTTACAAGCGACGTCGGGTTTTGCTATATGCAACCGGAAGAGGTGCTACAAGGGGTGTTAAGATTTGCTACGTACGGTCGATGGTTGTGCTACGAGACATTCGACGGTGCTACGTTTCGCTTTGAGATTTTGCTATAATTTTTTGCTACAAAATTCGTGTTGTTTCTCTACAATAGTATAACGGTTTTGCTACGAGATCTGTTTTCCTATTGTAGCAAGTTTTTTTCTACAACCGTTTTGTTGTTTTGCTATAATAGCTTAATTTTTTTGCTACAAAGACCCCGCCAAGGTCCCCGACAATGTCTCCAGTGAATTCGTGTTTGTTACAACAGTACAACCTTTTTGCTATAAAGTCTCTAGTGAGATAGATTTTTTTGGAGTGAACCTTTTTACTATATGTAGCAAAAGGTGACATTTTGTAGCAAAATCGACGTTTGTAGCAAAAGCGAGAATTTGGATAAAAAAGGAAACACGTGACGGCAGGGAAGTAAGACGATGGAAAACTTCAATCGTTCGGAGGACACCTAGTATGGCCATTACAAAACCCCTAATACGCGGGGGTATAGTCATGGTGGATGAGAACGGAAGTACGAGGTGGTGTTCTTTTAAATATGAGTACCTCCCCAATTTTTCTTTTGTTTGTGGCATCACTGGACATTTGGATATGGACTATGTTATAAAACTGAAAAAGGGGGAAAAACCTAAGTTTGGAAGATGGTTGAAGTGGCTGCCACCAAAGAATCTTCTCTACATGGGTACTAGGAGGAGTTGGTCGGACAATGGTGGAAGAAAAACAATGGGATGAGGGAGTGGAGGAAGAAAATTTGGAGGCCATGGCAGTGATGTGCCATCGTGGCGGAAACACATCAATAGCACAATGGAAAGTGGGCGTAATAGAGATATAGAAGAGAAGGATGAAGTCGTGAGCCCCCTGAAAATCACAGTTGGGAAGGAGAAGGGGAAGAAAGATAATGTGCAAAGGAATATGGACATGGAGGGAAAACAAGTGTTGAAGTGACTGGTGCATAAAATAGTTAGAACCATGGGGAGGGTAGGATGACATCATGAGCTCGGTCAGTGAAGTAAAGAAGGGTGTTAAGAAGAAGGGGTGTCTAATATGGGAGAAATGATAGGGAGACATAAGTGGTGAACAAAGATGTAGATGGAGCGAAGGTGGAGCAAGGAAGCATGGGAGGGAGAATGCCAAGGGAAAAACTTTCAAGAGATAATAGACATCGCAGGGGAATATTTTAAATAGGAGTAAAGAGGGGAGGAGACGATATGGAGATTGACGAGTCAGCTGTGATAAAACAACAGAAGAAGGGAGTAAATGAAGTGAAACAATAAGGAGTTGAATCCAATCCAACGTTGAGAAAGTAGTGATGTCGAAACAGCTCGAGCAGAAATGAGGATATCAATTTGGAACGGCCAGGGTTTATGGAATGACCTAGCTGTTCAAGAGCTTCTGGATCTCCGGAACAGGGATGACTCTAATATTTTGTTTGTGTGTGAGAATAAAGTGAAGAGAGATAAGTTGAAGTGGTTTTATCGGAAGCTTGAAATGCCTCACATGATGGTTAAAGACTGTGAGGGGCAAAGTGGTGGGTTGGTCCTGTTTTGGAAAAGGGAGGTGAATCTGAGGGTGGTCGGTTTCATATCCAAGTATCACATTGATACAGATATCACAGAACCGGATGGGTTTGTGTGGCGATTCACGAAAATTTATGGTGATCCACATAACATATGGGAAGGAGAACCGGATGGGTTTGTGTGGCGATTCACGAAATTTTATGGTGATCCACATAACCAAGATCTCCAAAAGGCCATAGGTCACTCAAAAACAATAGGTAAAAATCATCAAAACTATCCACTAGATTATGCAGTATTTGTTCTTATATCTTGCATATAGATTTAGGCATACGAAGAAAATAATACACATCAACCAGTTCCATCTACCCTTCCACTAGATTTTTATCTAGGAGGATTGGATTGAGTTATGTTCTCAGACTTACATGGAATTGCCATGCAAGGTTCATCACAGAAGATTAAAGCCAACAACCATATTTGTTCTTATCCAAAGTATGCCTCATCCTTTGCATCATAGGCTGGTATGAAAATTAAATAAACCAAGTAGAGTTTGTAATTCATCATCAAACTACACTATGCACACTCCACAAGGGAGGCACCATAGTGGTAGTTTTTAACACAAAAGCCACTCTAGAAATGGTCATATTATTTAAATATCAATCCAACTCAACATAAATAATTTATATCATTTTTCTCTAAAGACCTCAAGCAGGAATCCATTCATAATTGTTTTTACAAAGCCTAATCCTCAAATTATGTTATCATAGGCTAGGGACTGCCCAAAACCTTTAACCAGTAATATTATAGCAGATCATATATATGATCTAACCTACTGTGCATCCTCCAAGGAGGTACCACAGAAGCCAGAACATTTACATAAAGCCCAAGTATTCAATACATGCAGTAACCAACAGATCAAAGAGATAGATTTTAAATTCATCTGCAAACAAGTACAAGTATCACACAAATCATTTTCCTAGACCAATAGTCTAGAAATCATTTATAATGCCATCTTATTTACACAAGCTACATCTGCTTCTAAGCCTCAGCCTGTTTGTATCACAGGTTGCACCACAATCCACACAAAAGTATTTCAACATGATGATGCCATCCACCAGTTAGCTCTAATGACAGTAGATCATGCTAAAAATGACAATGTGGTTGGGTACCATCCAGGGAGGCATCACAGTAACATGACCATATTAACAACAAGCCATAAGGTACTATATCATTCAAGTAATCAAACAGTTAACCATATGAAGATATCGTCTTACTAGTTTATAAATCTAGGAATCATTCTTGAAGCTATTTCCTATTATATTGATAGTGTCAAATCATGAAAATTCCGGATACAAAGCTTAAATAAAGCATGGAAAGTATCCCAAATATCAAGTAAACTCTTTACATAGTTTGTATTTATGTTTCCAAACCAATACTCTAGATGAATGCCCCAGGAATATTTAAGTGTATTACTTACTGTTACACTAGAGGGGGTTTCTTTAGTAAGAACATCACTGAAGCAAAACTTCAGTGAAGCAAAGGTACATCACTTCAGAACCATATATAGGTGGAATAGGTCCTAATTATTGAATTCAAACCAATGGTTTGAATATCATTTATTTTCACAGACCAAGTCTAAGCTATGAATCAAGTCATAGAAACACATGCTCTGTTGTTATAGACAGCAATAACACATGTATCAAATCAAGTTGAAACATTAAGCACTTGATCAACAAAATTGACTACACTGCCAACCATACTAGTCTAATCAATTGGACCTTGCTCAATAGCATCACTATATAAAGAGTCCCAACCACAGAGAAGATTAAAAAGAGACAAACCCTAGATAGGGTTGATTACGAGAAAGTAAATAGGAAGACCAGCGAGAGAAAAGGGGGAAACATACTTGTGGTCCTCGCTATGGTGTGAAGAGGAAGCAGTGGCCGACGTCGAGGAAGAACATGGCGGCACGGGGATCACCCAGAGGGCGCTGCAACCCGCACCCAACCATGTTCATGGCAGCCACAGCGAGGAAGACGAAACCATCTCGTCACCAAGACACCGGGGTGACGCCAATAGGGCGTCAGCGAATCGCGTATTCGGCAAGGGCGAAACCCTAGGCGTAGAGTAAGGGACGACATGGTCAAAGGAGTCCACGAGCAAAGAATCGAAGAGGACAGAATGACACAACGTCGTCGAATTCATCACCCTGCAACGCGGCGGCCGAGGTGGTCGAGAGCGGCTGGAATCGAGCGGCGACGCCAATAGGGCGTCAGCGCATCGTGTCTCCGTCAAGGGCGAAACCCTAGACATAGGGTAAGGGACGACATGGTCGAAGGAGGCCACGAGCAACAAATCAAAGAGGAAAGATCGACACAACATCATCGACTTCATCACCCTGGAACACGGCGGCGACCGAGGTGGTCGAGAGCGGCTGGAATCGAGCGGCGACGGCGGGGCGACGCACGGCCGCTAGAGCGAAGAAGAGGATAATGTCGAGCAAGCGAGAGAGGAGAGAGGACTAGATCAGTGGATGGACGAGTGGGTTCAACCCAAACCACCATGTCGGGTCAGGCCAGCCCAATTGGGTCAGGTCCAAATTTAAAAGAATAACCTAAATAAATTATAAAAGACCAAAATAACCCTAATAATACTCACGCTCTAGAAAAATATGAAAAAAAAATCCATATATATATATAAATATAATATAAAAAAGACCACAAAAATAATATCTACCTAACAAAATATTATTTTACTTATTTAAGTTCAATTAAAAGCAAATAAAGATTAACAACCTTAAATCCTAAGTGAAATTTAATAAAATAAAGAAAAAATCTAAAAATGAATAAAGAATCATTTTATATATAAAAATAAATCTACTATTTTATAAAAATATTAATTTAATTTGGACAAATAAAACTTGAAGTAAATAGTCCAGGATATTTAATTCTTGATGAATTTTATAAAAAATAAGAATAATACTTTAAAATAAATAAAAATCACATTTAAGAGTTTGAATAAATATATTCTACTACAAAAATACTAAATATATTATTAGTAAGGTTTTCAAGATTTCAAAGTAATAAATCCTTAGCTATTTTATCAAATACCAATTTGGTAATTTTATTAAAACATTACTTAAGTAAGAAATAATCACAATTCTATATTAAACCTTAAATCTTTTATATCTAAATACTAATTCCAAAACCACAACTTGAATTCATAATCAAGCTTAAGTATAACTATTAATTTTAAAATACTCTTTTAAAATCTTAAATTCAAATTAAAACCCTTTCAAATAATTAGTGTATCACTCATATATAATATGGTAAATACCCTTCATCTCTTAACCACACTTAAAAATGACTCTAAACCCTAACAAATTAATAATATCATTTAATTATGCTTATGTTGGGAATATGCCCTAGAGACAATCATGTATGATGATATTTCGCATTGTATTCATAAAGTTATTAAGTTGTCCTTGTATGAGCATCTGATGTATATCATTGAATATGTGATTCGGTTGTGGAACTATACATTCATGTTGTTTGTACTAAATATCCTTGGTCATTGAGGTTGTGCTGGACACACAACTTAGACCAATGTGAAATTCGGCTTGATGACTCGGTTCCACTTGTCATGGGCATGGAGATGCTATTCTCACTTACACAGATTCGGCAAAATATTTTAGCGAGTCGTATTGACCCATATTGAGGTACAACGAACAAGTTGTCATTTGTATATCTCAATCGATGTAATCCTTAGACCTGAGGTTGTTGCACTGTCCAAGTTGAGGATCATCGACTTAGGTTCTGTCAAACGCTAATCCATAACTTGGCAGTTATAAAGGCAGAGTTCGGGTCGACTGAGAATCAAGATGCGTGATGTGAATAACCAAGATGGGATTTTGCCCCTCTAGTTGGAGAGATATTCTGTAGGCCCACTCGGATGATATGATTCGGAAAGCATGGCCATGCACGACTCGGTTAAGTGTTAACTGAGGCGATCGACTAAGAGTTAGTCGGGTGAATCACTTATCTCGGATCGAGAAGAGAGTCGGACTATTTAAGGGATGACAAGTATTCGCCTATAGTCTGACAAGGTATATCGTGAGGCAAAAGGGACTCAGACGTAAGTCACATTGGAAAGGCAAGTCGTTATGACTCATTGGTACTTGGTAGTTGGCAAGTTCTGCTAGGATCCGCTACCGACTAATCGATTGAGAGTCGGACTCCAATCCTGTCCAAATTGCCATGAGCCTGCGGGGTCACACACTTAAGAGCGGGAGCAAGTTCGGATTGGATCTGAACCGGAAATCTGGTTGGGTTGGACCCAAGCCGGATTTGGACTGAGTCAGTGAGTCGGACTCATGGTGACTAATATTATATGGGCTTTAGTGAATGGGTCATGTGTGTGGAGCCCATGTTCACTCCCTATATATAGTGGAGCGCAGTTACTGAGAAGGGTTAATCATTGATCGGTTAGGTCATTCCATGTGTTGGAAATCCTAGCTCCACAACAGTCATGCCGACGTACCGAACCTAGCAGTTCGCCGACGGTGCTCCTCCTTATATGTGTGGATACCAGCAGATATGATGTACGATCAGCACCAGGACGATCGGATCGTGAGGACTGCACTGCATTCAACAGACGTGCTTCATCAGTAATCCGCAACTGCGCGTCTAGTGGTAAACCTCGTGGCCTTCTACCTTAGCTAGATCTTGGGGTCACCATGTTAGAGGGAAAAGTTTTTGTTTTATCTCTACGTGGCCCTACAGTGGTATCAGAGCGATAACTTCTGGTTTTAGGCTCGAGATCTTGCATATGTGATATGCGGTTGGCTGTAGATGAGATCTATATGCAGTTTTGGTGGTTGATCTATGAGATAGATCGGTTTTGTACGATGTTGATTTGATCAACTGTACTCGGGGAATGGTAGATCTGATTTCCGTGATCATACTACTGAGGTCGTGGAACGACATACCCCTACCGGTCGGTTTCCGCCATCGGGGTAGACTGTAACACGTAAATCCAGAAGCGGTGATCGAAGATCAAAGAGTTTGATCGAATCGGAACAATGGCTGGAATCCATGTCCGGATCGTAGATGCGATCTATGTTTTTGGAAAAATCGTCGGCTTCGCCCTGTTGTAGCGCGTTAGACGTCGTAACGAGTTTCACAACGCCGGTAGATATTGTATCTATGCATAACTTGTTTTTGCAGGAAGTCGTGAATGGTATGGTTCATGTGCATGTGATGTATGTGTGTAATCCATACGTGATCTGCGAGTCACAGTTTTTGTCAGCCGGCTGGAGCCTAGGTGTTGTCATAATATTGTATCATGACCTGCGTGTTAGATTCTCCATGTAATTTACTTTACTAAGCTAGTGTAGTTGTTTGGAGAACCCGGAAGGCATGCAAGGCGATGTACATGTCGGCAACATGGAGTAAGACGGCAAGTGACAAGAGTTGGCACAAGTCAGATCACAGGCTTTGTGGAGATGGAGATCATAATGAAGGGAGCCATACCATTTCACATTATAATTGCTTTATTTTGTGTTATTGTTATGTCTCTATTTTACCTCTATTAGATAGTCGGTAAATTTTTTAATCCCTCAAAGAAGGTATAGTCGGTTTTCCCGCCAGAGTTTGCACCATCACAAGTCGAACATTTTTGGTAGTGGGCCCATAAAATTGAGGTGCTGCCAATTCTTTTCGACTAGGTGGGTTCGAGTCGGACTCTTACTACGAAAACACATGGTAAGCTAGACGGGTTTATCACAATGGTTGTGGGGCTCGGGGAAAAGTCGGATGGGAGCCGGGGCATATGATGCCACCCGTCCAACATGAGTCATATGAGATACGATTGACAAGGAGTTGTCTACCTAGATCACTTGGCGGCTAGCGGTGATGCTAAAGCTCACTAGCCGACTTGCTTATTTGGGATCCTGAATCACTAAGAAACCATCGGAGTGGTGTTGGTTCTGGTGGGAGCATAAAATATTAAAGTGTTTAATATGCTTGCTCTTTTATGAATACATGTGATACGTCGGAAACGTATCTATCAATTTTGATGCTCCATGCTTGTTTAGTATCTACTTTGCTTTGCTTTGTCTATACTTGGAGGTATTTTTATATATTTTCTGGAACTAACCTATTAACAAGTTGCCACAGTGCCAGTTGCCTTTTTTCTTCTGTTTTTGGTTCCAGAAAGGCAGAAAATCAATATTCTCGGAATTGGATGGGACAAAATCCAAAGTCATTATTTTTCCCGGAGCAACACAGAACCACAAAGCAGAGGCGGAGGGGGGCCACAGGGTGGCCGCACCCCCTAGGCGCGGGCAAGCCCTGGAGGCGCCTGGAGGGGGTGTGGGCCTCCTGGACCCCCACCGACCTTGATTCCTGCGCCTATAAGAAGCCTCCGACCCAAAAACCCTAGGACATCCAGAAGAAATCCACGAAAACCTCCACAGCGCCGCCACCAGCGAAGGGGAGATTTGGGGGACAGAAATCCTTAGTTTCGGCACCCTGCCGGGACATGGAAGTGCCCTCGGAGCCATCTCCATCGATCTCCACCACCATCTCCATCACCGTTGCTGATTCCCATGATGAGGAGGGAGTAGTTCTTCCTTGAGGCTAAGGGCTCTACCGGTATCTATGTGTTCATCTCTCTCTCTATGCATGATCTTGTGGTCATGAGCTTTGTAATCAAGTAGATCTACCTTGCTACTCAAGTGCTTCATTAGATCTCTTCTCTCCCCATGTGTGTGAAAGTGACAGCGTGCATGCCATGGTGGCACTTAGGTTTGAGTCTACATAAATACTCTTTATGCTTTAATAGATCTATGCTTTTCCCCACGTGTGTGAAAGTGACAGCATGCATACCGTGTGTGGCACTTTGGCTAGATTGAATATTTGTTATGAGTTATATTTGGAGTTGGATGTCTCTATGAAATTATGGTGTTTGTTGGAACCATCTAACGCTCAAGGTGACAGTGTGGGGTTATCTAGATTGGGGAAGGCGGAATTTGAGGAGTGCTGTTATAGCCATACCGATGATTAGAGTGTCCAACCGGAGAGTAGTTAAGAGTAGTATCATGAAGAGAGGATATTTATATGAGAGAGTGTTCACTAGTGAAAGTATGATCCCTAGGCCTTGTTTCTAAACATTGAAACACCGTTTGCTACTAGATCTGTTGCATGTTTGCTTGATTCCTTCAGTTTGCCTTTAGTCTGTTCCTCCACGTCATCAGCTATTTTCTGGCACCGTTATCCCATGTAAACAACAAGTCAGAAGCTCTTTTCTGACACCGTTACCACTTGTATTTCACTATCTCTTCGCCGAACTAGTGCACCTATACACCTAACAAGTGTATTGGGTGTGTTGGGGACACAAGAGACTTCTTGTATATTGATTGCAGGGTTGCTTGAGAGAGAATACCTTTGACCACTTACTCCCTGAGTTCGATAAACCTTGGGTAATCCACTTAAGGGAAACTTGCTGCTGTTCTACAAACCTCTGCACTTGGAGGCCCAACAACTATCTACAAGAATAGAAGTGCGCATACATCAAGCTCTTTTCTAGCGCCGTTGCCGGGAAGGTAAGGTAAAAGGTACTCACTTCCTCCGATATGAGTTCTCGAAGTTATTTCCTTTAGATTCTGCAATTTTGTCTTTTTGTTTCTTGTTTTCACTAGTTAGGCTTAATGGAAAACAACAACAAAATTAGAGAGCTAGTGTTTATCTTGAGTTAGGACATGAAGTGTTTGAAGATAAAATTAAAAACCTATGGAACTTTATTTGCATGCTAATAGCAATGTTATTAGTATGAATTCTTTGAACACCATTGTTGCTAATACTATGGAAAAGTCTAAGCTTGGGGAAGCTAGTTTTGATGAAAATGACCTTTTTAGTCCCCCAGCTTTGGAAGATAGCTATTCTATTGGTTATGATGATACCAAACCTTCAATATATGATGATTACAATGATTAATATGATATTTTCAGTCCATCTACTATTGAGGAGAAAATTTATTGTGATTACAATATGCCTCCAATATTTGATGATTATGGTGATGAGAATGATAGTGATAGCTATTTTGTTGAATTTGCTCCCACTATAATAAATAAGCATGACTATGCTTATGTGGAGAGTACTAATCATTTTATACATGTGGCTCATGATAAGAATGTTTTATGTGATAGTTATATTATTAATTTTATTCATGATGCTACTGAAAGTTATTATGAGAGAGGTAAACATGGTCTTATGTATCTCAACAATAGTAAGTTTCCCCTCTTTATGTTCAAAATCTTGAAGTTGCACTTGACTTGCTTTCCTATGCTTGTTGCTTTGTGCTTTCATGACTTGTTTTCATACAAGATTCCTATGCATAGGAAGTGGGTTAGACTTAAATGTGTTTTGAATTTTCTTCTTGATGCTCTCTTTTAATTCAATTCATATTTCTTATCTGAGCATCTTCTCAAACTATCAAGCCTAACTTAAAGGCGGTAAAGAAAAGTACTTGTTGGGAGATAACCCAAGAGATTTCTTGAGTATTGGAAGTTATTACTTCAGTAATGACCTCTCATTATCCTTTTTATTTGTTTTTTGTGCCAAGAATGACCTCTAATGAGAGGGAAGTAAGATTTGGGGATTTGCTGTCCCGAAACAGATTTCTGTCCTCCACCAAAATATTCGTGAGGGGTCTCTATAACTCGGATTGAGCTGAAAATTTACGAATAAATCCCCCAGTATGTTAGATAAATTTCATTAGTAAAACACTTTTTTATTTGAGCAACAGAAGGTCTTCGAAAAAATCGGTTTCTACCTGTTGGTCTATTTTGATAGATTTCTGCCATTATTTGCATTTGCTTATTATTGATTACTTTTTGGGTTCTTTTTGAAAAATTGAGCTTTTTGAAGGATTTTCTACAGTATCTTGTGTTTTGAGTGAATTTTTTTGTTGTTCCAAAGCTTTGCCAGAGGTCATATATGTTTTGAATATACTAATGTTGCTAATGAAGATTGTGTGAAGTTCTGTATGAAGGAAAATTTGCACGTGTAGAAAAAGAATGATGTAATAAGATGAAGAATGGACAAAAGCTCAATCTTGGATATGCCACCCCGTGTCACCCCAAGAAATATTCAAGAGGTAAAAGCGTCAAAGCTTGGGGATGCCCAAGGCATTCCCTTCTTCATTAATAAAAATCTCAGGTCTTTCTAGACACTTCGTTTTTATTGTTTCATGCATTGTTGTGTTGTTATTGGAGAGTCTTAGTTTTCATTTTTGGTTTTCATTTTCTTAGTTTGCTTGAGTAAGTTGGTGGGTTACACCACACTCCTTTTAAAGAGAGACACACTCTGTTTTCATTGCCTAGAACACTCTAGTTTTCACTCTTATTGTCTTGTGAGTGTTATCTTTTGCTAGCACTGTGTTTAGCCTTAGTTTTCTTGTGCTTTCAACTTAGAACTTTTTAGTTCTTCTTTTTGGATTTGTGAGACAAGCTCACTGGTCTTAATTGATTATTATCTTTGTGAGTTGTTTCAAATAGGTTGATTGGTGTTGGAAAAGAGTAGTAAGTGCTTGCTTGTAAGTGCAAGAGGAGCTTGCATTGACTGTGACTTAGACTTTATCATGTCATGCTAGATCTTGTTTTGACCTTATGCTTAGTGATTATTGTTGTAGCATAACTTGTTCCAAACAATTAGGATTTCTTAATGTGTCTTGAAGGAATCATGCGTTGTTTTAGCATACAAAAGTATAGTATTGCAGTATTCTCCTTTGATGCTTTGTTTGGGTTGACTTGACACATGCTCACACCATGTTATGACTATGAACAAGTCATCATATCCTCTATGATCATTTAGTACTTGACTTGTAGTACCACTCTATGCTTTGATTAGTAATGTTTTATCACTCTGCATGATTATGGCCATTATTGCTCTCTTAGTTGGTTGCTCCCAGTCTTTTGCTAGCCTCCACTTGTATGAGTAAGTTCTACTCATGCTTCCAACCCCCAAGAAACCAAGTTATTCCAAAGTTTCCACTATAAACTCCTATGCATGGTGTCCTACACCATTCCAAGTATATTCTTGTTTTCAGCTATCTTCTAATTAAAAAGTATTTTGTTATGTGAAAATTTAGTGATTAAAGCCCTCACAAACTTGATGGCACACTTTATATTTCTTTGCCCCTAATACACTTGAACCATTGTGTCATATATGTTGTAAATGCTTGCACTTATACGTTGAAATTAGCAGAACCGTGATGTCATGGGGAACGTTTTCAACATTGCACTTGTACTTTGTACTCAGTTGATATCATGCTCTTTTGTCTATGGATGTCACCATTGTGAAATAAAGAGGGAACTTGTAAGTCCATGGATTTTGTATCATGTGTTAGAGAAACGCCTGGGCCGCTAGCCTAAGCCATGCCTAATCATGGTGGAAACTTGCAGCATCACCATAGTGACATCTATGAAGCATTCTTCTTATAAAAAAAGAGAGACAATGAGAAAAGAGGAAAGAGAGAAAAAAGCACCATATTCCCATGGTAAATAAGAAGATTGCTGAGATGCTCATTGTCTGCTTGCCTTGTCATTTTGGTTATGGGATAGCTCCTGTACCATGTGCAAGGGGTACCCCATTGGCGGTTCTCTATGATACGCAAAATACTTACAATGACAAGAACTTACAGGTGACTAAAGTTGAGTAGCATGAGGTGTGGCCCTTGTATTCAAGGGACTTGATATTGCGAACTTATACTTCGTCAAGCATATACTCCATCTTTGTTCCGTTTAACCTTAATCACTTCAAGATTATTATGATAGGGGTAATGAGGGCTGAAAGATAACAAGTACCATAATTTTTGGAAGATCTTTTTGAAAATTGAAATCCCTGCTTCCTTTATGAAAGGCCTGTCTTCCACTATTATTTGAGTCTCCACCTTCTACCTTTAGGCACCATTAAGAGAGCATAGTTGTCATTCTGTGTGCAGTTTTTCAAAGCTTATTGAATGATGCATATTGTGATATTACTTGTTCTTGTGCTATTTGTTTCTAGTCACCCTTGTGAACTTTGAAGGTGTCCTATGCATCTATTTGCTACTCTATGAGGGACAAGATGATTGTCACTATGCTATGTTTTCTATATGTGAAACAAATAAACGTTTTTGAATGCATGTTATTCATGATCTTTGTTTGTAGCTTGTCATGTTGCATGCATAGTTACTATGTCTTATTGTTAGAACTCCATCTTTCATGCACATGTTTAGAGTTCTTTGATCCCAGCTTTCAATGCTTGCAAATGGTTAGATCTTTATTGTGAAGGTGCATGTCACCTCAAAAATTATTCTTTTTATCACTTACCTACTCGAGGATGAGCAGGAGTTAAGCTTGGGGATGCTTGATACGTCGGAAACGTATCTATAATTTTTGATGCCCCATGCTTGATTAGTATCTACTTTGCTTTGATTTATCTATACTTTGAGGTGTTTTTATATCTTTTCTGGAACTAACCTATTAACAAGTTGCCACAGTGCCAGTTGCCTGTTTTCTTCTGTTTTTGGTTCCAGAAAGGCAGAAAATCATTATTCTCGGAATTGGACGGGACAAAAGCCAAAGTCATTATTTTCCCGGAGCAACACGGAACCACAAAGCAGAGCCGGAGGGGGGCCACAGGGTGGCCGCACCCCCTAGGCGCGGACAAGCCCTGGAGGCGCCTGGAGGGGGTGTGGGCCTCCTGGACCCCCACCGACCTTGATTCCTGCGCCTATAAGAAGCTTTCGAGCCAAAAACCCTAGGGCATCTAGAAGAAATCCACGAAAACCTCCACATCGTCGCCGCTACCGAAGGGGAGATTCGGGGGACAGAAAGTCTCTGTTCTGGCACCCTGTCGGGATGGGGAAGTGCCCCCGGAGCCATATCCATCGATCTCCACCACCATCTCCATCACCGTTGTTGATTCCCATGACGAGGAGGGAATAGTTCTTCCTCGAGGCTAAGGGCTCTACCGGTAGTTATGTGTTCATCTCTCTCTCTCTATGCATGATCTTGTGGTCATGAGCTTTGTAATCAAGTAGATCTACCTTGCTACTCAAGTGCTTCATTAGATCTTTGCTCTCCCCATGTTTGTGGAAGTGACAGCGTGCATGCCATGGTGGCACTTAGGTTTGAGTCTACATAAATACTCTTTGTGCTTTAATAGATGTATGTTTTCCCCACGTGTGTGAAAGTGACAGCGTGCATACCGTATGTGGCACTTTCGCTAGATTGAATATTTGTTATGAGTTATATTTGGAGTTGGATGTCTCTATGAAATTGTGGTGTTTTTTGGAACCATCTAGCGCTCAAGGTGACAGTGTGGGGTTATCTAGATTGGGGAAGGCGGCCTTTGAGGAGTGCTGTTATAGCCCTACCAATGATTAGAGTGTCCAATCGGAGAGTATTTAAGAGTAGTATCATGAAGAGAGGATATTTATATTAGAGAGTGTTCACTAGTGAAAGTATGATCCCTAGGCCTTGTTTCTAAACATTGAAACACCATTTGCTACTAGATCTATTGCATGTTTGCTTGCTTCCTTACTTCAGTTTGCCTTTAGTCTGTTCCTCCATGTCATCAGCTATTTTCTGGCACCATTACCCCACGTAAAAAACAAGTCAGAAGGTCTTTTCTAACACCGCTACCACTTGTATTTCACTATCTCTTCGCCGAACTAGTGCACCTATACACCTGGCAAGTGTATTGGGTGTGTTGGGGACACAAGAGACTTCTTGTATCTTGATTGCAGGGTTGCTTGAGAGGGAATACCTTTGACCACTTCCTCCTCGAGTTCGATAAACCTTGGGTAATCCACTTAAGGGAAACTTGCTGCTGTTCTACAAACCTCTGCACTTGGAGGCCCAACAACTGTTTACAAGAATATAAGTGCGTAGACATCAACATGTCTTAAGTGTTTTGCATATTTTCTGTTGTAGATCATGGAACCAAGTAGAAGTCCCTCTCAGTTATCCGATTTTGCGTTGAGAACCATTCTTGATAAAGACAAACTAAACGACACTAATTTTACCAACTGGTATCGAAATCTGAGAATTGTTCTCAAACAAGAAAAGAAGGAGCATGTCCTAAACAACCCACTTCAAGATGAGACGAATGAGAATGCGACTGTCGCTGCCACCAATGCCTACCGTCGGGCTAAGGATGAGTCCACCGATATTAGTTATCTTATGCTTTCTCACATGGAACCGGACTTCCAAAAGTAGTTTGAAAATGTTGAGGCCTATAATATGATTGAAAGCCTCAAAAGTATGTTCTAGGCTCAGGCAAAGACTGAGAGGTATCAAGTCTCCCAGGCTTTGCTGAGTTGCAAGCTTAAGGATGGTGATCCACTGAGTCCGCATGTGATCAAAATGGTTGGTTACGTGCAATCTCTGGAGAGGCTTGGCTACCCCATTAGCGAAGAGTTTGCCACAAATATAATTATGAACTCTCTTCCTAGTGCATATGGTCAGTTCATTTCGAACTACCACATGCATGGTATGGATAAGAAGCTCACTGAATTGCATGGGATGCTCAAGCAGGCAGAGGCGGATCTCAAGAAGTGCGCCAGTCAAGTGTTGATGGTGCAGAATAAGGCTAAGTTTAAGAAGAGTTCTTGGACTAAGAAGAAGGCTAAGTCGGGAGGAAATCAGTCTTAGGACCCGGTCCCAAGCGCTTACTAAGCTAGCTCCTTCAGCCGGATCCACTTGCTTCTATTGCAAGGCGGATGGCCACTGGAAGAGGAATTGGAGTAAGTACTTGGCCGACAAAGCCAAGAGCGGAGGTATGACTTCTGACTCAGGTACACTTGTTTGCAATGTTATAGACATATATCTTGTTGATGCACCTAATAGTTCTTGGGTATATGATACCGGATCAGTTATTCACATCTGCAACTCATTGCAGGGACTGGTAAGAACTAGGAGCATAGCAAGAGGAGAGGTTGATATTCGAGTCAGAAACAACGCAAGAGTTGTTGTGTTGGAAGTCGGCACGATGCAACTTCATTTACCTTCCGTATTCATTATGGAACTGGATAATTGTTATTATGTTCCAGTGCTCAGTCAAAACATTATTTCTGCTTCATGTTTGATGAGGCAAGGCTATGAGTCGAATATCAAGAATAATGGTTGTTCTTTGTATTTGAATGATATTTTTCATGTCTTTGCACCCGTCCAGGATGGGTTATTTATTTTGAATCTTGATGGTGAGTCGGTTTATAACATAAATGTTAAAAGGTTGAAACCAAATGATATGAATATGACTTACTTTTGACACTGTCGGCTTGGTCATATAAGTTGGAAACGCATGAAGAAGCTCCATGATGATGTACTCCTAACTTCGTTTGACTTGGAGTCATTCGAGACATGTGAATCTTGCCTACTCGGCAAAATGACCAAGACACCTTTTGCAAAGAGTTGCGAGAGGGTGTCCGACTTGTTGGGAGTAGTACATAGTGATGTATGTGGACCAATGAGCACGACAACCAGGGGTAGTTATGAGTACTTCATTACCTTCACTGATGATTTGAGTAGGTATGGATATATCTACTAGATGAAACATAAGTCGAAGCCTTTGAAAAGTTCAAAGAATTCCAGAATGAAGCACAAAATCAACTCGGCAAGAAAATAAAGTTTCTTCGGTCGGACCGAGGAGGTGAGTACATGAGCCATGAGTTTGATGACCATCTGAAAGGTTGTGGAATAGTTCCTCAACTTACTTCGCCAGGAATGCCGCAAAGGAACGATGTTTCGGAAAGACGGAATCGGACCTTGTTGGACATGGTACGATCAATGATGAGTCGGACAGATCTGCCTTTATCATTTTGGGATTATTATCTAGAAACAGCGGCGTTCACACTAAATAGAGTACCATCAAAGTCGGTAGGGAAGACACCGCATGAGATGTGGACAGGCAAAAAACCGAGTCTGTCTTTTCTTAAGATTTGGGGTTGTGAAGCATTTGTCAAGCTAATTCAGTCGGACAAGCTTACGGCCAAGTCGGATAAGTGTATTTTAGTGGGGTATCCGAGGGAAACCTTGGGTTACTACTTCTACAACCGAGAAGAGGGCAAAGTGTTTGTTGCTCGGAACGGTGTCTTCCTTGAGAAAGAGTTTCTCAGTCGGGGAGTAAGTGGGAGCACGGTGCAGCTTGAAGAAATTCGAGAGGAACCGACTAGTAGCGAGTCGGCAAAAACCTTGGAGGTTGAGCTGGTCATGGTAGTTGATCCGGCAGCAACACCTGTACTACGAAGATCGGCAAGATTACGAAGTGTTCGTGATGTGTTACTGTAAGACAATGATGAGCCGGCAAATTATTCGAAAGCGATGGTGGGATATGATTCCGAGTCATGGCTTGGAGCCATGAGATCCGAGTTAAAGTCCATGGATGAAAATCAAGTTTGGAACTTGGTTGATCTGCCAGACGGTGCAAGACCCGTCGAGTGCAAATGGGTCTTTAAGAATAAAACTGATATGGATGGAAATGTTTCCGTCTATAAAGCATGTCTTGTTGCGAAGGGGTTCCGACAAGTTCAAGGAGTTGATTATGATGAGACTTTCTCGCCCGTAGCGATGCTTAAATCAGTTCAGATCATATTAGCTATAGCTGCCTATTTCGACTATGAGATATGGCAGATGGATGTCAAAACGGCTTTCCATAACGGAAATTTAACCGAGGACATGTATATGATACAGCTCGAGGGTTTTGTCGATCCGGCTAATATTGACAAAGTGTGCAAACTTCAGAGATCCATTTATGGGTTGAAGCAAGCATCTCGGAGTTGCAATATTCACTTTGATGAGGTAGTCAAATCGATTGGCTTCATCAAGAGTGATCATGATTCTTGTTTATACTAGAAGTTTAGCAGCAAAGTAAACTTTCTAATCTTATATGTAGATGACATATTACTGATTGGAAATGATGTCCAGATGTTGCAAGAAACCAAGGAATCATTGGAAAAGAGTTTCTCAATGAAAGACTTGGGTGAGGCAATATACATCCTCGAAATCCGGATCTATAGAGATAGATCAAGGAGGCTCATTGGATTGAGTCAGAGTACTTATTTGGACAAAGTGTTGAAGCAGTTCAACATGGAATCATCTATGAAGGGGTTCTTACTGATGTCCCATGGCATAAAACTTAGCAAGACTCAGTGTCCTTCGGCAACTGATGAGCAAAGTCGGATGAGTGCGATTCCATATGCTTCTGCAGTCGGATCCATCATGTATGCCATGATTTGTATTAGGTCATATGTTTCCTATACTCTAAGTGTTGTGAGGAGATACCAGGTTGATCCTGGAGAAATCCACTGGACAACAGCTAAAAATATCCTAAAGTACTTGAGAAGGACTAAGGATATGTTTTTGGTTTATGGTGGTGAAGATGAACTCAGTGTAAAGGGTTACACAGATGCGAGTTATCTTATCGACTCTAATGATTCTCGTTCACAATCCGGATACGTTTTTATTATAAACGGAGGTGCTGTGAGATGGAAGAGTTCCAAGCAAGAGACTGTGTCTGCATCTACAACAGAGGCTGGGTATATTGCCGCCTCAGAGGCAGCAAAGGAAGCTGTTTGGATGAGGAATTTCCTCATGGATCTTGGTGTGGTTCAGGGCTCGTCCAATCCATTGGACGTGTATTGTGACAACAATGGTGCTATTGCACAAGCCAAGGAACCTAGAAAACACCAGAAGAACAAGCACATACTCATGCGGTACCACCTGATTCGCCAGTTCGTGGATCAAGGTGATATCAAGTTATGCAAGGTACACATGGATGTAAATATTGCAGATCCGTTGACAAAGCTGTTACCACAGCCGAAGCATGAGGCACACCTAAAATATATAGGCATTAGATGCCTAGACATGTGATGTCGGAAGATTGACACTAGTGCAAGTGGGAGACTGTTGGGAATATGCCCTAGAGGCAATCATGTATGATGATATTTCCCATTGTATTCATAAAGTTATTAAGTTGTCCTTGTATGAGCTTCTGATGTATATCATTGAATATGTGATTAGGTTGTGGAACTATACATTTATGTTGTACTAAATATCCTTGGTCATTGAGGTTGTGCTGGACACACAACTTAGACCAATGTGAAAGTCGGCTTGATGACTCGGTTCCACTTGTCATGGGCATGGAGATGCTATTCCGACTTACACAGATGCGGCTAAAGATTTTAGCGAGTTGGATTGACCCATATTGAGGTACAACGAACAAGTTGTCATTTGTATATATCAATCAATGTAATCCTTAGACCTGAGGTTGTTGCACAGTCCAAGTTGAGGATTACCGACTTAGGTTCTGTCAAACACTAATCCGTAGCTGGGCAGTTATAAAGGTAGAGTTTGGGTCAACTGAGAATCAAGATGCGTGATGTGAATAACCAAGATGGGATTTTGCCCCTCCAGTTGGATATATATTCTCTGGGCCCTCTCGGATGATATGATTCGGAAAGCATGGCCATGCATGACTCGGTTAAGTGTTAACTGAGGCGATCGACTAAGATTTAGTCAGTTGAATCACTTATCTCGGATCGAGAAGAGAGTCAGACTATTTAAGGGATGACAAGTATTCACCTATAGTCTGACAAGGTATATCGTGAGGCAAAAGGGACTCGGACATAAGTCACATTGGAAAGGCAAGTCGTTATGACTCATTGGTACTTGGGAGTTGGCAAGTTCCGCTAGGAGCCGCTACCGACTGATCGATTGAGAGTCGGACTCCAATCGTGTCCAAGTTGCCATGAGCCTGCAGGGTCACACACTTAAGAGCGGGAGCAAGTTCGGATTGGATCTGAACCGGAAATCTGGTTGGGTTGGACCCGAGCCGGATTTGGACTAAGTCAATGAGTCGGACTCACGGTGACTAATATTATATGGGCTTTAGTGAATGTGCCACGTGACTGGAGCCCACGTTCACTCCCTATATATAGTGAAGCGCAGTAACCCAGAAGGGTTAATCATTGATCGGTTAGGTCATTCCATGTGTTGGAAACCCTAACTCCACAACAGTCCTGCCGACGTACCGAACCTAGCAGTTCGCTACTGGTGCTCCTCCTTATATGTGTGGATACCAGCAGATATGATGTACGATCAGCACCAGGACGATCGGATCGTGGGGACTGCACTGCATTCAACATGCGTGCTTCATCAGTAATCCGCAACTGCGCGTCTAGTGGTAAACCTCGTGGCCTTCTACCTTAGCTAGATCTTGGGGTCACCATGTTAGAGGGAAAAGTTTTTGTTTTATCTCTACGTGTCCCTACAGCTTCCATTAGTAAGTTACATGTGATTAAACTCATCATTCACTTAAATTGAAAGTGAATGTTTAGGCATCCATAATTATACTTGTCAAAACCCTAAAAATTAATAATGCTCTAAACTCACTACACCTTAAGATTCACTTCTAAGTTTCATAGTTAACTTTGGTCTACAATCATAATATCTTATTTGAACTCTATTCATGATTTTATTGTTAACTTTGGTCTAAACAATCATAACATCTTATTTGAAGTTTATTCATTCTTTTATAGTTAACTTTGGTCAGTTATATCACCAATTAAAGTATAATAACTCAACATCATTTGTAACCATAAAAACCCTAATTTAAACCCTAGTAACCTTCAAGATTTATTAATCTAACTTAAACACTAAATTCTTCAAATGTTATTCTTCTTGCCACTTCAAACAACAACTCTATAGTAAGTTCTTTCAAATTCTTAAACTAACACTTAGACTTTCATCATAATCACCAGATGGCAATTAACCTCAATCTTATATTGCTTTATACTCTATTGTTATATCTTCGATGTTAAAACTCAAGTTCCTTATAAATCCATCTATTTGTAAAGTAATAATTGAAGATAAACCAACTTTTAAGGAAATCACTTAAGTTAAACTCACTTAGAATATAGGGGATTCACTTTGGGAGTTTTACAAAATGCATAGCATTACTTATGCATAACTGCATACTTCTTCTTAAAACATTAGTCCTTACCAGAACAATGATGTTGTTTTCAGATATTGGATCTTATATCATCTCGAAGACCGTGATTACATAATCTTATGATCACAAAGGCAAGTTCACACTTTCTCATGTCGTTTGGTTATTTTCTATCAAATATTTTGCAAATTAAGTGTTGTCATCACCTGCATTTCAAAAAGGTCAAAAAACACTACTTTTGATAATAATGTGAACTATTGGTTACTGATCTAGGGTAATCAGCTAATCTATTAAGTCTGGTAGTTGGAATACCACTTCATAGGAATATATCATATAGGACTTAACTACCAATGTCGCCATTGATTCTTGCGTCGTATATCACGTGTTAACCATGAGATTTGGAATGGGACGGAGAAGTCAGCTGTATCTTCTTCCCTTCGCATGCAGCCGTATGCATAGGCCATGGATGTTATCCTTGTAGAGTGCAATAATTGGTAATTCTTAGAGGATATGCAGCATATGGGTGAGAACCCTCAACGTCCCACGATAGTTCTGGCATCTGAACGGTCTATACTGTCAATTGCCGTAATTCAATAGGTGGGCATGGCGTAAACCAAGGAGACATGCAGGGTCACGGAGAGGGCGGTGATTGGCTTGGATCATCTACTGGGCCCCATATCACGGAATTGTGGATGGGAATAAGTTGCCCGGTTGTGCAACAAGGATTTGATATCTCATGGGAAAAGTAACACACCTCTGCAGAGTGTAAGAACTGTAACTTGTTACTCCATGTTCCGAGAAGGAGCTACGAACGCGGCAGGAAAGGAACTCCATGAAAGTTCTGGTAAACCTATGAAGGCTGACGGACATAGCTTTTCAGAATAAAAGCAACCTTTGAAGAAATGTTTACGAAAACCTACATAGCCTATGACCTACAGTATGTGGTTGTAGCTACTGCATCAAACAATCCTTTTTAGTGAACTTGCTGAGTATGCTCGTACTCACCTGTACCTCCTTAACTCTTGCTAGATTCTGAAGCCAATAAAGACGAAGTCTACATCAAATTATACTCAAGGAATCATCATCAAAAGCTCAAGTTCTTCAATAAAGTCAACATATACGTGAACTAAAGTGAAGACGAAGTTGCTGATTAGATATGAATATAATCTCTAGCCATAGAACCTACTTCTGTAGAGTATTGCAATAGCAGCAATGCAAGCCCAATAGTTCAGATACTAGTCTTATTAGTATAATAGATTTGAGTTGTTATTTTGATTCTTCTTTGTAATGAAGTTTCTTTGTCTCTCTTTAACCTAGAGTGTTTTCTGGATCTTTTGTAAAGAGTCGAGTTGTAACCTATAGTTATGTCTTGGACCTTCTGTGTTTCTATTGTACCACTCCTAGGGATATAATACTAGTGAATGGTGTTTCATTGGTGTTATGTCAATGACTATAGTGTACTACATCATGCAGTGGTATGCTGGGTCACCGCAATGGGACACCGAGCTACAAGTGCGCCGCCAAAGAATGTCAACACCCGGACTTTTAATCCCAGATGCCTGTTATGCCATACATCGCAATCCCAGGATTACCATTTTTGCGAGACATAACAGATTTGGATATCACAGTATATCATCCATTACAAACCATACATAAGGTCTTACACAAATAAGGATCTCATGATCCAGTTCTTAATACAATTCAAGCAGCGGAATAACATAATAGTAACGATAGCGTAGGCGAAGCTCCATCTTCAGGGTCACTGATAATGCTGACGATGGGAGATGATCCTAGTTGTTGTAACCTTCCTGCGGTCCGTCATCTTGATACTTCTCTTCATAGTCTGGCCATGGGAATATCTAGGGACAAAGCCATGAGTACTCTTTAAGTACTCGCAAACTAATACTAACAAGTGAGGGGGTTTTGAATAGGATATACTAAGCTCTAGGGTTGTTTTGCAAACAGCCAGATTTACCTCTACTAAGTTCAAAAGCAAAGAAGCTAGTTGAAAGTTGTATAACACCTAAGTGGGAACTTGAATTTCATATCACAACTCTGTTGTGGTCAAGTCAAATCATGAATCATGTCACAAGTTGTTTTGAAAACATCTGACGGGGGAACAGTATGGCCACTCCAACTGTCCATAACAGCGGATGCGTCTATTCGAATAGTTTGACACTCTGCAGAGATTGTACACTTTCACCACAACATTCGATACATCTGTCAGGAACCATCCTGAATTCACCATACTCAGTATGCGGATAATCAATCCTAACCTTTCAATTACATGCCCTAGTATAAGCACCTCTCCTGTGAGTTTGGCCTCCCAACCATGACCATCTGTCATCTTGGGTACTGCACAGGTGGACAATCTTCACAAGGTAGCCTCATCTCAGACCTTGGCCGCAAGGGAACCCATACTAAGGTATAAAAATTTCCAGTCAAGCCCTACCCAAATTTCGGGTATTGTGGTTGTACGGTAAAATTGGAATGGTATCGCACCCAGACAACCATCAGTTTTATAAAGGGCTAAGGCTCATGCCTCAAAATTTTCATCATCAAAATCATCTGGGGTTCAAGAACACATGTCAAAACATTTCAGTAGAATGACTCCTCATTCTAAGGTTTTCATAACTATTTTCACAATGTATTCCCATCTAAAGTTGATCAAGTTTTATGCTTAGCACTAGCATCTACAAGTGGGGGTAAATACTAATGGTGGGTAATAAACCAGTGGGGATTTACTAAGTTCAATCTCATGCCCTAGGATGACATCAAGATTATCTAACTTAGGTCAAATTTTATGCTCTTTATGCTACGTTCAGTTATCTTTCTAGAATCTACAAGTCACTAAGTAAACTTTTGATAGAAAGCTTTTAATAAAGAAAATAAAATACTAAGCTTGCAAGTAAAACTAGGATGGTGTGTCAAGTGGGTATAATCACATATGCTTAAGGCATAGAGTTGGCATAGTAACAAGCAAGTAGTAGCTTGCATAAGTAGGGTATCTTGCAAGTGTTAGCTTGCAAGGTTGCAAGTATAGGCTTGCTAGGATATTAGTATAAGCTTGCCTTGTGCAGAGAAGTGGTTGAAGTTCACCTCGGCTTCTTCCTCGTAGTATTCTCCTTCCTCCTCGTATCCTTGGTCGGTACTAGCGTCTATAAATAAATACGAGGTACACAATCACCAAACAATACTTAACTATTTCCAATAATCACACAAAGGTTCACACTAGGTGATCTATCATCATCACTAACATTACAAGATTAAAGCACTTGTCTTATTTATTTTATTTTTAGAAAATTAATTTCTACCCATTAAAAAACTACTTAAGATTTAATATTCTCCAACTCAAACATGGGATCATGTTGACACATGTCATCACCACATATTTCAGTACATGGGAATGTGATTTAAAGTGGTGTCACAATTTAATAAGGTTTAACCTTTTTATTTTAATTAAATAAAGTGACTAGAAATGCCTATGTGGCATTCTTTTATTACTTGAACATTATTTCTGCAAGTAAACCCATATGTTTTTATATATTCTGAAAGGTATGATCAAATGTGATTTTTGAGAGTTGGAATCAACTCAAAAGCTCCTATGGTTGAATTTTGAAAAATGTTTGAATGCAGAAAAGCTTCTGCCTTGTTATTTTTACCATGGTTGATCTACAAATCCAAATGGTTTGAATCCAACAGGCTTGGATTAAGCATTTCAGTACCTTTATAACAAAATTGGTTTCATGCATTTTGGTTTAGTGAATCGAGCTGGGTTTATTTTTGAATCAACAGATAGAACTAGGGTTTGAGTTTAAATGAAAAATCTAAATTTAAACTAACTGGGTTGCGCGGGAGAGTTACTGGGCCTGCCCACTACGCACAGCGCGCGGGCTGCTGAGAGATGGGGTCCACAAGTCAGCGGAACTAACTAAACAAAAGGGTATCTATGAATCTGAGCCTTACGATCTAATTCTAATCCAACGGCTAAGGGTCGTCGTTGACAACGAGCTACTCCATCGAGGAACTAACCCTAACGCGGCCAGTTGGGGTCTGGGGCGGCTCACCGGGGCTCAAGTGATGGTCAGTGACGGGGGCGAATGACAAAGTCGGCGACGACAGTTCTCCTGGTACCGACGGCTCCTCCTCGGGCGGCTTCAATCGACGGCTCCCTTCTCCTCCAGCAGCGGCGGGGTCTGGCCAAAATCCGGCGAGAGAGAGATCGCCTTGCTCCGGGAAGAAGTGGGAAGGATCAGTGTGAGGTGGGGAGTGAGATGGTGTGGAGGAATCGAGCTAGGGAGGCCTCCTTTTATAGGCGAGCAAGAGGGGCAGCACGGCATGGGCTGAGCTCGTTGGAGGCGACGGTACAGGCGGCTATCGGCGTGGCTGAGGCTACGGGAAGGTGCGCGGTCTCCTGGCGATCGTTGCTAGCTTAAAGGCGAGGCGTAGGGCGGCGGTATTTGTTCTGGAACGTGCAGTGCTCTGCGCGGTATCGACGGCGAACTTCACGTCGTGCGGCGGCTACGGGGTACGGTCGAGGAAACGAGCATGTCTAGTGGTCTCTTGGGACGGTGGGGTTCATGCTGGCGGGCGGCAAGGGCTCGAGGTGGTCGGGTTGAGTGGGAACGGCGCGTGCACGGTGGTGAACGTCGGCATGGTCGACATCGGCACGAGCACGGCGTTTTCGGTGGTTCCTGTCTCTGTCTTCGAGCTAGGGCTGGTCTAGAAGGGGCGGTGAGGCATGGGAAGCATTCCAGACAAGGTTGGCGCAGCTAGTTCTTCCTCTAGCTTGCTGTCCACATTGGGGTGGCAAGGTGAGGCTCGGCCTGCTCACCATTGATGGCAATGGCAAGCTCACAGTGGTGCTAGAGGTTGCTAACTAAGCTAGATGATCTACTAAATGTCTGTTGTAAGCTAGAGAGGGGACAAGTTAGGCCAAATCACTGCTCATAATAGTGTTAGATGTTTGTTTGTTTTGTGTTTGCAAGGTGTTTGATGAAATGGCCGAAAGAACATTAAATTTGAATTTTTGATTCAAACTTGGTGGGTTTGCTAGGCACATGCTAGGGAGTATCTGGTTAGTTGGATTAGTCAAGGGGCACTGGTTTGGTTGGGTTTTGAAAATGTGTGATCTTCACATATGTTAAAGATTCGATTTTGAATTGTGATTTGAATGAGGTTGCTAAATGTTTCTGCAAGTTTGAAAGGTGGGATTTGATTCACTTTTACTTCGTCTAGCAAGGGGTGAAAAGAATTGGAAAAGTTTCTGTTTGAAATGTTGGACTATAAACGCTCAAAGTGACCTAGTGAGCAAGATTGGCAAAAATGACCATTTGCTTTATTTGATTTGTTTTTTATTTTCTCTTGATTTTTTTTGCATGAAATTGTTTTATATGATGTTATTTTCACCTATAAACCATTTCTTGGTATTTAGGTTAATCACACAAGTTCATTCATGCATTTATCAAATCATCACATACACACATGCATTCATATGATTTAAATTAATCAAAGTTATTGTTAACACTAATTTTAGCGATTAGAGTTTGATGATCTCTGTTTCATATTATTGGGATGTTACAAACCTTCCCCCCTTAAACAAAATCTCGTCTCGAGATTTGAAAAAGAAGGAAAAAGATTACCTAGGATTTAAAGAGATCCGGAAACTCCGTACTGATGTGATCTTCTCGCTCCCAGGTAGCTTCTTATTCAATGTGGTTGCTCCACTGAATCTTGAGAAACTTGATGCTTTGGGTTCTAGTGGTTCTGAAAGCTTCTTCCAAAATATGGATGGGTACTTCGGGATACGTCAGGTCATCTTTGATCTCTATGGTCTGGTGATCAATGTTCTTGAAAACTTCGGTCTTCTCCAGAACTTCAAGGCATTTGCGAAGTAACGATATATGGAACACATTGTGCACTGCTAACATTTCCTCGGGCAGTTCCAATTGATATGATACTTCTCCTCGACGATTCAGAATCTTGAAAGGTCCGATATATCTGGGGGCTAACTTTCCTTTGAGCTGGAAACGCTGCATTCCCTTCAAAGGTGACACTTTGAGATACACAAAATCTCCGATATTGAAAGCAAGGTCTCGACGTCTCTTGTCGGCGTAAATCTTCTATCTTGACTGGGCAATCTTGAGGTGCTCACGAATCTTGTGAACTTTCTCTTCTGCTTCTCGTAGGATGTCGGGTCCAAAAATCTAACTCTCTCCTAATTCCGACCAATTCAAAGGGGTGCGACACTTCCTTCCATACATGAACTCAAATGGGGCCATTTGCAGACTAGCTTGATAACTATTGTTGTATGAAAATTCTGTGAAAGGCAGGCGGTCTTCCCATTTAGATCCATACTCTAGCACACATGCTCTCAACATATCTTCGAGTGTTTGATTTACTTGTTTTGTTTGTCCATCAGTCTGAGGGTGATACGTTGTGCTGAAATCCAGTCGGGTTCCTAAACCTTCTTGTACCTTCTTCCAGAACCTCGAGGTAAACTGGGTTCCTCGATCCGATACGATGTTCTTGGGGACTCCGTGCAAACTGACGATTCTAGCGATGTATAACTCCGCTAGCTTCAAACTCTGGTATGTGGTCTTGACTGGTAAGAAATGGTCCACTTTGGACAATCTGTCAACTATGACCCAGATAGAGTCATTTGCCCTACTAGAAGTAGGCAATCTGGTGATAAAGTCCATTCCAACGGAATCCCATTTCCATTCCGGAATCTGTAGTTGTTGCAATAGTCCTGCGGGTCTTTGATGTCCCGCCTTGACTCTCTAGCATATATCACACTTGGCGATATAGCTTCCGATTTCTCTCTTCATCTTATGCCACCAAAATTGTTCCTTCAAATCCTGATACATCTTCGTTCCTCCGGGGTGGATAGAATAAAGAGTATCATGGGCTTCCTTCAAAATCACTTCTTTTAATTCTGAATCTGCTGGTACACAAAGGCATCCTTTGAACCACAGAACTCCTTCATCTTAGGTGAATCCGGGTACTTTGCCTGTACCGATACGATGTTTAATTCCGTCGATACTAGCATTTCCTTTCCGCGCCTCTTTGATCTGACTGATCAAAGTGGGTTGAAGTTCTATGCTAGCCAAAAATCCTTCACTCACTAATTCCATTCGGAAATCTTCCATCTCTTTGTGCAAACTTGGTTGCTCCTTCAAAATCATGGAGTTCAAGCGGCACGGCAATCTGCTAAGGGCATCTGCTACCACATTGGCTTTACCGGGGTGATAGTGAATG
Organism: Avena longiglumis; assembly: GCA_030063025.1. Classification (NCBI taxonomy): domain Eukaryota; kingdom Viridiplantae; phylum Streptophyta; class Magnoliopsida; order Poales; family Poaceae; genus Avena; species Avena longiglumis. Next base: position 146,613,614 of record CP125974.1, read on the forward strand.
TCCGGATCATAGTCCTTGATTAGCTCAATCCATCTTCTCTGCCTCATATTCAGCTCCTTCTGGGTGATATATACTTCAGGCTCTTGTGATACGAATAAATCTCACAATGGTTTCCCATCAGGTAATGCCTCCATGTCTTCAGGGCTAGAACTACGGCTGCGAGTTCAAGGTCATGGGTTGGATAATTCTGTTCATGCTGCTTCAGTTGTCAGGATAGGTAAGATATAACTTTGCCTTCTTGCATTAGCACACATCCGAGACCGATCTTGGATGCGTCACAATACACATCAAAGGGCTTCATGATATCCGGCATGATCAAGATTGGGGATGAAATCAATGTCCTATTGAGTTCCTGAAAACTTGCTTCGCAATTGTCCGTCCATTCAAACTTCTTGTCCTTCTTCATCAATTGGGTCATGGGTCTAGCGATACTCGAGAATCCTTCTACAAACTTGCGGTAGTATCCCGCTAATCCGAGAAATGCACGAACTTGGGTTTGAGTGGTTGGGGCATGCCAATCTTCAACATCCTTCACCTTCGCAGGGTCAACGGCAATTCCTCCGGCTAATACTATGTGTCCGTGGAATCCTACCTCCTGTAACCAGAATTCACATTTGCTAAACTTGGCATATAGCTGATGCTCTCTAAGGGTTCCAAGAATAGTCCTTAGGTGTAGCTCATGTTCTTCTTCTAATTTGAAATAAATCAGAATGTCGTCGATGAAAACAACGACAAACTTATCCAGGAAGTCCATAAAAATCTTATTCATGAGGTTCATGAAATAAGCGGGGGCATTGGTTAATCCAAAAGACATGACATTATACTCGTATAATCCATATCTGGTGGTGAAGGCAGTCTTTGGAATATCCTCTGCACGAATTTTGAGTTGATGATGGCCAGTTCTAGGATCAATCTTAGAAAACACTTTGGCACCAGTCATCTGGTTAAACAAATATTCTATCTTCGGCAGTGGGTACTTGATCTTGATGGTAACATCATTCAACTTCCGATAATCCATACAAAAACGGTTACCTCCATCTTTCTTGTCCACAAACAAAACAGGTGATCTCCATGGTGACGCACTTGGTTGAATCAATCCAACTTCTAGCATGGCATCTAGTTGCTTCTTCAGTTCTGCTAGTTCAGATGGGTTCATACTAGAGGGTCTCTGGGATATGGGTCTGGTTCCAGGGATTAGTTCAATGATGAACTCGATATCACGATCTGGGGGCATACCGGGCAAAACATTTGGAAATACATTGGGGTATTCACAGACTATCCGGACTTGGTCAATGGTTGGCTGGGCTATACTCTTGTTGCACTTGAATTGCCGGGGCAAGGTTTTAGATACATGCTCGACTGATATTCTGGCTGTACTGGTCATGGTTATGGCTTTCTTGGCACAGTCAATTAATCCTTTGTGTTTGGACATCCAATCCATTCCTAGTACAACTTCCAAACCTTTAGTTCCGAGTACTATTAGATTAGCATAAAAATCTATGCCATGGATTCGGATAGGGACGGCTTTGCAAATTTTCCTAGCTTTGGTGGTTGAACCAGGTATTTGAACAATCATAACATGCTTCAATTTGGTTGGTTGAATCTTACTAGTGCATGCAAATTCTTCAGTGACAAATGAGTGCGATGCTCCAGAATCAAACAACACTTGCAAGTACTGAGTTAACAGAAAACATACCTAGCACAACATCTGGCGCTTCTTGGGCTTCTTCAGCATGCATGAGAAAGAGACGGCCGTTGCGGTTGAGCAAATTTCCTGGGGAAAACCTTCTTCCGGGCTAAACACGACGCTGCTGCTAAGCTGGGGCATTTGCATTGGGGGTTGCGGCAATATTCTTGGGGCACTCATTGTAATAGTGACCCTTGGTTCCACATTCATAAAAAATCACATGCAACTTGTCCTTTGCTGCAACAGGCACACCATTGCTTCCAGTCCTTAGGGCAGTGTTGGTGTTGGTGACGACATTGTTGTTGTTGAACTTGGGTGGTGCATGATTGAAATTACTGGAGTTGCCGGGGTTGTTGTGGTTTCCTCCGGGCCTTGGGTTTCCACGGTTGGGATAGGTCGGACGGTTCATAGGGGGTCTGTTGGTTCTTGGGGCAAATCCAGGAGATGGGTTGGGGCGATACTTTGGTGTATGGTGGGTTCCTGGTTGATGCATCATGCGACGCTTGCGGTTCTCATTGGCTTGATTGATCTTTCCTTCCATCTTAATAGCAGAGTCAACTAAGGCTTCAATATCAGCAAAGGGGATATTGACTAACACCGTCTGCATCTCATCTTGCAAATCATTCAAGAATCTCTCTTTCTTCTTGGCTTCAGTGTCGATCTCATCCGGTGCATACCTAGCTAATGACAAGAATTTGTCACGGTATTCCACTATTGTTATCCTTCCTTGATTTATTTCCCTGAATTCATCTCTCATCCTCTTGATTAAACCCGGTGGCACATGGGTTCTGCTGAACTTGACTTTGAACTCTTCCTAGGTCATCAGCTGACCTCCTGTCATCGCACGAACGTTGTTCCACCATGCTCTTGCATTTCCTGTCAGATAGTGGGTAGCAAACAATACTTTCTTGTTAGCTTTCACTGCTGCAACTTCCAGATTGTTCTCCATGGTTTGCAACCAATCATCTGCATCTAGGGGCTCTTCTGACTTAGTGAAAACAGGTGGATTGGTGTTCTAGAAATTCTTGAGATTAGATCCATGGTTGTCCTGATTTCCATGGCCTTGATTGTTGTTGGCCATCTGAGCTATATCTTGAAGGGTGGCTAAGTTGGATTGACGTTCAGCTCTTTCGGCTTCGCGGTCAGAAACCAACATTTGCAGGAGTTGCAACATCGGGTCCGGGGATGAACCGCTTCCTCCGCGAGGCATCTGAAGATTGAGATAGATCATGAGAAAAGAGGGAAATTTCTAAGGTTCAAGGATTTTGAAAAGTTTTTAAAGTTCTCAAATGTTGACTCAGATTTTTCTAGCAAGTTGCTTTTCATTCCTTCCTTCATAGCACACGATACAAACACACACACCACAACAAAGGAAAACAGATAGTTTTAAGAACCATTCTGGGAAACTATGATACAGTGGGACCGACTACAACTCACTAACGCTAGTGCTCAAGTGCTACTACTCCTCGGAGTCAGTTTCCTCCTCGTCCTCATCATCATCGATGAAGGCGAAGTCATCCTCATCGGTGAAGAAGTCCATAGCCTGATCCTCCAGAAAGTCACCATCATCGCTAAGATAGGAGTAGGGGTCTCCACGAAGGTCTTCCCCTACATTCTCCCTCTCCTCCAACTGCATGTCCCTCTTGTGGATGGTCTCCTCCAAATCCGTGATCCGGTGGCAAAGACGAGCAATGATGTGCTCCTTCTTGTCAAGCTGATGGTGACGAGACTTGCGATCCTTCACTAGCATAGTGATGGTCTGATCCTTATTCTTGGCGATGGCATACTTGTGGTTGGCGTAGGAACGAGCATTGTCCAACTCCTTCTGACGGTCGTACATCATGAAGCTAAGATGGTCCAATTGACTCTTCAGCTCGTGGTGATATGGGGCCTCTAGTGGCAGTCCCATAACATCACGCCTTGGGTAGAACTCAAAACGGGTACCCTTGATTTGATTGATACTCTGACCGCACAAACGGGCAAGAGCTTCCTGCATGGCCCTGGCAATTCCATAGAGCCAGTTGTTCTCTCTTAAGGTGAACTGAATTCCCTCCGCAATGGGAGGTTCAATCTTTCCTCGGAGACTTGCAACAACTAAGCACTGCAAATCTTCTCCTTCCTGATCATTGAGCTGAGCTCCGAAGAACTCGGGGTGTGGACGCTCCAGCATCTTCGACAGCTGGTCCAAGTCACACTCAAAGATGAGGTCTCCTCCATTCCCCAACTGATAAAACTTGCTGTACTTCATGTCCATCTATAAGAATATAGGATGAGTAAGTTAGTAGAGTGATCAAGTGTGTCAAATTATATGTACTTTGCAAGAATTTTTTTGAGGAATATGAATTTTCATGAAAGAATCCAAGTGATAAGAATGAGAATATGTTTTTGTAAATACTCACTTACTTTGGTTTTGAAACTAAGTTTTTGATTCAAACGTCCATTCTAACTAGGGTCTCCTATTGTCAGGATGGCTCTGATACCAACTTGTCAACACCCGGATTTTTAATCCCAGATGCCTGTTATGCCATACATCGTAATCCCAGGATTACCATTTTTGCGAGACATAACAGATTTGGATATCACAGTACATCATCCATTACAAACCATACATAAGGTCTTACACAAATAAGGATCTCATGATCTAGTTCTTAATACAATTCAAGCAGCGAAATAACGTAATAGTAATGATAGCGTAGGCGAAGCTCCATCTTTAGGGTCACTGATAATGCTGACGATGGGAGATGATCCTAGTTGTTGTAACCTTCCTGCGGTCCTTCATCTTGATACTCCTCTTCATAGTCTGGCCACGGGAATAGCTAGGAACAAAGCCATGAGTACTCTTTAAGTACTCGCAAACTAATACTAACAAGTGAGGGGTTTTTGAATAGGATATACTAAGCTCTAGGGTTGTTTTGCAAACAGCCAGATTTACCTCTACTAAGTTCAAAAGCAAAGAAGCTAGTTGAAAGTTGTATAACACCTAAGTGGGAACTTGAATTTCATATCACAACTCTGTTGTGGTCAAGTCAAATCATGAATCATGTCACAAGTTGTTTTGAAAACATCTGACGGGGGAACAGTATGGCCACTCCAACTGTCCATAACAGCGGATGCGGCTATTCGAATAGTTTGACACTCTGCAGACATTGTACACTTTCACCACAACATTCGATACATCTGTCAGGAACCATCCTGAATTCACCATACTCAGTATGCGGATAATCAATCCTAACCTTTCAATTACACGCCCTAGTATAAGCACCTCTCCTGTGAGTTTGGCCTCCCAACCATGACCATCTGTCATCTTGGGTACTGAACAGGTGGACAATCTTCACAAGGTAGCCTCATCTCAGACCTTGGCCGCAAGGGAACCCATACTAAGGTATAAAAATTTCCAGTCAAGCCCTACCCAAATTTCGGGTATTGTGGTTGTACGGTAAAATTGGAATGGTATCACACCCAGACAACCATCAGTTTTATAAAGGGCTAAGGCTCATGCCTCAACATTTTCATCATCAAAATCATCTGGGGTTCAAGAACACATGTCAAACATTTCAGTAGAATGACTCCTCATTCTAAGGTTTTCATAACTATTTTCACAATGTATTCCCATCTAAAGTTGATCAAGTTTTATGCTTAGCACTAGCATCTACAAGTGGGGGTAAATACTAATGGCGGGTAATAAACCAGTGGGGATTTACTAATTTCAATCTCATGCCCTAGGATGACATCAAGATTATCTAACTTAGGTCAAATTTTATGCTCTTTATGCTACCTTCAGTTATCTTTCTAGAATCTACAAGTCACTAAGTAAACTTTTGATAGAAAGCTTTTAATAAAGAAAATAAAATACTAAGCTTGCAAGTAAAACTAGGATGGTGTGTCAAGTGGGTATAATCACATATGCTTAAGGCATAGAGTTGGCATAGTAACAAGCAAGTAGTAGCTTGCATAAGTAGGGTATCTTGCAAGTGTTAGCTTGCAAGGTTGCAAGTATAGGCTTGCTAGGATATTAGTATAAGCTTGCCTTGTGCAGAGAAGTGGTTGAAGTTCGCCTCGGCTTCTTCCTCGTAGTATTCTCCTTCCTCCTCGTATCCTTGGTCAGTACTAGCGTCTATAAATAAATACGAGGTACACAATCACCAAACAATACTTAACTATTTCCAATCATCACACAAAGGTTCACACTAGGTGATCTATCATCATCACTAACATTACAAGATTAAATCACTTGTCTTATTTATTTTATTTTTAGAAAAGTAATTTCTACCCATTAAAAAACTACTTAAGATTTAATATTCTCCAACTCAAATATGGGATCATGTTGACACATGTCATCACCACATATTTTAGTACATGGGAATGTGATTTAAAGTGGTGTCATAATTTAATAAGGTTTAACCTTTTATTTTAATTAAATAAAGTGACTAGAAATGCATATGTGGCATTCTTTTATTACTTGAACATTATTTCTGCAAGTAAATCTGAAAGGTATGATCAAATGTGATTTTTGAGAGTTGGAATCAACTCAAAAGCTCTTATGGTTGAATTTTCAAAAAAGTTTGAATGCAGAAAAGCTTCTACCTTGTTATTTTTACCATGGTTGATATACAAATCTAAATGGTTTGAATCCAACGGGCCTGGATTAAGCATTTCAGTACCTTTCTAAAAAAATTTGGTTTCATGCATTTTGGTTCAGTGAATCAAGCTGAGTTGATTTTTGAATCAACAAACATAACTAGGGTTTGAGTTTAAATGAAAAATCCAAATTTAAACTAACTGGGTTGCGAGGGAGAGTTACTGGGCCTTCCCACTACGCACAGCACGCGCGTGGGCTGCTAAGAGATGGGGTCCACAAGTCAGCGGAACTAACTAAACGAAACGGTATCTATGAATCTGAGCCTTACGACCTAACTCTAATCCAACAGTCGAGGGTCGTCGTTGACAACGATCTAATCCAACGAGCCCACGTCGTGCTGAGAGATAGGGTCCACAAGCCAGTGGGGGTCTGGGGTGGCTCACCCGGGCTCAAGCGATCGTCGGTGACGGGGGCGAATGACTAAGTCGGCGACGGCGGTTCTCTTGCTACCAGCAGCTCCTCCTGGGGCGGCTTCAATCGATGGCTCCCTTCTCCTCCAGCAGCGGCGGGCTCCGGGCAAATTCCGGCGAGAGAGAGCTCGCCTTTCTCCGGGAAGAAGTGGGAAGGATCAGTGCGAGGTGGGGAGTGAGATGGTGTGGAGGAATTGAGATGGGAAGGCCTCCTTTTATAGGCGAGCAAGAGGGCAGCACGGCATGGGCTGAGCTCGTCGGAGGCGACGGTACAGGCGGCTATCAGCGTGGCTGAGGCTAGGGGACGGTGTGCGGTCTCCTGGCAATCGTTGCTAGTTTAAAGGCGAGGCGTAGGGCGGTGGGATTTGGTCTGGAACGTGCGGTGCTCTGCGCGGTACCGACGGCGAACTTCGCAGCGTGCGGCGGCTACGGGGTACGGTCGAGCAAACGCGCATGTCTAGTGGTCTCCTGGGACGGTGGGGTTCATGTTGGCGGGCAGTAAGGGCTCGAGGTGGTCGGTTTGAGTGGGAACGGCGCGTGCACGGTGCTGCACGTCGGCATGGTCGACAGCGGCGCAGACACAGCATTTCTGGTGGTTCATGTCTTTGTCTTCGAGCTAGGGCTAGTATAGAGGGGGCGGTGAGGCATGGGCAGCATGCCAGACAAGGTTGGCGTATCTAGTTCTTCCTCTAGCTTGATGTGCACATTGGGGTGGCAAGGTGAGGCTTGGCCTGCTCACCATTGATGGGAATGGCAAGCTCACAGTGGTGCTAGAGGTTGCTAACTAAGCTAGATGATCTACTAAATGTCTGCTGTGAGCTAGACATGGGACAAGTTAGGCCAAATCACTGCTCATAATAGTGTTAGATGTTTGTTTCTTTTGTGTTTGTAAGGTGTTTGATGAAATGGCCGAAAGAACTTTAAATTTGAATTTTGGATTCAAAATTGGTGGGTTTGCTAGGCACATGCTAGGGAGTATCTGGTTAGTTGGATTAGTCAAGGGGCACTGGTTTGGTTGGGTTTTGAAAAAGTGTGATCTTCACATATGTTAAAGATTCAATTTTGAATTGTGATTTGAATGAGGTTTCCAAATGTTTCTGCAAGTTTGAAAGGTGGGCTTTGATTCACTTTTACTTGGTATAGCAAGGGGTGAAAAGAATTGGAAAAGTTTCTGTTTGAAATCTTGGACTAGAAACACTCAAAGTGACTCAGTGAGCAAGATTGGCAAAAATGACCATTTGCTTTATTTTATTTTTTTCGATTTTCTCTTGATTTGTTTGTGCATGAAATTGTTTTATATGATGTTATTTTCACCTTTAAACCATTTCTTGCTAATTAGGTTAATCACACAAGTCCACTCATGCATTTATCAAATCATCACATACACACATGCATTCATATGATTAAAATTAATCAAAGTTTTTGTTAACCCTAATTTTAGTGATTAGAGTTTGATGATCATTGTTTCATATTTTTGGGATGTTACAAAGAAGAAGTCTGATGATCACCATCAACTGTCAGGGACTGCTGCTAAGGCTATAAATTGCTGATTTACTAGGCACACATACATCTACTTCCATCCATCTTGATCATTGGCACCGCTAATGCAGTGACCTCATAGGCCCTCAGTCCTTTACTCGTCTTTATTAGCCATCTCCGACTGGGACACTGGTGTTGGCACAAGTGGATCATGGAGTGCCAATGGCCCTCCTCCATCAGCAACAAGGATGACGAGGCCCCCTAGATTCAAAGGCAGCCAATAGGCCAAACGTCATGGCCCAATCCCAGGGCCGAAGGATCTCCCGACTGCTTGCTCTGGTCGCATTGGCTGCTTGGGCCCTTGGACAACCTTCGCGCTTTAGGCCGAAGTCTCCACGCACCACCGCAACTGCTGGGATGACAGCGGGCGCTGCCGCCGCCACCTCCTAGCCACGACCAGCAGGAACCCTGTAGCCACCACGTCATGCGAGCTTTGCTCGGCGGCGCCTCCAGTAGCGATGGAGATAGGGGAGGGAGTGAGGGGTGGATCTAGCAGCGCCGGCAGGGGAGGCCCCGGTGCGGCACAGATGCTGCTGCCACAGGGGTCGGGAGAGGTTAGTATTCAGGGGTCTCCAAACTAATGGCTATTCTTCAAGTTTTTATGGTGTATCTGAGTGCCAATGAATATGACCAATGTTATGACTCATGATTGTACTATAAGATTTCCAAATCCGTGGACATAATGTTGGTGGCTTCAGCTTCTAATGTGCGTTGCTAACATTTGCCTCAACAACGTAGGCTGAACTAAGGTAACGGTTAAGCCATAACATTGATCCATGCCCGTGGACATAACATAAATGCAATATCATATGTATTAGAGTATAGGTCGGCTAGGGCACCGGCCGCCTCTCCTCTCCCTATTTGGATTTTAACTCTATTTCTATTAGTCTTGGAGTCCAAGTCAGTTGTAATCTATATAAACAGCTGTAGGGTTTCGTAGCATGGAAAACAAAAAATTTCTATCGCATACAAACAAACAAGCCAAGATATATCTACTAGATTGTAGCAACGAGTCGATGGTGAATAACTCACCCTCAAAGATTCCAAAGTGTTTAACGAGAGCGGATTCTCGTGGGTGATGTAGTCGTACTCTTCCCGATCTCAAGATCGCGTAGACGATCCTTCCGGCGCTGCGTTCCGGCAGCGCTCCCGCAGTCGGTCACACGTTCGGTACTCGACGAAGACCTTCCTCTCCCTTGTTCCAGCGAAATGAGGTTGTAGCACTCTCCTCGTGATTCCTATAAGGCAACTGGCGTGGTACCGTGTAGAGGGGAGATCTCGCAGGGCTTCGCCTTAAGCCGGAGAGAGTCCCTCGACGATCTAGGGTTTAGACACGCCGATGAGGAAGCTTGGCCGGCGGCTAGGGTTGCTAGGCGGCGGCGGCTTGACCTAGGGCGGCGGCGGCGGCAGGTGGCGGCGCCGGTGGCTTAGGGTTTGGAGGAGAGGATCTTGTGTACTAGGAGGGGAGCCCTGCCCCTCCTCTTATAGGTGGAGGGAGGCGCGCCAGGGGAGGGGAGTCCCTCCCCAACTCAGACCCAAGGTGGGCCAGCGGTGGAGGTGGAGGGACTCCTCCCCAACTCGGATTCCACCTCCTTCCCCACTTCCCAAAAATAGTCGTTTGACTTTCAAACTAGCCGTTTGACTTTTCAAACTAGGATTTGAATAAACCCTCTATTTTGTCCAGCGATGACACCGAGTACATGATGCAATCATACCAACTTGATATAAAACATTCATGTACCCTTCCCCTCTGGAGTGCCGGACATTCCGGAACCTTCTAGAACATTCCCGATGAAAACACCGGAACCATTCTCCAACTCCGAAACGGGACTTTCCTTATATGAATCTTATTCTCCGGACCATTCCGGATCTCCTCGTGATATCCCGAATCCCATTCAAGACTCCGAACAACATTCGGACTCTTTCTCATCATTCCATAACTACTCAAACAACGTCGAATCCTTAAGTGTGTCTCCCTACGGTTCGTGAATTATGCGGACATGATCGAGACACTTCTCCGATCAATAACCAATAGATGAATCTGGAAATTCATATGGCTCCCACATATTTCTACGATTACTTTGCGATCGAATGAACCACTTACATACGATATCAATTTCCCTTTGTCTCACGATAGTTTACTTATCTGAGGTTATGATCGTCGGTATCTCTGCATACCTAGTTCAACATCGTTACTGATAAGTACTCTTTTCTCGTTCCCGTGATATGTGATCCCTTGTGAGCCAGTCACATGCTTGCAAGCTAATTGGATGACATTCCACCGAGAGGGCCCAGAGTATATCTATCCGTCATATGGATGGACAAATCCCACTCTTGATCCATGTGTTTCAACCAATACTTTCCGAACACTCAATGCCACCTTTATAGCCACCCAGTTACGGTGTGGTGTTTGATGTCATCAAAGCATCCATCCGGTAAAGGTGATATGCATGGTCTCATGGTCGAAGGAATTAGATTACTATGTATCAGAAAGCATATAGCAATTGAACTATTAAAATTACTTGATCTTTATGCTACGCTTATCTATAGGAGTATGTCCACCATATCATTCTCCTAATGATATTATCTTGTTGTTAATAACATCTCAATGTTCATGATAGGTAAACCACAATCATCTATTAACCAACAAGCTAGTATTATATAGAGGCTTTACTAGGGACTCTTATTTTAGTCTACAAATCACACAAGTATTAATGTTTCCTTGTTAATACTATTATAGCATGAATGTAAACATTTATCATAAACACAAAGATATAATAATAACTATATTTATTATTGCCTCTAGTGCATATCTCCAACAACATCCCACCGTGGTTGAAATCAATACAAGTTATTATTCTCTCAAACTATCATGGTATCAGACGCCTAGGTTTTCCGCACCTGGGATGGCGCCTCCACCCGCGCGGACAAGGCCGCTGCCGCCCCCAACTAGGCCTCTCTTCTCCATGGCCGAGTTCCGTGCTGTCGGCGTTCCTACCTTCTCCTTTTCCTCCTCCACACCTACATCTACCCAACAACCACCTCCCCAATTTCCGATGATCTCCCTATCCGACACCATCGCCGATGTCTCCCCCTTCATACCGATCTCGCTCGACCTCGCCGCCCACAACTACTACCACTGGCGCCACCTCTTCACCATCCACCTCGGCCGCTGCGGCCTCCGTCATCATATAGGTCCCTCCTATCCTCCGCAGCCTGCCGATCCCCGCTGGATCAAATATGACCTCGCCATCATCCAGTGGATCTACACCCGCATCTCCACAGAGCTCTTCAACCTGGTCTCCTCCGATGATGCCACCGCCGCCGATCTATGGGCCTCTCTCCAACAGTTGTTTCAGGACAACTCCGATGCGCGCATCAACATGCTCCACATGGAGATTCGCACGACCACCCAGGGAGATGCCCCGGTCACCGTCTTCTGTCAGCGGATCAAGGCCATCGGCGACGAGCTCTGTGAGCTTGGTGACCACGTCGACGACCGTACCCTAATCAACGCTCTCCTCGTCGGCCTCGGAGATCAGTTCGAGAAACAGCAATCCTTCATCCCCATGCTGAAGCCCTACCTCACCTTCAAGGAGGTGCATTCCCTTCTCCAGTAAGAAGAAAAGAATCAAGCTCGCAAGGCACAACGAGCGCCACATGTCTTCCACGCCACCGCTCCTGCCGCGGCAGGAAATCCACCCTCTAGGCTGCCTCGGCAGCCGCCCGCGCACCCTCCTTCTGCCGCGCCAGCTGCGGCCCCGACCCCGCCTCCTGGATGGCACCCGAGCCCTAATTACAGGGGCAAGAACCCGACCTACAGGCCTACCATGGCGCGCTCCTCCGGCCCTGCACCTGCTTCGTCATCGACTGCCTCTTCGTCGTTTGCGCCACCGTCCGGGCCTCCTCACGACCCTTGGACTGGCCTTGTGCAGGCTTGGTCCATGCCATGGTCGGCCCCGTCTCCATATGGCGCCCGTCCTGCATACACAGGCGCATGGAGTCCCGGTCTTCGTCCAGCCACGGGCTCTGCCGGCCTCCTCGGCCCTCGGCCGCCGGCTCACGTCTACACCGCGACTGCTACACCACCATCCGGCGTGCCCTGTTACCACATTCTGGGATCCTACGGCACCATGCAAGCTCTGTACGCGTACAACCAGCTACCACCCCTCCCCTACGTCAACATGTAAGATCCCGGCTCCTCTGCTCCTCCCCTGCAGCCGAACTGGGACCAAGCCGCCTTCATCAACGCCATGAACAACTTTACACTAAATAATAAAGGTACGGATTGGATTTTTGATTCCGGTGCATCCTCGCATATGTCTTCAAATATGAATTTGCTGTCAGCTTGTTTCCCCTCTCCCTTTTCCACAATCACTATTTACGATGGCTTCATAGTTCCTGTCTCTTGCGCCGGAAACTATCACATCTCTTCATCTTATGCTAATTTTATTCTACGTAATATTCTTGTTGTTCCTTCCCTAATCAAAAATCTTATTTCTTTTCGACAATTCTGTATTGACAACAAAGTTATTCTGGCTTTTGACCCTTTTGGTTTGTCTATGAAGGATCTAAAAACGGGGGAGGATCTCGCTCGGTACAATAGCACGGGCGATCTTTATCCACTTCATGGCGCACCCATATCCACCCTTCGCGCCATGCTTGCATCTGTTGATTTATGGCATCGTCGTCTAGGTCACCCAAATAAAACTACTATGTCATCTTTGCTTAAAGATCTTTGTATACCTATCTCTAGTTCCTCTCACAATCCCTCTCTTTGTAATGCCTGTCAATACGGCAAACATGTTAGATTACCTTTTGGCACCTCAACTACTGTTAGTACCTTTCCATTTGAGATTCTTCATTGTGATTTATGGACATCTCCAGTCCCTAGTGTTTTTGGTTATAAATATTATCTTGTGATCCTGGATGACTACTCTCACTATATTTGGACTTTTCCTTTTCGTGCAAAATCTGATGTGCATACAATTTTCATAAATTTTCGGCAGTATGTTCTTACTCACTTTGGCTTGCCTATTCGATTTATTCAGTGTGGTAATGGACGAGAATTTGACAACACTACAAACCGTAGTTTCTTTCTTTCTCAAGGAATCCTTCTTCGTTTCTCCTGTCCTTATACTTCTCCCCAAAACAGTAAAGCCGAACGTTCTCTTTGTTCTATAAATGACATTCTACGCACTTTACTCTTGCAAGCCTCTCTTCCTTCTCGTTTCTGGGCTGAAGCTCTTCGCACTGCCACTTTCCTCATCAATGTTCGCCCCACCAAAACGTGTCCTCTTTATTCATCCTTTCAATCTTTATTTTTATCTCACCCAGACTATTCTTTCTTGCGTGTTTTTGGTTGTCTTTGTTTTCCAAACATTGCCTCTACAGCATCCAATAAACTCGAACCACGTTCCATACCTTGCATTCATCTTGGCCTTTCTGATGATCACAAAGGATATCGTTGTTTTGATCCTTCTTCTGGTCGTGTTATTGTTTCTTGCCATGTTACCTTTGATGAAAATACTTTTCCTTATGCTGCCACCAAACTCACTCCCCAAACCGAACCACCAGTCCCTACCACTACTAAAACACCCTTCGTTCAACCAACTGTCGCCCCTGCCGCAGAAGAATTTTGCTGGTCACGGCAGTTGCCGTGGCAGGTTTTTTCTGCGCTGCGAGACCTTTTCTCGCTCGGCAGCCTGCGACGGCAGAAATTTCACCCAATTCTTTGCCACGGCAGGAACCTGTCATCACCCCCACCACTGTCATGACCACCCCTCGTAGCACCACTTCCCCTACTCCTACCACCGAACCATCTACCCCATCACCCGATCCACCAACACCTACTGTCGAGTCTTCCTCCACACCCACCTTACCACCTAATGTCGTTCCTATTCAACCACCTACAAATGATCACGTCATGTGCACTCGTGGCAAACGTGGCTTTCTTCTCCCTTCTAAACGTCTCAATCTCACAGCCACAACCACAATTTCCCCTATACCCACATCCTACAAACGTGCTCTTCTTGATCCTCTTTGGTTTTCAGCTATGCGTGATGAATTTGCTGCTCTTCGACAAAACAATACATGGGTTCTCGTTCCAAAATCTTCCGGTGTTAATGTTGTTTCTGGTAAATGGGTCTTTCGATACAAATTTAACTCTGATGGCTCTCTTGCTCGTTACAAAGCTCGTTGGGTTTGTCGTGGTTTTTCACAACAATATGGCATTGATTTCGATGAGACCTTTTCCCCGTTGTCAAACCAAGCACTATTCGCGTCGTACTTAGTCTTGACGTTTCCTCTTCATGGCCGATTCATTAACTTGATGTTAAAAATGCTTTTCTCCATGGTACTCTTAATGAAACTGTCTACTGTCAGCAACTCTCTGGTTTTGAGCATCCCTCTTCTCCCAATCTTGTTTGTTTACTCAAAAAAATCTCTTTATGGTCTCAGACAGGCTCCTCGTGCCTGGTTTGAACGTTTTTATACTTTCATTCAAACGATTGGCTTTATCCCTTCTAAATATGATTCTTCCCTATTCATTTTTTGTTCCTCCGAACATACTGCATATCTTCTCCTTTATGTTAATGAAATTATTCTTACTGCTAGCTCTGACTCTTTTCTTCAACATATTATTTCTTCACTTCATTGTGAATTCTCCATGACTGATTTAGGACCACTTCATCACTTTCTTGGTATTAATGTTTCTTGCACAAAGTCCTCTCTTTTTCTTTCTCAACGACAATATCTCTTGGATTTTCTTTCACGGGCTAGTATGTCCGATTGTCAACTCTCTCGCACTCCGGCTGATATAGGTGCCAAACTATCGACCGATGGTGATCCCGTTTTAGATCCCACATTTTACCGTAGCATCACTGGTGCTCTTCAGTACGCCACTCTCACTCGTCCTAACATTTCTTATTCAGTTCAGCAAGCCTGTCTTTTCATGCATGATCATCGTGCTCCTCACCTTGCTCATGTAAAACGGATTCTTCGATATTTAAAAAGCACTCTTGATCACGGTCTTCTTCTAAACTCTTATTCTCCTACAAGCTTGACAGTTTATTCTGATGCATACTGGGAAGGTTGTCCAGATACTCGACGGTCCACATCCGGATTTTGCGTTTATTTAGGAGATAATCTTGTTTCTTGGTGTTGTAAAAGGTGTACAGCTTTCGTGTCTTCACGAGGATGAGTATAGGTCGGTTGCCCATGACGTGGCGGAGGCGGTGTGGCTGCGTCAGCTACTCTTCAAGCTTCATCGTCCCCTGGAGCGAGCCACCATTGTTTATTGTGATAATATTTCTACAGTCTACATGGCTTCCAAACCCGTTCAGCATCGGCGCACGAAGCATATTAAGATTGACATTCACTTTGTTCATGAGAAGGTGGCTCTTGGCGACGTTCGAGTTTTTCATGTTCCTACCAGTGCACAATTTGCTGATATTTTTACTAAAGGACTCCCCACTTCATCATTTACAGACATTCGCTCCAGTCTCAACATCATTACCCCTGACGTTGAGACTGCGGGGGGATATTAGAGTATAGGTCGGCTAGGGCACCGGCCGCCTCTCCTCTCCCTATTTGGATTGTAACTCTATCTCTATTAGTCTTGGAGTCCAAGTCAGTTGTAATCTATATAAACAGCCCACCATGGTTGAAATCAATACAAGTTATTATTCTCTCAAACTATCAATATGTATGTTTGGTCCCTGGCACCATCTCTATCATATATTTCTTAGAGATTCGTGCTCCTCCTTTTACAGAACAACCCTCCCACCCCAGTTCTTGAGTGGTTTGCAATTTTTCTTCTTAGCCCCTAGCATTTTCATGTTTCACACATATTTTCGTCGCTAAATGTCCTCACGTACACAAATAAAATATTCTTTGTTTAACTTATTAATTAGCCAGTTTTAAATACAATATAGTTTCACAAAAAATTTGACAAAATATTTCTAACATAATATTTTTCATAGAATATTTTCCACGGAATATTTTTAAAGAATTTTTTCAAACGGTATCAAGATGATCGATACAAAAGACACATTTTTTTTAGTTTCTTCATGAATTAGTACCAGTTCAGAAAAACATAGTTAATTAAATATCCAAAAGATTCATCACAGCAGATTCAAGCCCACGTAAGGTTCAGCAATATTTGTAAGGTTTATCAAAAATTTCATATAAAATTCGTACAAGTCTGTACAAGCTGGGATGCACGGGAGGGTGAGAGAGCCCCAATAATGCAGGTTGTTTATCGTTACTATTATTCTCCCCGTTTCAAAATATAACATATTTTAAGTTTATTAAACAGAATGTATCTAAACTTTTTTAGTACGTAGATTCACTCGAAATCCGATTGAACCTATACTAAAATAAATCTAAATGCGTTTGCCTTATAAAGCTAAAACATTTTGTATTTAAAAGAGAGGGAGTATATATGGTATCAGGTTGGTTGCATATCGTTTGGACGGATGGTAGACGTGCATGCTTTGCCAGTAAGTTTTCTAAGTCCGGTTTTGAATCCGATTAGACAAAGACAGTAGTAGTAATAACTGAATAACAGAAATCTGACTTGAACCCTCGCTTTTTTTCCCGTACGTGCCAGCTAGGTGCATATGCCTGCACGTACCTTGATCCACGGACCAGCGGAGGGCGCGGTACATGCATGCGATCCATATCGGCTGGTAGTGGTAACGTGAATTGATACTTTGGCAGCAAGTTTTGTAATTCGCAATTAGAATCCGACGAGAAACCAGACACTGCCTGAATTCGTGCCGTACGTGCGCAGCGTGAATAAATACTGCCGAAGACGTCTGCTGTAGCCCACGTTTGATCGAACCACGTACCAAACCTGAAAGGGACCTCCCTTGTGTAAGAAACTCGATCCAGCAAACCCTAGCTAGCGATCGAGGTCGAAGCGCGCGCGCCATGGAGGCGGCCGCGGAGGACGTGCTCGGCCTCGGCCTCTCGGCGGGCTTCAAGTTCGAGCCTGACGACGACGAGCTGGTGGAACACTTCCTGCTTCGTCAAATCCAGGACCGGCAGCTCCCGTTTGAAGGCGTGATCTTGGTGGACGATCCGCTGCGCGCGCCGCCGTGGGAGCTCCTGGACGACCACGAGCGAGGGGACGAGGCCTTCTTCTTCGCCAACGGACAGGCGATCCACGGCAAGGGAAGCCGGCAGAGGCGCACCTGCGTGGGCGGGTGCTGGGAAGGGCAGAAGGTCTGCGTGGACGGCGAGAGGCTGCGCATCGACGACGTCGACGACGACAGCCGCAAGGAGATCGCCTGGAGGAAGTACATGCTCAACTTCCACGCCGAGGACGAGGACGGCAGCAAGGGATGGGTCATGCACGAGTACTCGATCACGGCCCCGGCCGATCTGGCCGCGTCGCCGCTGAGGCTGTATCGCATCCGGTTCAGTGGACATGGCAAGAACCGCAAGAGGGGGCCGGACGATTATTGCCGCGGTGGAGCGCGCGCGGCGAAACGGCAAGCCAGAGCTGATGCGGAGCCCGGTCTTCTTGAGGAGCACATTTCTTCCGCGAACTCTGTCTTCCCTACGGTGGCAGTGGTCGATATCGTAGCTGATGAAGATGGCGGTAGTACATGGCCGGCTGCGACGTCCTACTCAGATCAGGCGTACCAATACCAGTACCAGGGGCCCCAGCTGGATTCTTTCCAGGACCTCGTCGTGGCCGACTCGTCGTTCCTGCCGGCCGCAGACGTTGGAGAATACGAAGGGCCTGCCGCGGCGTCGTCGCATCAAGACTTCGGCTGGAACACGACGAACCTCGCAACACACGGCGTGATGAATGAGTACGATCGTGTTGCGGAGGCGGAGGCGGACGTGGAGGCGGCGGCAGGGATGCCATTGCCACCGTTTCGTCAAGGATCGTTCTCCGGCGCGATCGACGAGTCGCCGCCGTTCATGAATTTTGAGCTGCCGGATCAGAACTTCAACATCGACGAGTCGCCGTTCATGAATTTTCGTGAGCTTTGTGAATGATATATTGTTATCGGTATTCGTTCGTTTTTTTTATACATATATTAGATGATGAACTAAACTCTGGTTGTTTGTCCCTCACCTCTCACCCCCGACAGGCCATGAGAGGGGAACCCTAGCCACCAGCCGCCGCCCCTCCCCACCTCTATCCCCTCCTCCGCCGCTGCCTCAGGGCACAACCGGGCAAAGCCTGGCTGCCAGAGGCCTCCTCGTCCCCTCGTGCGAGGGAATCGGCACGGGCCGTCTTCTCCGCCTTGGGCGTCATGCTGCCCCTAGGCACCTCGGTGTGGTGGCTCTCTGACGTTGTGCTGACGCCGGTCTCCGGCAGTGGCGGCGCGCTGGAGCAGTGTTGGTGTGGCGCACGACGTGGAGGTCCTTCTCCAGGACACGCAGAAACGGCCCCTTCTACTGCAGTGGCCCTTGGCTATAGTGCGGGTGAGGTGAGGTGGTTAGCCGGCGATAGCCGGGCTCCGATGTCGGTTGGAGTCGACGATGGCAGCGTTCTCGGATGTCGTTTCCTTGCTGAAGGAATCGTTGCTGAGAATCCCGCCTTGTGCCTAAGGCTCTGGGGGAAACCCTTCATATGGGATTTTCCTGGATCGGACGATGGCAGCACATCGGCGTCATTCACCCTCTTGAGGGCATCTTTGGAGCCTGAGATGACCGAAAGAGACCAGCTGGTGGAGAAGTGTTTCATCTACCGCATTGATGGCGGCGGGTCTCAGCGGAGTGGTGCACCGGTGGGATTTATGATGGACTTGAGTAGGGTGGGGGTCGCTGTTTGGCATCGTGGTGACATCATCAGCAAGATCGACAAAGTTTATGCAGATCTTAACCATGAGATTGCCTGGTGGTTCGATGGTGGTGACGGCTTGTGTGGTGTGTACATAAGGTGCTCCCTAAGAGTCTTCTAAACTAGACGGGCGCTCTTGTCTCTCCTAGAGGGCGTCTCGGGGTATCCGATATTTCCCCGGTTCCTAGCTGATGGATGGATTTCGTTATTTTCGGTAAGAACCTGTTGACATAATTTTCACCCTTTGTTGGGTTTCTAGGTGTTGTGTGGTGGCTTTGTGTTTTGTGTTGCATGATTTTTGTCCATTTTTTGTTGAAAGATTTATCAATAAAGCAATAAAGGTGTATGCATCTCTTGCCAGGATCATACCCTCCATTTAAAAAAAATATACTAGCTTTTTTTTAGTGGAAAAAAATACTAGCTGAATGCCCATGCATTATGACGGGCTTTAAATTTCACTTGTCATAGCACATGTCACGCTAAGTTTAGATTCCCTTTCAACAACCTCACTTTGACGTTTATTTTTGACATAATAAATAATACATGTATGCCCGTTCATTGGAAGGGGAGAACAAATGTATGACCGCCTCTGTCTCAAATCTATCAAAGCATGTCCTCGAAACATGCTCGCTCCCCGTTATATTAATATAGAAACCACCGATCTAACATACAACAGTTGGGGTCTTAGCATAGTCTAACCCAAACGAAAGAAAGAGAAAAACAAGAGAAAACAATGCCAACTCCAGCAGGTCGACTAAACGAATATGGTGTAAGGGTTCCTAGCATGAAAAACAAAAAATTTCTACCGCATGCACACAAACAAGCCAAGATCTATCTACTAGATTGTAGTAACGAGTCGATTAGAGTACTCATCCTCAGAGATTCCAAAGCGGTTCACGAGAGGAGATTCTCGTGGATGATGTAGTCGTACACTTGCCGATCTCAAGATCGCTTAGACGATCCTTCTGGCGCTGCGTTCCGGCAGCGCTTCCTTAGTCGGTCATACGTTCGGTACTCGATGAAGACCTTCCTCTCCCTTGTTCCAGCAGACAGCGAAGGTTGTAGTTCTCCCCTTGCGATTCCGGCAGCACGACGGCGTGGTGGCGGAAGTAGAGGGAAAATCCTACAGGGCTTCGCCTAAGCCAGAGCAGGTTATGGTGGATCTAGGGTTTCCGGCGATCTAGGGTTTAGAGGGCCAAACAGGAGGAGGCGTGGCCGGCGGCGGCGCGAGGCGGCGGTGCAGCGACGGCGCTAGTAGGCGGCGCTAGGTGGGAGGGGCTGGTGTTGTGTGTTCTTAGGGCACCCCCTCCCCTCTATTTATGAGGGGGAGGGCAGCTTGGGAGAGGGGAGTTTGAATCCTTCCCCAACTCCCTCTCCTTGTTGGCTTCTGGTGGAGGGAAAGAAGGATTCTTTCCTTCCTCCACCAGGACACATTGTCCCAGTTTGACTTTTCAAACTTGCCTTTTAACTTTTAATTTGGAGCTTGATTTCTTTCTTGCTAATGCCCAACCAAGTGACCTAGGACATGATCCAATCATTTCACTTATCCATGACACATTCATGTTCCCTTTGTTGGAGATATGCCATAGAAGCAATAATAAATGTAGTTATTATTATATCTTTGTGTTTATGATAAATTTTTACATTCATACTTTAATAGTATTAACAAGGAAACATTAATACTTGTGTGATTTGTAAACTTAAATTGAAGTCCCTAGTAAAGCCTCTTCATAATACTAGCTTGTTGGTTAATAAATGATTGTGGTTTCCCTATCATGAACATTGAGATGTTATTAACAACAAAGATCATATCGTTAGGAGAATGATATGATGGACATACTCCTATAGATAAGCATAGCATAAAGATCAAGTCATTTTAATAGTTCAATTGTTATATGCTTTCTGATACATAGTAACCTAATTCCTTCGACCATGAGATCATGCTTATCACCATCACCGGAAGGATGCGTTGATGACATCAAACACCACATCGTAACTGGGTGGCTATAAAGGTGGCATTGAGTGTTCGGAAAGTATTGGTTGAGACACATGGATCAAGAGTGGGATTTGTCCATCCATATGACGGATAGATATACTCTGGGCCCTCTCGGTGGAATGTCATCCAATTAGCTTGCAAGCATGTGACTGGCTCACAAGGGATTACATATCACGCGAACGAGAAAAGATTACTTATCAGTAACGAGGTTGAACTAGGTATGCAGAGATACCGACGATCAAAACCTCGGATAAGTAAACTATCGTGAGACAAAGGGAAATTGGTATCGTATGTAAGTGGTTCATTCGATCGCAAAGTAATCATAGAAATATGTGGGAGCCATATGAATTTCCAGATTCCTCTATTGGTTATTGTTCAGAGAAGTGTCTCGATCATGTCCGCATAATTCACGAACCGTAAGGAGACACACTTAAGGATTTGACGTTGTTTAGTAGTTATGGAATGATGAGTAAGAGACCGAATGTTGTTCGGAGTCTCGGATGGGATCCGGGATATCACGAGGAGATCCGGAATGGTCCGGAGAATAAGATTCATGTAAGGAAAGTCCTGTTTCGGGGTTGGAGAATGGTTTCGGTGTTTTCATCGGGAATGTTCTAGAAGGTTCCGGAATGTCCGGCACTCCAGAGGGGAAGGGTACATGAATGCGTCATAACAAGTTCGAATGGTTGCATCATGTACTAGGTGTCATCGCTGGGCGAAATAAAGGGATAAATCAAATCCTAGTTTGAAAAGTCAAACGCTAATTTGAAAAGTCAAACGGCTATTTTGCTTGGTGGAGGGAGAGTAGGAAACCTACTTGGGGAGGAGTTCCTCTCCCTCCACCGCCGGCCAAGGAGGCCGAGTTGGGGAGGGACTCCCCTCCCCTTGGCCGCGCCCCCCCACCTATATAAGGAGGGGCAGGGCTGGCCCTCCTAGACCTACACAACTCCACCCCTCTAAACCCTAACCCTAGCCGCCGGCCACCAAACCGCCGTCGCCGCCCTAGGTTTTCTCCCAAGCCGTCGAGTTGGGGCTTCTACTTGCCCTAGCCGCCGGCCTATCCCCCTCTACTTGGTGTGTCTAAACCCTAGATCACCAAGGCCTCTATTATAGTCCACCATACTGCCTCGGCCAAGGAAGCCCGAGATCTCCCTCTACTTCCCGGTACCACGCGCCCGTCTTTCGGAATCGCGAGGAGAGTGCTACAACCTCCATTTTCTGGAACAAGGGAGAGGAAGGTCTTTGTCGAAACCGAACGTGTGACCCAGTGGGGCCTAACGCCTTAGCCGGAAGGATCGTCTACACGATCTTGAGATCGGCAAGAGTACGACTACATCACCCACGAGAATCCGCTCTCATTAAATACTTTGGAATCTTCAAGGGTGAGTTATTCCATCGACTCGTTGCTACAATCTAGTAGATAGATCTTGGCTTGTTTGTTTGTATGCGGTAGAATTTTTTTGTTTTCCATGCTACGAACCCCTACACCCTTCCCCTTCTTGTCCGGTGAACCTTCTAGACCCTTCTAGAACCTCTCCGATGAAATCATCGGAATCATTCGCGAACTCCGGAGTTGGACTTTCCTTATATGAATCTTATTCTACGGACCATTCCGGATATCCTCGTGATATCCCAGATCCCATCCGAGACTCTGAACAACATTCGGTCTACTTACATTCCGTATCTACTAAACAACATTGAATCCTTAAGTGTGTCTCCCTACGGTCCGTGAATTACGCGGACATGACCGAGACACTTCTCCGATCAATAGCCAATAGAGGAATCTGGAAATTCATATGGCTCCCACATATTTCAACGATTGCTTTGCGTTCGAATGAACCACTTACAAACGATACAAATTTCCCTTTGTCACGCGATAGTTTAATTATCCGAGGTTTGATCGTCGGTATCTCTGCATACCTAGTTTAGCCTCGTTACTGATAAGTACCCTTTTCTCGTTCCTGTGATATGTGATCCCTTGTGAGCCAGTCACATGCTTGCAAGCTAATTGGATGACATTCCACCGAGAGGGCCCATAGTATATCTATATGTCATATGGATGGACAAATCCCACTCTTGATCCATGTGCCTCAACACATTCTTTCCGAACACTCAATGCCACCTTTATGGCCACCCAGTTACGGTGCGGTGTTTGATGTCATCAAAGCATCCATCCGGTGATGGTGATTAGCATGATCTCATGGTCGAAGGATTTAGGTTACTATGTATCTGAAAGCTTATAGGAACTGAACTATATTAAATGACTTGATCTTTATGCTATGCTTAACTATAGGAGTATTACATCACACCATTCTCCTAATGATATGATCTTGTTGTTAATAACATCTCAATATTCATGATCAGGAAACCATGATCAAATATTAACCAACAAGCTAGTTTAACAAGAAGCTTTACTAGGGAATCTTTTATGTTTACAAATCACACAAGTATTAATGTTTCTGGTTAATACAATTATAGCATGGTATGTAAACATTTATCATAAGCGTGAAGATAAGAGAATAACCTCTTTATTATTGCCTCTTGGGCATATCTCCAATAGTCTCCCACTTGCACTAGAGACAATAATCTAGTTTCAAATCTTTGTGTATTCAACACCTATGGCTTTCCGGTGTTGTATTTACACGATTGCTAGTGGTCAACTGATCTTTTGATCTGACTCTTTCAGGTTCGTGTTTAATTGCATGTCTTTGCGTCTCTAAGCATCACTCATTCTCTAATGAGAGGATTTGTATAAATTTGGTCCTTTGTTGAGACCTTTGGTTCCTAGGGTTTAAAACATGTTGATAAAATTGTCGTACAATATATCTTCATGGTACTATCCCGTTGTGAACCACACCTAGTTTGATAACAAACTACTTAACACAAATGCCCTCTTTTGATGCTATAATAGTAGTCATATACTTAGCCATTTGTTGTAGTATCTGTCACAATGTCTTAACTTTGGAACTCACCCAAATCCATTATAGAACTTACTTTCCATTATATTGTGCCGCCCTTAGTTTAGATTTAGATAAAATTAATTTGTACTTTGTGAAAAAACTAGTATCAATGTAGTACTTTTACAATTAACTAATCATCTATTTGTCATATCTACAAAAATAATATATTCTTAGTTCTTCCAAAAGATCATAAGAATATCCTTACTATCGTCCAATGATCATCTTATGAATCGTTCTGGTATATGCTCATACATTTAGAGCATAGGACATATCTGGATTTGTACATATCACAGTATAATTGATATAAATACTCTTTGTGATTTCATACATCAAGTATCAATCTATACTTGAATCTTTGTTTCACTTACCAATTGTCGATACACTTGAATTTTGATTTAATCCTTTCTGTGTGGCAAGAACCTTTCTTGTCATTTCCATATTGAACTCATTCAATATCTCATCTATATACATTTGGCACAACCATATTAGTGTCTAAATCTATCTATATAGATATCGATGCCAAATATTCGGGGTTTGCCTAAGTCTTTCATCGAGATGAAATTCTTAACATGTGTTAATAAAAGATACATCATTTCCAATCAACAATATGTCTTCCACATAATATATTAGAAATATGTCTTAGCGCTCCCACTTAATTTCTTGCAAATGCAAGCATCTTCATCGTCTCTGATGAATTTAAACTCTTTTAACAGTTTCATCATGGTGAATATTCCAACTCCACGATACTCACTTCAACCGTTGTAGTTTGCATGCGCTTTTAACATCGTTTGAATTAACAAACCCTATGGACTGTGTTATGCACATGTCCTAGGTAACAATTCTATCAGAAGAACTTGTTTTGTTTATTCAACTACCACATAACAAAATTATATATAGTGGTTGCTACATTAACCCGTCTAGACTAAACATCGCTATGAAAGATCAAATCCTGTCATAGTCAACCTTTGAACATTGTTGTGAACTCTTTCCCAACATGTCGACTATTTCATAGATGTGAAACATCCATGTATATTTCTTTATAGATCCAAACACGACTATAAGGTTTTACACCTTTCTAGAGGGTCTTTCAAGTTCAAAGCTTGATTTCTCGTGTATGGAACTATCACGGATTTTATGGCTCCAAGCCATTTGACGGAGTCAGGGCCCATCATCGCTTCTTTGCATGTAGTCGGTTCATTATTGTCAAATAATGATTCAACCCTCAAATCTTGGTATTTGATTCTTTATCCGACCTACTTGGTTCAATAGGAACTTAGATTTCTGTGACCACAACCTTTGAGGCACGTGATCCATGAGCATTGTTGCTGCCTACGGAACACTTTTCGGCGCTGCGTAACTTTGCACATATAGCTAAGGTTTTTTTAACCTTATTAAAGTTATATTGCCCTCCCATTTAACTTATCACGAAAAATTCCTTTCTCAAAGAAACTTGATGTTCTAAGCGACAAACATTTTTGTCTTTGGAGTTATGGAGGAATACTCAAGGATTATTCGAAATAACATACAAAGATATGTTCATCCGATTTTGGTTGCAAACATCTTTCTTATGCATAGCATACCAATGTTTAAGAAAGGACAACTTGGGTTTTATCCCAAACCATAACTTTATATGGTGTCATTTCAACGGATTATCATGGAGCTCTTTTCAGTAGAAAAACGGTAGTCTCTAAAGCTTTAATCTTTAAAATATAATGGCAGTTTTATAAATTACACCTTTGATCGTACCATGTCAAACAAGGTTTCATTACATATCTCGAACGCTCCATACTCTTATGGTGTTTTGGTAATGCAAATCCATGGAACGATTCCTCAAATCTAAGGTATTATGCTAAACTTGTAAATCAAATATCTTCCTTTATGATTCTATCATAAATTCTTTATTTTCTTGTTACATTGATTTTGCACTTCATCTTAAAAGTTCTTGAACTTTTCAAATGTTTTACACTTCATCCTCATTAAGTAAATATTCATATATTCACTCAAATTTTAGGAGAAAGTATATGAAGTTTAAATCCATCGCTCTTGACTACACGTAATGGACTTCATACATTAAATATGTACAAATTCCAATAATCTAGTCATTCGTTCCCTTTTGTCCTATGAACGGAGTTTTAATTATCTCTAGGAAAGTTTCACAAGCGTCATTTGATCAAAAATCAAAAGACTCCAAAATTCCATCCACATGGAGTTTCTTCATGTTTTCTTTCCAATATAATTTAAACGGCGATGTCACTTCCTAAGTGATCTTTCAATCAATTTGTTTTTCGACATTTTTAGCACTAGTTTTATGGATGTGATTTCTCCAACGAGATTTGTAAATCATCCATATTTTATGGATTACGGCAATTATTTGAACAATCCTTTTATTCTCATAATACCTGATCAAACAAATCTTGAAGGCAAGCTTTGATTTCAACGAGCAACACAATAACCCTTTATTTGTTCTCGATGAACATCACACATATTTTTTGCTGATTAGTTAGGCCATTGTAGTTCATGAACTGTGTTGTTTCGTATGATGATTCACACCAACAAATTCAGTATCTAATACTTAAGAACCACATTATTTAACAAGCAAAGAATACAACCATGACACGTATATCCTCTATATACCTAAGCTGAACAATTCTGGTCTTTTCTTTTCTGCCATTTATTTATGAGATTCTCTTTCAGTATTTCCTTTTCTGTTTGAAAGAATCTATCAACATCCATAGTGGAGCCATACACATGACACATAGTCCAAAGCATGTATAGTTAAATACCAATGTCTCTGTACTTGCACTTTGAAGTAGATCACCATCATCAAATGTTTGGTGTTCTTTCAAATTCCATTCTTTAGTAATCTCTTGGTGTAAACATTTTACCTACATCAAATATTCATCCTTATCATGGAATTATTCATGATCAAGCTGCTTTAGCTTATAACGGTGAATCGCGAGTATAATGTTGTTCTCAAAAACCTTTTGGAGGATTAGGACGACTAGCGTCTCCAACCTTTTGAAAATTCCCATCAAATATGAGAACATAAACTTTGCCATATTATACTCTATCATGTTATAATCAAAAAACATCGTTTCATATATCGCAATATCTTCCACATATGATGTTCCTAGATAACCTTGATATTAAAACAATCTTTTGAATATCAAGAATCATGGAGATAAACATGATACTTATATACTAACATTGGAATTGTTAATCTTGATTTAATACCAATTATTAAACTTCATGGAGTAATTGGAACTTACTAAAAGTTTGCAATAGGACTTTTAAACTTTAGATTAACACTTCAAAACAATACGATACCAGTTCGTAAATTAATTAACCAGAATTCTATAGTTCAATTATCTCAATTATAACTAAGCGCAAGGTGGTAAATGGATGCCAATGACTATAACAACTATGCAAATTCACTTTGATTTAATTTATGATAAATAGTTTTCAACTTTTAATCATATTGCTGTTGAACTCCCACTCAAAACAATATCCCTCGCGTTGTTTTAGTGATCACACGAACCAAATTCACTACACCAAGTCCGATCATCATGTGAGATGATATAGTTTCAAAGGCGAACAATCATTATGTTCATCATATCATCTATATGACTCATGCTTTACCTTTCGATATTCCGTGTTCCGAGACCATGTCTGTACATGCTAGGTTCGTCAAGATCAAACCTTAGCTTCCGCATTAGCAAATCTGGCTTTCTTCCATTGTATACACTAGCATAATCTAACACACCCGATCATCACATGGTGCTTCGAAACAACGAGCTTTGGCAACAGTGCCTACTAAGGACGAACACTCTATAACTTGATATTTTGTAGAGGAATCATCTTATAATGCTATCGTTGCGAACTAAGCAATACAAGCTGCATAAAAGGATTAACATCACATGCAATTCAAAATATGTGATATGATATGGCCTTTCTTCTTGTGCTTCTGATCTCCATCTTCAAGAACGAACATGATCTCCATCATCACCGGCGTGGCATCAAGGTCAATGGCTCCGCTCCATGGTTGTCGTCCACCAGCATCAACTATTACAACTACTTTGAATAATAGACACGCAGGTCTAGACGAAATTAAAAGACAACCATATGGCTCCTTCCGGTTGCCGACTTACAATAAGGAACATTGCATACATCATATATAATCACAATCATGGCCATATCGCATCATAGCACACCCCTGCAAAACAAAGTTAGACGCCTCTAATTTTCTTTGCATCTTTTACGTGGTTTGGGGTTTTCATCAAGTGTCGTTCTAACTTACGAACAAGAACCACAACGTTGATACTAGTATTGTCAATCACCCGTTGTAAATTGAATCTTCACTATGTTGGGAGAAACATGCACCCGCAAAGCCATTTATGCAATACAAGTTGCATGTCAAGCGTGGAGCAAGTCTCATGAACGATGTCATGTAAGGTTAGCCCGGGCCGATTCATCCCACCATCCCGCAAGATGCAAAGTACACAAGAAACAATCGACAACAAAAGCATCAACGCCCATAATGACCACTGTGTTCTACTCGTGCAACAGATCTACATATAGACACGGCTCTGATACCACTGTAGGGGTTCGTAGCGTGGAAAACAAAAAATTTCTACCGCATGCATACAAATAAGCCAAGATCTATCTAATAGATTGTAGCAACGAGTCGATTAGAGTACTCACCCTCGAAGATTCCAAAGCGGTTAACGAGAGCAGATTCTCGTGGGTGATGTAGTCGTACACTTGCCGATCTCAAGATCGCGTAGACGATCCTTCCGGCACTGTGTTCCAGCAGCGCTTCCGCAGTCGGTCACACGTTCGGTACTCGATGAATATATTCCTCTCCCTTATTCCAGCAGGCAGCGGAGGTTGTAGTTCTCCCCTCGCGATTCCGGCAGCATGACAATGTGATGTTGGAAGTAGAGGGAAAATCCTGCAGGGCTTTGCCTAAGCCGGAGCAGGTTATGGTGAATCAAGGGTTACCGGTGATCTAGGGTTTAGAGGTCCGGAGATGAGGAGGCGTGGATGGTGGCGGCGAAGCGGCGGCACCGCGGTGACGGCTGGTGGTGGAGGCGCTGCGGGGGGCGGCGGCGCGGCTAGGTGGGAGGGGCTGGTGTTGTCTGTTCTTGGGGCACCCCCTCCTCTCTATTTATGAGGGGGAGGGCAGATTGGGAGAGGGGAATTTAAATCCTTCCCCAACTCCCTCTCCTTGTTGGCTTCTGGTGGAGGGAAAGAAGGATTCTTTCCTTCCTCCACCAGGACACATTGTTCAAGTTTGACTTTTCAAACTTGCCTTTTGACTTTCAATTTGGAGCTTGATTTCTTTCTTACTAATGCCCAACCAAGTGACCTAGGACATGATCCAATAATTTCACTTATCCATGACACATTCATGTTCCCTTCCCCTTTTGGTCCGGTGAACCTTCTAGACCCTTCTAGAACCTCTTCGATGAAATCATCGGAATCATTCCTGAACTCCGGAATTGGAATTTCCTTATATGAATCATATTCTCCGGACCATTCCGGATCTCCTCGTGATATCCCGGATCCCATCTGAGACTCTGAACAACATTCGGTCTCCCTACTTACATTCCATATCTACTAAACAACATCGAATCCTTAAGTGTGTCTTCCTACGGTTCGTGAATTACGCGGACATGACCGAGACACTTCTCCGATCAATAATCAATAGAGGAATCTGGAAATTCATATGGATCCCACATATTTCTACGATTACTTTGCGATCGAATGAACCACTTACATACGATACCAATTTCCCTTTGTCTCGCGATAGTTTACTTATCCGAGGTTTGATCATCGTTATCTCTGCATACCTAGTTCAGCCT
This sequence comes from Avena longiglumis, assembly GCA_030063025.1. Lineage (NCBI taxonomy): Eukaryota > Viridiplantae > Streptophyta > Magnoliopsida > Poales > Poaceae > Avena > Avena longiglumis. The sequence continues at coordinate 146,643,513 of CP125974.1, forward strand.
CGTTACTGATAAGTACTCTTTTCTCGTTCCTGTGATATGTGATCCCTTGTGAGTCAGTCACATGCTTGCAAGTTAATTTGATGACATTCTACCGAGAGGGCCCAGAGTATATCTATCCGTCATATGGATGGACAAATCCCACTCTTGATCCATGTGCCTCAACACATACTTTCCGAACACTCAATGCCACCTTTATGGCCACCCAGTTACGGTGTGGTTTTTTATGTCATCAAAGCATCTATCCGGTGATGGTGATTAACATGATCTCATGGTCGAAGGATTTAGGTTACTATGTATCTGAAAGCTTATAGCAACTGAACTAAATTAAATGACTTGATCTTTATGCTATGTTTAACTATAGGAGTATGTCCATGACACCATTCTCATAATGATATGATCTTGTTGTTAATAACATCTTAATGTTCATTATGAGGAAACCATGATCATATATTAACCAACAAGCTAGTTTAACAAGAGGCTTTACTAGGGACTCTTTTATGTTTACAAATCACACATGTATTAATGTTTCCGGTTAATACAATTATAGCATGGTATGTAAACATTTATCATAAGCGTGAAGATATGATAATAACCTCTTTATTATTGCCTCTTGGGCATATCTCCAACATATGGATCACAACCGTTGGTTCGGAGAAGTCCTACCACACACCTAGACCTCCGAAACACTCATGTAACAAGCATCACCTTCAATAAGGGGAGCGACAAAGATGCCGCTGCCTAGGGTTTCCCCCGTACACAGAGGTGAGTGCGAAAGGGGTGCACTGATGAGTTCAAAATTGGAGCATATTTACCTCTTGATTTTGCATAAGCATAGTAGGGTTTTTAATATTTTACTGCGTTTGCGCGCACATTTTGTCCTTGTTTCAACATGATCCCAAATTACTAAGTCTTTTATGAACATATCAATTGAGACTATCATATTATGCTGTAATATGATATTTTTAAGTAAAAATATATTTTAATTAATTTATCTTCACACCCGGAGGAATTGCTTGCACAGAGAAGGACACATGACACTTAACAACCACTGGTATGGGCGGAGCCTGCCCGTACCGTCCGCACGTACTAGACGACAGCGCGTTTGGCTCGTCAAATACTTCCACCTTGCAAAGTCGGATCTATGATCCGACATACACAGAAACCTCCGTCCAGAAAAAACCACATCAGAAAGGGATCTGGAGGAGGAACTTGGAGAAGGACAAATCCTTGCTGCTTTACGAATCAATGGAGGACAACGCATCATCTCCCATACTTTTCCCATCTTCCATCCATTAGATCTTGTTGTAATTCCATATTCAATTATGGTTTGCACTAGATTCATTTCCGTACTTTTAACCATCCATTTGATTATAAATGATGTTGTTGATTGCTTCCAGTACTTTCCTTCATTCTTGAGTTGAGAAGATGGAGAAACTCTAGCATTACTATGAAATGAAATAAAGATGATCTATTACTTATATCTATGATCTATTGATCTATGATGTGTGTTTGATTTCTCTCTTTAGATGGTATGTATAGTTGGCTATATATCGTTTGCCTTCGGGTCTAAAGAAGAGGGTCTAATCCTTTGGACGTTTTTGGAACGGTCTTCGAAGTTATTGTGACTAGAAGCACGGCTAGTGACCTGCACGATCGAAGGAAAAACAAAGAGAGATATACTAAGCTAATTACGGTATCCACGTAGAGGCCCTTAATTGTGGTGGTCTGTATGGTGACTGCTCTCAGACATCGCAATGGTTATTTAGAGATGACCTCTTTCTTGGCTAAACAAAGTGGCTTCCTACGAGCATTGTGTGAACATCTTATTATGGAGTTCTCTCCACACATGTCATGACATAAGAAATAAGTTATCCTAATTATGGTTAATTATAATATGCTAGTGGTGTATACTGCATCCTCGAGAAAGTTTTAGCAATTAAGTTCAACCACCATTCCAAACGCGTTTGTCACTTGTTTCCTTTTACTTGTTTTAATTACTTTTCTGCATTCAACAAAAACCTTTCAAACACCCTTTACTTGAAATCAAAGGCAGCTTACAAGTATTCTTTGGTAGAATGTGACGAGGGGCTTTATGTGTTCGATACTCTTATTTCGAAACTAGCTACAACCGATATGTGCACTTGGAGTCATCATGCACCTGACGCCCTTCAGGAAGGAATGGAGGCACCACATGCATCACCTCATCAGTGTTAGAGACCGACAATGATTTATCCCCAACCATCATAGAACCACTACCCCGAACGCTCTGAAGTCTGTCACCAAACAAAACGGTCCACCAACATGCGCCACCATGGACTTGATGCCACCATCGCCGTCTCACTGTGAGCACCAATGCAATACCTAGAGATCGAATTGGGAGAGCACAGGGGATCGGGTGTGGTGGCCCCATAGTCGTGCGGGAGGGAACTACCTCCAAAGTCGTAGCGGTAGACGACCGGACACGGTATCAGGAGCACACAAGGTGTCCTGGACCGGCCAGGCCCAGAACAGGGCCGCAAAGCTCCCGCCACCATGCTGCAGCAGGCCAGCGACAATGTCGCCACCAACCCAAACCTCAACTCTCCACCGCCACCTTCAGGGGGTCCTTCTGCTTCCACAGTGCACTGGCCCACCCAGGCCCATCTAGGGCGCAGATCTAGGCCGAGCGGGACGATACGCCGCCCACTGGCGCCTCCAGGTCGCCCTGCTGCCAAGGGCAGCACCATCGCGTCCAGACCCACCCTTGCCTGCGCTGGGAACCTGCCACCGTGTCGGACCGTTGTCGCCTAGAGGCACCCCTCGCCGTGACGTCACCCAGTGCAGAAGCAGTCACAAGAGGGGAAAAGTTGGGTGTCGCCGCCGCCGGCACCGCCCGGGACTTGCCTGGCAACGCACGCCGACGACGGCGAAGGAGGAGAAGGTGGCAAAGAGATTTGATGGAGCGCGAGGCTGGAGGGTGTTCGGTCGCTCGCGGGGGACGAGCTGGTCGTGCGAAAGGGGGACTTTTCGTTTCCCCCTTAGCCGGTCTCACAGCATGTCTCCCTTCCCACCATGCATAGATGGTTTGATATGCCACCCCCTCCCCCCGGATCGCGCCTCCTCCTATGCGACTCCTCCACCGCGCTCTCCTGTCAGAATTGTTGTTGTAAAATTAATAAACACGATAACAACGCTGAAGAGAAAAAAGGAAGCTAAGCTTCTTTTCTACTAAACACGATAACAACGCTGAACAATACAAGGGCCAAACAAGTAAGGTCCATATGGATGTTTTGCGGTCTGATTAGGGATGTAAGTGGCGCACCATTTAATCCCGCATAGTACCATTTATTAATACTCTAGTTTAATAAAATTTGCTTTTTTTGAAAAAATAAACTAACAAATTGAATAAATAGGACTCGCGGCTGCCGTTTAGCTGCCATTTACATCCCTAGGTCTGATCATGGCCTAACCTGATCTATGGAACAGCAGCCTTCGCTGCGAATGAACAAAATAAATTAAGTTTAGCAACAAAGCAGGCTTACTGGGTTGTCTAGATTCCAGAGCAATGGATGGGCAGATCCGATGGTCCAGACCACCAAATCGCTGTGAGAGGTGCTAGGCTGTTGAATTTTATTGTTTCTTAATTTCAATATAGGGGTATCCTTTATGTTGGAATATCTGAAATTGTAGGTTAGTCATATGATTATCCACTGACACGCATGAATACTGCCATGTCATATAATCCTATGTTTTGGCCGAACACTCGTTATCTAATCTGTTTACTTCTCTGTAAGGGCCACAACTTAAAAAGAAATGTTGAGTAGTACATCAATCGATGTAGAAACCCGAGATAACCCCATTCTAGAAAAAAAAAATCTACAGATATTATACAGGACGCGAGATCAACAGCTCCGCTTATATTGTACATCCTCTGAAAGACCAGAAGAAAGGTGAACCCAGACGAAGAGCCGAAATGATCTTTTCATCTGCCACCACTCCTGCTCTGTTCCTGCACGCATTTGTCGGACCGTGTGTCGTCGTGCTGCAGCCGTATCACCCCCGTCGTGTAGGCGCGGACGCCGTCCTCCGACGAAGCTAGCCGGAGGCCGTGAGAGGGGCCGCGACGGCCGCTGGCGCGGCACGCGGAGTCCGGCGGGAGCTCCAGCACCTCGACGGAGCAGGCGTTCTCCAGGCTCGGTGTGGCGTGGAGCCGGGACGGGAGCTCGATGGTGAAGTTGCCGTACTCGTCAGTGGTTGCAGATGCAGAGTTAGCCGCCGTGTTTGGACCTTCAGTAGCGCAGGTGACCGCCACCTTGCTACCTGATTAGGAGAAAATAAATCAGATGAGTATGGAATATGTTACAGGGGAATTTGCTACTCGATAGATACATTTGTATGTAAATAAAGTTGAGGTCAGTAATATGGATGGAAGGAAGTAGCATAGTTTGTTCAGCTCTGTTTAGGATGGATTCTGCTTACTCTTTTTTTTTACATTAGTTGGACTAGGTTTTTCAAATTTATTGCATCTTTTTTCGGTCTCATGGATTTGTGCCTAGATTTTGAAATGTATATCTACGTAGAGTTAAAAAAAATTGTGTATGAAAGACAACATTGTGGACATACCCTGCTACCGGGCACCCAAACTCACGGTGTGTTCCGCACACAACCAAAATAGAATGTGTTTTGTAGTTTTGAAATCTTGCCACGACAAATATGATGGTGGAAACGATTCATATACTCCGTATATAATGTATTAAAGTGGTGCACAATGAGTAGGCCCACTATTGTGTGAGGTGTGGCTCTCTGAAAAGACACCCACTTATCACGGTTTCAGTTTGTTTGAAGATTTGACGGAATTTCCATAATTTCGGTGGGTTTTGAAATATATTTACCTAAAGTTCAGAGTAGTTTTAAGAAAAATCAAATGAAATTCGAAATTGGCTAAATAAAATTTAAATTTGTTTAAACTTAGATGACATAATTTTTCAAAATCATGATATTTCTGAAGTTTTGTTGATTTTCGACAAGCCTCGAACTTTTTCTCAACACGAAGTTCAAAATCCTCCACCATAGGACATCCATGTGTTTATGCAAGAAGATTAGAGGCATCAGGAAATCTCACAAAAACAAAAACCACGGGAAATGAAGTTGGCACTCCAATGACCTCGCGGCCGCCGCACTTGTTAGATGATGATGTAACTGGTGGCAAGCTACCATCCATCACACGCGGAGCAAATGCGGTTTGTCACGGGTGGTTTGTGTTTCTGTACCACACATATCTACTCTAGCAAATCTGCTCTACACCTATCCATGCCGCTACTAATGCTAGTGGTTTATCTTGTGTTTCCTGTATGGTGTTAGTGGGTTGACTTGAGAAAACAAGTGGGGGAATTAGGCGAACAAAAACATGGTGGTGGTGAACATCACCTTATTACGAAATAAAGTGCCACGTTTTGGGAGACATGCATGCATTCTTTTACGCTTGTGAATAGTTTATACCGTTTGTCAATTATATACTCGTCAAAGTAAAAACCTTGTAGTAATGGTACCAAATGGACGCTAGTCTCACTTGAAACTGTACATGTAGCTAGCCTTCTAGCTAGGATTTAGACTTGTGAACCTACTCCTTCCGTCCGCAAATAAGTGTACTTCTAGCCTTGTCTTAAGTTAAAGTTAGTAGAGTTTGACTAACTTTATAGGAAAATGTAGCAATATTTATGACTCTAAATTGGTATGTTTTCAAATTTAATTTCATAATATGTTAATTTGACATAACATATATTACTCTATTTATCTATAAAGTTAGTCAAATTTAATAATATTTGACTTAGACAAAAGCTAGAAATACACTTATTTACGGATGGAGGGAGTACAACCTGTTACCTCTATGTTATCGACACACATGATAGCGATCTACGCGCGTCGTACCTTGAGATGAAAGTACATAATTCCATCTAGCTTCCGTGTGGCATCGATCATACCGATCGATGATTGATCCCTGCACAATCATCTAGAGGTTGTGGGGAGGAGGTTACAACGTCGCCTAGGTAGTAGCTTGTACGTTGAGGGGCAAGACTACTCGCACTGTTGCTTCGCTTCTCATCTTTCCTCTTAATAAACAGGGGCAGCAACCTCAGCGCGTCGACAGGGATCGCTCATCTCCCTCATTTTGAACGCAGGAGTTTTTAGCATTTCTGTCTGTGTCAGATTACCTGTGTGATTTTTTAAAAATTAATTAGAAGGGGTTTCGCCAGACACGTTTTGTCTGTTGTTGTTTTCATTTGTATATTTTAATTAAGAAGTTTATTTATAGGACAGTGGTGCTAGCTTCCGCTCGAACCCAGCACATAGCCAGATTGACCAGGAGAGGAATTCGATTGGAACAGATGATCAAAACGGTCGAGCTACTACTACTCTGTCTTAATTTTTAGGTCGGCCGGCCGGTTTCGTGAGTTGTAGCCTCAGAGACAAAGTGCATCAACTCCTCCAAATGGACCAATGATCGATATACCGTTAGGTGTGGTAGCGTGGTACTAGTACTACCTTGGAACAGATGATCAAACTTACGTACGTGTTGAAGTTTGCACACAGCAAAAATAATCTTGCGTTACTTACTTATTACGTGTTGAAATCGCAAGAGAAGAAGGGGCTGGAAGAAGTGGTACGTACGTAGGTCGACCTTGTAGCTATATATCGATCGACGTGTCATGCACGTACGGCGGCAGCTTACGTCAATGCGAAGGTAAAACCTAGTTTGTCGTCCTTGCAGATATTTAACGCAACACATGGAAGCACAATCACCAGATAGAGTGCTCTTGGGTCTTGACTGATCAGAGCAACCGGTTAAGAACGAAGAAGTAATTGTTCACAAAAAAAAAGAACGAAGAAGTAATTACCGATATGACCTATGAACGCCTTTTTTGAGACTTGAGCTCGATCATCTACTCTAAAACAGGATGAATAATACTAGACATATTGAACGAGTGGAAACAAGAATCGGTGGCCGCAAAGAAAAAAGATGAAACCTCCAGACATGCATGGCTGATGAGTGGTGGGTTAGTTACTGACCTGGTAGCTCGAAGGTGAGGAGGTCGGAGCCCGGCCGGAGGCAGAGCTCGCAGGCGACCTGTCCGGACACGGACACCGACGACACCGGCTCCTCGCCGTACCCCGCAATGCGCGCCAGCTCCGCCGCCGAGAAGTAGAGCTCCATGGGCCGCGCCGCCGCCATGACCGCCGCGCCGAGCAGCAGGAGGAAGACAAGGAACAACGAGGCGGCGGCCCTTCCGAGCTGCTGCAGCGCCATGTCGTCGATCGCACGCTCGCAGGCGCTCTAGCTGCTAGCTCCTCCTTGCTCCGTCGTCGCTGGGTTTCGGCCAAACGAACGATCGATGTGGTGGTGGTGGGGACTGGGGAGGAGAGATGGATGAAAAGGGAGAAGAAGGCAGGCGAGTGGCGAGTGCGCTTGGGTTGGGTTGGGGGATGGATGGATGTTGGTTCGGTTGATCGGTTCGTCCGTCAACGACTTCGCGAGCAGCAATCGGTGTCGTCGCGGTGTGGCCTGCACGTATATATGTATATATGCGCGCGTGTTGGAGTTGGACCTGGCCACTGAGCAGGCAGGTGGTGGTCTGGTCTGAGTGGTTTGGGTGTCGCCTTGCATTGGGTGGTTCGGTGGTACCTGTTGGCGACGTGTCCGATGTTTGAGTTGATCTGACCGGCCGGCCGGCCGGTTACCCTCTTGTATATATATATTGCCTAGTTTTCTTCATTGATGTTCTAGTACAAACTATAAAGTAAAGGAGACCACATACCAAATAATACTCTTGTTTAATTTCAATTCTTGTTTCATTTCAATGCGGGAATCTTATACTTATATAAATGATGAAGGGTGCATTTGGAGAGACATGCTCTTCCAATAGACAAACTCCTTGGGAGACATCCCTCTCATACAATTGGCCACATGTTTTATTTCTCAACACTCTCCATGATCAGTTTGTCACATGTATATTGCAAACTAAAATTAAAGTTCCTCCTAAAAGACTCCCTGGAAAAAAATTTAAGGAGGAACATTAAAACGATATACCACGAAAAAATCCTCTCAAAAGACCTAGTGAGAAAAATTAATGAGAAACCATATGACATATGTCCGCACTTGTATTTCTAGTCGCATTGAAAACCTTGTATGAGAAACCTTAGGAAAAACTCATAAAGGGAAAAGGAGTACAATATGAATGATCGGTAGATCATCAACAAGTTATAACTTGGGATTTTACTCCCACCCAACTTTGCAAACCTCTATCTGTCTTGCACCAATTCCATGAACCTTATTTTGAAATAGAAGCGTTGGTAGAGATGTTGCGAGTATCCAAGTGATGACTACAAGCACGCGAGCGAGACGAAGACATGTCGCCGTCCTCATCGGGCAAAGATTGCCACAATAGAGCTCGCTGTAGTAGACAAACAAGAAATATCATCATGCTAAGGTTCTAAAAGACCAACAACCGTCACCGATGAAGAGAAGCGTAGATAAAAAAAAACACCAACCAAATTTAGCAAGATCTGCTAGGAACACACCTCCACATGCCTTTTGACAACACTATACACACCGCTGAAATGGGGACTAGACATGGCAGACTTTATTCCATCTTCAAGGAGCCACCGCCGCCACGTCTTCATCATTCCGCAAAAACTACTAGAAGGGAAGATACTTCTTCCAAATTAAGAGTGCTCCCAACGATCAAGCCTGGCTAAAGTAAGTTATGTCGCACCAGGCTACCAAAACCCTATCCCCCCGCCTCACTCCCATGTCGATCTCTCGAGTGATACCGAAGGGGGGCTAGCCGCCCGCATCCCCTTCCCTCTGCCCCTCCCCTCACCGCTTGTGGGTGTCACCATGCAAAGGCTAGTAAGTGACGACGGCGAGGCATCTCTATTTCTTCATGTCCGTTCCCTCCTTTAATTTCCTGCTCCCGTAGCTCACTTGCATTTGACCTTGCAACTACCTTGGCTAGAGCATCACCACCGTGATACGTGATGACACGTGGGTTTGGCTGATCTTCACAGATCGACATTGGGGCGGTGAAGAACACAATAAGGAATATGTAACTAATTAAGATTAATTGTTGAGCGAATCTGACAAATGATATAAGGCAACAACCCATGAACAAGAAGTCTCTGAATACTCAAATCCAAAGCCTCCCACACACCCTTGTGACTTATTTCTCCCGTCGTCGGCCTACTCAAATCCAAAGCCTCCCACACACCCTTGTGACTTATTTCTCCCGTCGTCGGCCACCCATCCAATAGAACTAGTGAGGAGAGATTGGGCACAGAATCTACTCAAGCAAATCAAAGAGTAAGGAGACCTAGGATAGGGTCTTCAAAATCAAACCCCCAATCACGGCGAACGAAACCTTGTACTAGTCAATACATGAACTAATGAGAGGTCTTGAGTCCACATATGGATATGGAGAGCCAATTCTCTAGGGTTTACATCATCTTTGTCTTGTCACTGATCCAAGGGTGTAATTTTATTGTCTAAGGATGAAAGGGTGGGTGAGGGGTTAAGGTTACAAGGCCCGTCACTGTTTATGTACGCAGGCATGGACAGTTCTGCAAGGTCCTTCATTTCAGAAAGAGAGGGATTCGTAGCCAGCACTAAACCGTTTAACTATCCATTGCACTAAACCCGTTGAATGGCTGGGAAATAACCCGCAGTCTAAAAATCAGTTGTCCCCACCCTCTGAAATGCAGGCAACATGTGTCTAGCCATTACATCAAACACATGCCAATCATAATGGACAGCCGGCCCTCAAAAAAAGAGCAACATAGAACAGTGGAGCTGGCCGCCGTGTCGGCAAAGTAGTCGATTCCATGAGGGCAAGGGGCTTTTGGCAATGGAGGCCCTCGAATCACGGTCTCGGGTAACATCTGGCATCAAAACAGTCTGCTTCCTGTATCTGCACAAGAACATCTGAGATGCTACTCTATCAGCGATGCCTATTTTGTTGGTTTAGAACAGAGCTCAGCGATGCAATTTTTAGTCATTCTTGCAGAGCTGGATAACCCTTCACAGGGCCTACTAAGGTGAAGGCTTCTTGCAATGCCTCTAGGAGATATTCTGGATGATCCTCGATGCGGACGCTGCCAAGTTGCGTTGGTATTTTGTGTAGAACTCTTCCAACAATCTGCAGTCAGCAGAAATAAATGCGAGTGTGTGAGAGGGAGATGATAAATACGAATGCAAGTGGTCAAAACGGTGTTTGCTATGTTTTTTTGTCATTATTCTTTTTCAAAAATCACATTGGATTACGACCCTATCAATCGCAAAGCAAGGTCAAATAAACAGGAGTACAATAATCAAGTTAACAAAAACCGATCACTTGAAAACTTCTATGGCGAGGTAATTCTGAAGACTTCAATGCAATTCCTACCCGTAAAAAGGAGATGATATGTGAATGATGAGTTCAAGAACGAACCTTGCGAGCATAGCCACCATAGGCTATTCCTCCTATTAGAGCCTCCCGAGAACCAATCCCTTCATTCGTTGTTGTCCCTGAAATTTTCCAAGATAACACAGTTCTTTCAGAAGGAACGTTTTCACAGGATAGCAAGAACTTGTGAATCAAAGTAAATTTAAGTTTACGGTGCTTTATATAAGTCAGCTATCAAGCACTGTTGTATTCAAAGTGGCAATAACTGTAATATGTATTCTGTGAGATAAGAACTGGACAAGGAAAATAAGGAAACAAAATTACCAGGTAAAGTCCTAGCCTTGAAAAGACCAGCTTTCTTTAAGCAATCTACAGTGTATAAGTTGGTGCCACCAGCCAGCTGATAAAAGCCTTCCAGAGCATAGTGGATGCAATAACTTAGAAATTGTGAAGAATAATATGGCCATACATATTGCTTAAATATTACAAAGATTGAAATTGTTTACCTGGAGGCCTATCTGGTATTGAAGTCAAATCAATAGCAAAAGAAACTGTTTCCCTTGTTGCACCTCGACCAATGTCACCACTCATGGGCCGACCATCTAACTACTCACATAAATCAAAGTAACTGAAATAAGCCTAAGTTAAGAGCATGGGTATGCTTACAGGATCATCACTAGCATATATCATACGAACAGCCAGGTTCCTATAACAGCAGAAGGATCGGGCAGAATTTATAGAAGATTTGGCTACAAATATAAATGAAGACAACAAAAACTACATATTCAAGGGTATCAAACTTTTCCAGTTTTAATAAAAAAACATAACCTAGACATTCACAATTTGTTAAATAAGTTCATGAACTAAGTTATCTGACCATATAGGAACAATGTGAAAGATGCAGTTGCAGGATTTATTATCTTGAGAACAAACCTGCCAAAGATTATACCCTTCCACATGAGACTGCGTTATCGTGTATATTGCATTCATAAAATGAATTGTTGATTCGCTAGCATTAGGCAGGCTAACCTGAAATGCATGGAATTCCATATTTGTTACTCCCTCCGTCTAGAAATAACTGACTTGAGTTTGTCTAGATTCGGATGTATCTATACATTAAAATGCGTCTAGATACATTCGAATCTAGACAAACCCAAGTCAGTTATTTCTGGACGGAGGCAGTATATGAGAAACAAGAGAGAATTTTTATATGAAAAAAAACATGGTGGCACTTTTTAGCATCAGAATTAGCACATATGCAGATACAAAGTGTGAGGCTTACTGCGACCAACTTCACATTATTGACTGACTCACCCAAGCTGTTCCAGAGGGTATTGAACATATCAGTTCCCCTACAGTAGAGGAATTTTTTTAAAAGTGTGCTAAGTAACAGAGGAAAAACAAACACTACTTAAATGGAAAATCATCTAAGTAAAAGGAAACCCACTTTCCAGTGGTATGTATCTCTATTGCATCGACGTCACTCCTTTTCAACAGTTCAGCAGTTGTAGCAGGATCTCGTACGTAGGACATAGCTCCTGGAATGGTTTCATGCAAAGTTGGTAGCTTCAATGAGATACAAAAAGGCAAAAGAAGGTTATGTGGAAACAAAGATACTTCTCAATTTACAAGACCATGTAAGCCATCCTGATGGGTGAAATAAGAACAAAATGAGGAAAGGAAAACAAAGGTGCTCACTTATTCTGTCATAAGGGCAAACTGATAAGCATCTACCGCAGCCATAGCATCGTTGCATAATGACACCACCCTGCACGAGGCAGGGTTACGATGATAAAAATAGTAGATAGAAGCTCCTGGAGAGAGAATAAACAAAAGAATAAAAATCAACCAAACCATTAGATATAGATACCTCAAGTTTATCGCATATAGGATCAGACTGAGCATGTTCTCCTCTGACCATGACCCTCTTTAGTGATATAGCATCAGCAGGACAAACTTTCTCACATGGCTTTGAGCAATTCGGTGGGCACTCCTCAGGATCAAATTCTAGAGGACAGAGAGCAGTTCATGTCTTCAGAGGTGAATTTTTTCAGCAGTTAAGAAATCCTGCAGTTAAATAGACATGTGGCAAGTCCTGCTAGTGAAAGCAGGAAACTGAGTATATTTATTACAGTAGTAGTAAACAAGCTTTTAATTTCAACAAGCCATACTTCAAAGTAATAAAATCGTTTTAAAATAACGCAGATGAATTTCAAAAGTAAAACTAGAAAAAAATACATTACTTTGCTTACCAGCTTTGCGGAAATGAAGATCTCTACAATCATCATTAACACTAACCATCACCCAAGGCCTTTGAACTGCTGGTACAATTGAGGCTGCTACATCGATTCCTTCGTTCACCGCACCGACTACAGATGCATCTGCTGCACAATCGATGCAATCCACTGCATACAGAAAACGGATCCATGATTTTTATGTATAGGCCCTCGTACATTGATGTAACCACACCAAATAAGCAAATACAAAAATTGTCAAGTATACTCTTTTTGCCATCTAATTTTGTTATCCAAATATTCCATAATATAATTTCTATGACTGAATCCATTTAATCGGGGTGCGAATTACTTGGTTGAATTATAGCTTTAACTTCCAAAGTTCCAAGCCTTTTAGAACCCTCATGCACTTGTAGAGGTCCCTCCATGGAAATGACAAAGCAATCTGCCTATATTTAGCTTATCAATATATTACATAAAAATGTAAGCCCAATCCATTTCACTCTAATATAATGGACTGTAACGCATAACCATCTTTTCCAATAAGAAAGGAAATTTGTATGGTCCAATAGAAAAACAAGCTTACAATTGGGTTCATTGATGTTTGGGTTTCTAACTCCATCTGTTAAGGGAATGCGTCAAACTCAAGTTAATTAGCTTATCTATTTCATTCAGTGTGTAATGTTAAGCTGTTGGTCCTGAATGCTAAACATACACCATTAAACCAGCATGCATACCTCCAGCAAGAGTGTAGACAAGGGAGAGATTCCTGACATCGGCAGCATCCTACACGGCACAGGTAAGGTGAGTCGTCTGAACAACTGAAAGTCTCAGTTACAGTTCTCAATTATCATATCAATCACCACCAGTTCCACTTTACCCACACTAATTCGGGTTTTTAAGTGCCACTAGCAAGAGTAAATACACTTCTCCTCTGCCTTATAATCATCATTTCACCATCGAACATCTCCTTCCCCTCCAGTATAGTGCCATAACTGACTCACGGGCCGTCCACAGTCCCCCAGCAAAAATAGCGGAACGGAGCACGTGCTGAGGGGAAGTAGAGCGAAGGAAGCAGGAGGCATATTGCGGTACCTCGAAGCTGGCGCCGCAGATGAGCTTCACCCAGTCGCCGCGCCGGAGGGCAGCAACCTGCGGAGGGTGGTTGATGTGGTCGTCACCGGCGACGCGGATAGGTCGGTACGCAGCGATGCGTGAGGCTGCAGCTCGTACGGCGGCGTGGGAGGCGAGGAGAGGCAGCGGCGGGACCGGCGCGACGGTCATTGCTGCTCGGGCGGTGGCGAGATGATATCTTTTTACATTTTTTTTAAGGAACGGAGAAACGATTCTTGCTCCGGGTCGGCAGGTGAGCACGCGAAAAAAGCTCGGCACAGGACCGGACCGGCCGGCGGCATATGCTGGGTTCGTGTCGGCCCACGAAGCGCCGGGCTCTGCCTGTTAGGGTCCACTTGGCTAGCCCAAGATTTCGCTCACGCTTACGGGCGTTCCAAATAACAATAAGAGAAGCTCACTCCATCCCAAAAGCTCGATCAAGAGAGAAAGGAATCTCCTTATAAAATGTGGCCTCCTCCGTGGCGAGGTGGGACTAAACCAAGCAGCCCACCGGCCAATAGGGGTCCTCACATCCCCCTGAGAAGCCCCTCAGAAGGCATGGCGATGCTAGCTCGATACTGATGTTAGCGTCCACTTGGCTAGCCCAGATTACCACGCTCAACGCTCACGCGCTCAACAATAAGAAGAGAGCCCACTCCATCCCAAAAGCCCAGACTGAAGAGAGGAAGGAATCTCTCCCTTATAAGCTGGGTGTGGCCTCCTCCCGTAGGCGAGGTGGGACTAAACCAAGCAGCCTCCATCGGTCAACAGAGGGGTCCTCACATGCCCGTGCCGCGGACTCGCGACCTTCCTCTCCTTCCGCCGTCAATCAACCATCAGACTAAGAAAGTGTGTTGTTTTAATAGGTATTCGGTCTGACTAGCACAAAACCCGTGCATTGCTACGGCGCGCCGTAATTTGCACATGCTAGAATAAAATATAATTATTTATAGTAAATATGTCGTTGTGATCGGACCGTGGTGTAATCTTAGTGTCTCAGCCGAGCCCCTATGATCAATTTGGCCTTTCGTCCTAACCATTAATTATTTTTTATTGAGGTGAAGTGGTTCTGGTTGTGTTACCACCGTATTTTGGCTAAAGACGGAGATGGGCCGTGATCAAGATGGGCTTGAAAGATATGTATATTCAACGAGTTGTTAGATCGGCCTAGTGTGTGGATTTGGGCTAAAATTGCCCGTGTATCTTGTATCATAGTAGGTTTCGTGTTTGTTTAGGTTCCGTTTATGTTTAGGTAAAGATAGAGTTGTAGAGTTATTCCAAAAGTAGAGAGTCTCCGGACTATAAATATGTACCTAAGGTTATCGAAAAAGGAGGACAACCACGTTCACAACAAACACAATCTCTAGCATCGCCACCCCTTGTTTCTAGGGTTTCTTTCGGGTAAGTGTCTTTGCCTAGATCGCGTCTTGCGATCTAGGCGATTCATCTATTCATTACGGTTTTACTCGTCTTCAAGCGTTGTTGATGGCGAGTAATACCATTATCATAGATTGTTTGAGGCTAGCATCGGTGCTTTTTTTTTACTATCGTCGAAGTTATGCTACCTCTAGCTATCTCGCTACCCTTGCACCTTTTCCCAAAGTGCAAGGGTAGCACCTTGCTTGATCTTTATTTAGTCGATTCGATCTGTTATAGTTGTGCCTTGTTCGCCAAGGTTTAGTTTAATATCTACGTGATCGGGCCTTGCAAACGGGTTGAACGATCCAGTAATGCATAAGGACGTGGCTTATTCGTTCTAGAGAGGATGTTCCGGTAATTGGCTTTACGTTGGTTATTAGGCCTCCTCTAGAGTTAATATTCTTCATCTTTTGTACGTACCAGGCTCAATCACGCGTAGGACGTTCCAGTTACGTGGTGAAAACATTAGACTATCGTAGATCGATTTAACTTGTAGTGATCAAGCAAAACCCCATGTTATTATAAATTTAATGCAGAACCATGGGGCAATCGGCTTTAGGAGCCGATTTATTGTGGAAACCGGGAGCCGATTACGGCTCGAATTTTACGATACTTGTTTATCATGCAGAAATCAATCGGAGCAATCCTTCACCTTCCCCGGTATAGGTCGTGGCACGCCGAACCGAGCCAGACGTGTCTTGAGCTTTGCGGCCGTCGCCGAGGGACCAGGGCCCACCAGCGATCCGGAGCCTCCGGCTCTCCGTGTTGTCGATCGCGCTCGCCGGTGGGTTTTGGCAGCAACACATTTCGCACGCCCGTGGGACATTCAACAACGCCTACATCAACACGACGCTGCGATGGAGAATGTACCACTTACAACGATCACTGACGAGCACAAGGCCAAGCACGACGAGATCAAGGCCTTCGAGGAAGACCTCATCACTTTTGAGAGGACCCACGCATGGCATCGATGGAGAGGGTTCTCGAGGGCGCTCTTAATGAGGTGGATCTGCATTCTTCGGAGGCGCACTGAGCCCTCACGGTGAAGTCAACTACATGGTGGCTCATTCTTTGCACCGCCATTCGAGAGCCCGTGAACGCAGCGTTCGCGGCAGTGCGCGTAGTTCAGAGATCATGAAACATCGCAGATCACCGTCGGGGCCTACTTTAGGGACTCACCAGGAGAAAGACCGCCCAAACCAGGCCACAGCCTGTTCGCACTTGCTCCAGAGCCGCCAGAGCAGCGGCTTACGTCGTCTACAAGGCGGAGGCGACCCAGCGATTGCCAATTCCTGTTTGAGCCACCTAAGGAGATCCCACACGGATATATATGCGCCTACGTCGGATCGCAATAACGACACGCCAAACAGATTGCAACCGCAGGAGTTTCGCGGGGAGTTCTTGGGCGAGATCTTCCGGAGCGTGTCCGGAGCAGCGATGGCTGGGATGGACGACAACAAAGCGTGGCTAGCCAAGTATGCCATCGAACAAGTCATGAGAATCTAGCCCCTACAGCTCAAATGGAGCAAATCGGCACCATCCTGAGGGACCAGTTGAACGTGCGTCAAGAGAAGGACAATCGGCTATTCAAAGCCGTACCCAACGAGTTTGATCTAATTCCGCCCAAGTATAAGCTCCCGAGTTCTCAAGGTTCAGCGGGTCGAAGGGTCGAGCTCGAGCATAACATGCCGATACCGCACAACTAGGCATGATTTCGCATCGGATCGATGCCGTAAGATTTTTGCGCAATCTCGGGGACCAGCCTTTGGGTGGTACACCACTACCACCGATTCAATTCATACCGAAGCAACGGAAGAGCGGCCCACATCCAGTACCATTCGAGGCTACCGAGGTGGCATTGCGCACTGGCGCAGTCTTGGCGGAGAAATCAGAGCGAGTACATCCAGCCGCAGACCGTAAGAACCGATGTTACTCGGCTCGTTAATCGAGAAGGAAGCGCCGAGTGGGCATGTTGGGTCTCTCGACCCATCAAGGATCTGGCTTTCCAGGTAGAGTACAACTCATTGGCGCACATGGCCCAGAAACTGACGATGTATGAACAACGCCACCCTGAGTTGTACCAAGACAAATTCAAACGTCCGATAGGCCTGGTCGATGTAGAAGAAGAAGATCCTACGCAGACTGTGGAGGTGGCCGAGGAATGGGCTGGGGCGATCTGTGGCCTGCAAATGGGTGACACAGCAAGGACCTGCGAAAGGGTTCGACTTCGATGTGAGCAAAGCTGAGCAGATATTTGATTTGCTGCTAAAGGAGAAGCAGCTGAGGTTACCCGAAGGCCACAAAATCCCTACGGCTCAGGAAATGAACGGGAGGCCATACTGCAAGTGGCATCACTCGTTCACCCATACCACCAATGAGTGCAAAGAGTCACGCCAAATCCAAATGGAGATCGAGCAAGGCCGTTCGATCCTTGGGCGATTCGCCATGAAAGTAGATACAAACCCATTTCCGGCCAACATGGTAGAACTCGGTAGCTCATGAGGCGTAAGCTGGATTTCTCGTTCGGCGTTAATATGGCAGGGTCGGGTACCACCATGACACGTACAAGGAGGACGTGGTCGCTCTCGGGCAAGGAAAGAAAGGAGGCTAGTCCATGCGATCGCCCAGCCACAATGACAAAGCAGACTTAACAGAGGAATAAGTGAGGAGAGTGCGATATCGAAGCCACATTCTACGCATCTCCTTAACAAGTATGAACGCCAAGATGATGACCAAAAGTCATGCGTAGACGACAAAGGATATGAGCACCTCGCTAGGGGCCGCGAAAAAGAAGGAAGGCGCAGACAGCATTGGGATTGTCCTTTCTTCGTATTGTCAAGGAATGAGCCGATTGCCTACAATCGACAACCGCGAAATGCGTCGGTCGAAAAAGGAAGACACGAGGCCGATGTCGGTATTCAAACGCTTAGGGCCTCTTCCACCCGGAGCCACAGGAGTCCGCTCGAGCGAAGACCTCGAGAAGCCAAAGAATGACAAAGACGAAGACAGTATCACCGCCCAAGGTGGTGCCCGACGGACTCAGACACACCTGAAGCGTAGAGTGCAGGTGCGTAACTTAGAGGAAATCAAGCGCAGATTCCACGCTTTGAAGAAAGCACGCCTGATCTGGCCGTCAAAGTGAAGCATCGTGAAAACGAAGACCGCCGACCAGAAAGAGTGGCGCCTCAAACCGGTAAAAGCGATGCAAAGACATCGGCCGTCACAAACATGGTATTCGTCACGTAATTCTGCGCCAAGAACCGATGAGCTACCCGTATACGCTTTGATCGCGCCACGGCCGGTTATCTTTGAGAAGCCACGTGAGAAGGGTTACAAACATCCGAAAGCCCTGCACCTGCGAGGTTACATCAATGGGCAACCTGTCGCCAAGATGTTGGTGGACACCGAGCGGCATCAATATCATGCCATACTCCATGCTACGACGCTTGGGATGCTCCACTGCGGATCCGATCAAAACCAACGCCACATTGAGCGACTTCAACGGGTCTTGAACGCATAGGCGTCGAACGTGGACTTGACAAAGGCAGGAAAACCGTACCCACGCCATTCTTCGTCGTGACAAAGAAGAGCACTTATACGGTCTTGCTAGGAAGGGATTGGATTCACGCCAATTGCTGCATTCCATCCACAATGCACCAGTGCCTGATCCAGTGGGATGGAGACAAAGTAGAAGTCATCCACGCAGACGATTCTATCAAGATCTCCATAGCTGGCATGAACATCTGGGAGGCAGAAGACCAAGAGCCGATCTCTGGAATCAATCTAGACGGCTGCGAGCGTATTGAAGCTACAAAAAACGGGGTGAGGCTGGTCTTATCCACTGGCCTTACAGAGTAGAAAAGCCCACGATCATCCGTGGTACGGCCGATCCCTGCGATCGGCCACAAAAATAAAACGGCGATCATCGACAAGCGGCTCATGTAGTCGTGCAGAGATGCTCGCCATCGTGAAATAATGAGGTGTAAACCGTCCTTGATCGATGCAGTGAAAAGGGGCGATTCAAGCAATCGGCCCAAATTATTTGTTGTCCTCACCCACCGTTTGCCTGTGTTTAGCGTCGATTTGACAGTGGTGGAAATCTAGGGTACGGGTTTACATCAGCTGATGAGCTAGAAGAGATCGACATTGGTCCTGGGGATAAGCCACGACCAACATTTATCAGCAGAAAGTTAGAGCCGAGTCTGCGGGGCCCGATGATAGCCCTGTTGAAACAATATCGATCGCCGCTGGGACTACAGAGATGCAGGTTGGACAGAGCATCATCGAGCATCGACTCCGCTCAAAAAGGATTTCGGCCGTTTCAATGAGCACGACAAATGAAGGCGAAATTCGGAAGAAGTCAAGAAAGAGGTCGAAAATGTTGACAGCCAAGTTGATCGGGCCATGCGGTATCTTTGAATGGATTTCTAGTATCGTACACAGAGAAGAAGGGTGGCCAATGGCGTGTTGCTATAGATTTTCGAGATCTCATGAGCTACCCCAAAGGATGAATATCCGATGCCAAGGCGTAAACATTAATCAATGCAGCAGCTGGTCATAAGATTTTGAGCTTCATGGACGGCAATGCCAGTACAACCAGATCTTCATGGCTCCAGAAGACATACACAAGACTGCATTCAGAGTCCCAGGGTCCGTGGGGTTATTTGAATATGTAGTCATGACATTTGGACTGAAAAATGCCGGCGCCACGTACCAAAGGGCCATGAATTATATTTTCCATGATCTGATCGGCAAACTGGTTGAAATCTACATCGATGACGTGGTGGTCAAGTCGCTTCAGTATACGGACACTTGGACGATCTGCAAAGCGTCCTGGACCGAACAAGAAAGTTTGGCCTACGGATGAATCCAAAGAAGTGTGCTTTCGGGGTGACGGCCGGTCAGTTCTTGGGTTTTTTGGTCCATGAACGCGGAATTGAGATCGGCCTGAAAAGTCAGGAGGCAGTACGGACAATGAAGCCACCCACCACGAAGAAAGAACTACAGTCCCTTATCGGCAAGATCAACTTCGTCAGACGATTCATCTCCAATCTATCAGGAAGGATTGAGCCGTTCATGGGACTAGTAAAAATCAAATCTGACGAGGAATTCCGCTGGGGGGCAGAACAACAACGAGCCTTTGACGAGATCAAAGAATATTTGACAAAGCCGCCAGTGTTAATTCCACCTCAGCCTGACAGGCCATTCTACATTTACTTGTCAGTGGCTGACACGTCCATCGCCTCGGTAGTGGTGCAAGTTTACGATGGGCTGGAGCGGGTCGTCTTTTACATAAGCAGGAGGATCTTTGGGCAGAGACGAGGTACCCGATATCGATAAGTTGTGCCTCCGCTATTTTTCACCGCACCAAGTTGCGCCACATTTTGCTATCGCGAGATCATCATCATATACCGTCGATGTCATAAAGCACATGCTGTCGGCTCCTATGTTAAAAGGCCGACTGGGCAAATGGATGTTTGCATTATCAGAATTTGACATCCGGTATCAACCTGCGAAAGCAGTTAAGGGACTGGCGCTGGCCGATCTTATCGCTGAAAGGATCAACACAAACATAGCCGCACTGTCCATAAGAGCGTGGGCTATGTTTTCGAATCGGTTTGTGACGATGGCTGCGGCATCGGCATTTTACTCGTGTCGCCCCGGGGGGCAACATTTTCCTTCTCCATCAGATTATCTACCTCTCGCACCAACAATGTAGCCGAGTACGAGGCGATATGCAAGGGGATGGAGTTACTCCTCGGCCGGGAGGCGTGGAAATTTTGGAGACTCCAAGTTGGTGATTTCCCGCTCACGGAGGACTACAAGTGCGAGCGAGTCCCTCTTCCCATTATGGCTGCCCGCCGTGAGTCGATGACGCAATTCGATGCGTAAACTTCACTTGGATCCCACGATCGCGAATACCGAGGCGAACGATCTTGCGCAGATGGCTTCGGACACAAGGGCGTGGTAGAAGGAGCCGACGTTCGTGCAGTTCACGGAAGCGGACGATCGAGAGCCGATATCTTCAATTACTTGAAAGATTCTACTGGGGCACCTAAACGGATAAGGTACAAAGCCATGAAGTACGTGCTTATTGGGGATGACATGTTTCTGAGGACTGGAAGGGCTATTGCTCAAATGCAGGGTCACCGAGGCCAATCAGCTCCTACACGAGGTACACGAAGGCGCTGTGGAACTCACCAATCGGCTCATAAGATGAAATGGTTGATCAGGCGATCAGGGTTTTATTGGTCCACCATGCTTGAGGACTGTTTCAACTACTACAAAGGGTGTCAAGCATGTCAGAAATTTGGAAAAATCCAGATGGTACCCGCGTCAGCAATGAACCCCATCATCAAGCCTTGGCCATTCCGAGGTTGGGGCATGGACATGATCGGCAAAATCAATCCTCCATCAAGTAAAGGCCACATGTGGATTCTGGCTATCACTGACTACTTCACAAAATGGGTGGAGGCTGTCCCGATGAAGTCAGTAAACTCGAAGGATGTTATCAATTTTGTGAAAGAACATGTCATCCATAGATTCGGGATTCCCCAAACTATCACGACCGATGGAGGTTCGGTCTTTGTTTCTCAGGAGTTTAGAAAATTCTGCGAAGACATGGGGATCAAGATGATTAGATCATCTACATACTATGCGCAAGCAAATGGGCAAGCTGAAGCGTCCAACCAGAGCCTCATCAAGTTGATCAAGAGAAAAGTCGATGAGCACCCAAGGCGTTGGCACGAGGTTTTGTCAGAAGCGTTATGGGCTTATCGTATGTCATGCCATGGAGCAATAAAAACCCCACCATACCATCTAGTATATGGACAAGAAGCCGTCCTACCCTGGGAAATTACGGCTGGATCAAGACGCGTCACTTTTCAGGACGATCTAACGACTGAAGAATACGCAACCCTGATGAGTGACAGTGTAGAGGATTTAACCGAGCTCAGGCTATGGTCACTCGAGAAAATCAAAGAGAACAAGGCCAAAGTAGCTCGTGCATACAACAAGAAAGTGAAGCCAAAGGAGTTCCACGTTGGTGATCTGGTATGGGAAGCTGTGTTGCCCTTGGGGACTAAGGATGCGACATATGGTAAATGGTCTCCAAATTGGCACGGTCCGTACAGGGTTGACCAAGTTTTAAGAGGAAACGCATACATGCTCGAGCAGTTGGATGGCGTAAAGTTCCCAGTGGCGGTCAACGGTCAACATCTCAAGAAATATTTCCCAAGCATGTGGGATGTTGGACAATAGAACTTGGTTTCGAGAACGTGAGACGATGGGATGTGGGGGCCGATTTTCAGAATCGGCCGAATAAAAAAAAAATATAGCCGATGCATGGCCATCGACTCTAGAGGTTCACACATGTTACAAACAGGTCCACCTCGGCGATCTCAGCTTCGTCATCTTCATCTTTGCTTATCACTGGTCGTGTGTGCGGGGCATGTTTTTCGATGGGCAATTGGAGATTTGGGTCGCCCGTGTTGAGGAAGGTCGCAGGTCATCATTTGAAACCAAGAAGTGGCCGTTGTAATGTGTCTAAGGATGCGACCGAAGGTTGACCCTGTCAACGTTTTTTGGGAGAAGCCGATGGGTAGTCATCGGCTCTGTGCGATTTGACTTGTTTGACTGTGTGCGTGCAATATGTTGAAAGCCGATGCGTTGCTATCGGCTCCTGGAAAATCGACTTATTTATGTTATCGACAAGATTGGGGCGGAAGGACAATCTGCAGGAAATGGTTTTTTTCATTCATTCATTCAAGAGCAGATGGCTTACAAGCGACTGATAGATTACAAAAGGGGACCTACTACTACTACGGCTACTACTACTGATTCCTAATCTAGGCCGAGGTCGTCGTCGCTTGCCTTGCCGTCTTGTGCGCTATCCTCAGCACTGCTACCGGCGTCGTCTTCGCTGCTGTCACCGAAGAAGTCAGCAGGGGCCTCCTCGTCCTCGTCGTCGTCGTCTTCGCTGGACCCGGTACGGAAGTACTTCACCGGCTGGTACTCCTCGGAGGAGGTGTCCTCCTCTTCCTCTTCTTCTTCGGAGGAGTCGACGCCGTGACATGGCGTCATCGGCCGTCCGCCTCCGATTCCCCATCGGCGAGGCTGCAGTCCTCGCCGTCGGTCATGGATGCGTCGTCCTCCGACAGACAAGCGAAGTCCCAACCCTCTCGTCCCACCATTGTGGGGCGAGTGTTCTCGCCGCCATCGGCGGATGCTCGCGTCGGCTCTCGGTCGCTCATCGAGTTGGGCGTGGGAAGACAGTCGAGGAAGCGAGAGGAGGCCATGGCGAAAGAGGGTTTTTCGGCGAAGGAAGAGGGTTTTCGCAACCGGAGGAAGATGGGGACTGGAACTGTTCAGCTGATTTAAATAAGGGAATAGTGGAGAGCGGTTCAATGCCATAGCGGTTTCCCAGTTACCTTGTCAAAATCGTCAAATCACGCTACCGGCAGGAGTTGAGAAGACAGGCATCATGATGAAGGGTAGCGTGACGGTTACGTTACGCCACGCATTACGTCTCACGCAACCCGATAAAAAAAGAGGAGAAGAAGAGGAAAAAAAACACACAGAGTGGTTTTGGAATTATCATTGCCAAAACCAGGGGGGCATGTGTTACCACCGTATTTTGGCTAAAGACGGAGATGGGCCGTGATCAAGATGGGCTTGGAAGATATGTATATTCAACGAGTTGTTAGATCGGCCTAGTGTGTGGATTTGGGCTAAAATTGCCCGTGTATCTTGTATCATAGTAGGTTTCGTGTTTGTTTAGGTTCCGTTTATGTTTAGGTAAAGATAGAGTTGTAGAGTTATTCCAAAAGTAGAGAGTCTCCGGACTATAAATATGTACCTAAGGTTATCGAAAAAGGAGGACAACCACGTTCACAACAAACACAATCTCGGCGCATCGCCACCCCTTGTTTCTAGGGTTTCTTTCGGGTAAGTGCCATCTTTGCTAGATCGTCTTGCGATCTAGGCGATATCTATTCATTACCGGTTTTACTGCGTCTTGAAGCGTTGTTGATGGCGAGTAATACCATTATCATAGATTGTTTGAGACTAGCATCGGTGCTTTTTCTTTACTATCGTCGGGTTATGCTACCTCTAGCTATCTCGCTACCTTGCACCTTTTCCCAAAGTGCAAGGTAGCACCTTTGATCTTTATTTAGTCGATTCGATCTGTTATAGTTGTGCCTTGTTCGCCAAGGTTTAGTTTAATATCTACGTGATCAGGCCTTGCAAAGCGGGTTGAACGATCCAAGAATGCATAAGGACGTGGCTTATTCGTTCTAGAGAGGATGTTCCTGGTGGCTTTACGTTGGTTATTAGGCCTCCTCTAGGGTTAATATTCTTCATCTTTTGTACGTACCAGGCTCAATCACGCGTAGGACGTTCCAGTTACGTGGTGAAAACATTAGACTATCGTAGATCGATTTAACTTGTAGTGATCAAGCAAAACCCCATGTTATCATAAATTTAACGCAGAACCATGGGGCAATCGGCTTTAGGAGCCGATTTACAGGGAAACCTGGGAGCCGATTACGGCTCGAATTTTACGTATACTTGTTTATCATGCAGGAAATCAATCGGAGCAATCCTTCACCTTCCTGACCAGGTATAGGTCAGGTGACACGCCCTCGAACCAAGCCAGGACGTGTGCCGGAGCTTTTGCGGGCCGTCGCCCGAGGGACCAGGGCCCACCAGCAGTCCTGGGAGCCTCCCGGCTCTCCGCGTTGTCAGTCGCTGCTCGCCGGTGGGTTTTGGCAGGCAACAGGTTGACACTAAATTGAGTGATTTTGAATTTGAGTGTATATAGAAAAAGTATCCGTACGTTGTATCGGGAGAAATAAATGCTCTAGTAAACCATCCTTATTGACACCTCTCTTTGTCACTGCCGTCGATGTTGTCACGTATTTCTCCTTTGCATGATGAGAACGTAAGCATATCTAATGATATTACTCCCTCCATTCGAAAATAGATGTCGTAGACAAATTCCCAACATGATGGCACGCGACAACCTTAGTTTTTATTATTTTAAAATGAATTTACATGTAGTACAAACATAATATTTTGCCAATATTTCAAAATTTAGTGCTTAAAACTCTGTACAGCTCAATTTTCCCCAACAATCTAGGGAGCATCGTAACCCTAGACTTAATTTGTCCATTTTCTATTTTTAACATAGCATGGGTTGAGAAAATATGTCTCATTTAAAGATAAATCTAAATCACTTATTTTTGAACGAAAAGAGTATAATGAATTGACGTGCTACCACTACTTTGCTCCTTAGATCTTACTTCCAGTTTATATACGAAAAATGCAGTTTAAATTTTCTCAAAATCAATCAAACAAACCTCAAATATGTCATTGTTAATTTAATTTGTTATATCATGTTAGAAATTGCACTCATATAGTTCTCTCCATCTATCTTCTTATTTGCTTTCTTCTTGGTGTTGCTTGGAGCTGGTTTATAAGGGCACGTACATCGCAGCCGCTAATGCAGATGCTAGGGATTAGATTCCCAGCCTTGCTAGCGTCGGTGCCCCAAATTAACGTCCTCGGTTGCAGGTTAAGACACTTATCCGTTTAATTTACAATAATTAATTAAATTTGTCTATTTAAGCGTCCATCTAAGAGGCGCCAGCATTAAACATGCCCTAAGGTTCCGAGTCCTCTGGACTCTGGTTTCCTTCAGCGGCAACCCACAGAGTCTGGTTGCTTAGTTTATTTCGGATTAGCTTGCTGATACTAATGCAAATTTGCAACGTATATAAACTAGTGAAGATCGATTTAAGGTAGCAGTGTGGGACTAAAATACCTGGTCCTGGTTCCGACGTGAAGTCGTAGCAGAGCCAAACGGACATGGTATCAGCAAAGCTAATCGAAAATTCTGCTGTTTTGTTGATGTTGGTCAGGCCCAGCAGAGCCAAACGGACATGCACGTAAGCCGCACGCACGTCAGGCCCAGCATGTGGTGACCTGCACGTGGTTGACCAACCATCGCTGGCCCCGATCTCGCAGGTCCTCACGCAAGATTTGTTTATTTTCAACCGCTATTTTCGCTTGAAGGTGGCATTGGTGGCTAATATGTGTTTTGGTGGAAGGGCAAAACAGTCTAAAAAAGAGTTGGACCGGAAAAACACTTCGTCCTTTAATATTATTATGGCGGGAGAAGTTAGTATTTGTTGTGTCGGTGATGAATTTTTTTAAATCAGTGGCATGTCGCAGTGTAGACAGTTTTTTTTAACTTGCTCAGGTAGAGAAAATATCAGTGCGTTGCAGCAGGAGAAAAAATATTTAGGTCACGGAACCTTACAAATTATATTGTCGCTAGTTTTTCTATATTCCTGTCCCATCTCATATCCAGAGACAACGAACATCAATAAAACAATTTTCGACAATAATTTCGAGAAAGATTGCCCATTACAAAGTTCATAAACCCTCCAAAAAAGAGCAAAGTTTGTATATATTTCTGAGTTCATCTTTGCAAGAACGTCTCATACGTAGAAAGTAACATGATTTCATGCTAATTGTCGTTTGCGACGGAGAAAAATTGCATCGTCAATGTGGATACTTCCACCTGTGAAGACTGTTCCTTGGCACGTCTTATCAATTATGAAAGCTAGAGCTAGTATGTGCAGTGCCACGGAAGGGGCATACATGATGAAGTGGTCCTCTATTGTATAGGAAAGTAAAATTTAACATTAAGTACAAAACGCACACACAAAGAAACTCAACATGGTTTTAGTGGCACCCACGTGCAAATTCCCATCTAGTAATTCAGGCTAATAGCGATGCTTTTTTTCTTCTCATCCACTCAGAGGCGTATAGCGTCCGAGAGCTGCAGCCACGCTGGCGCTCTTGTCTGCCTTCTTGCTCAGGTAGAGATTTGTGTTGCGCTTAGTCGTCATGCGTAGAACACGATGTCGTCGGCGATATCGTCCTTGAGGGCGTCGTTGTACCATCTCGTCTCAGGGAGTAGACGTTATCGATCGATGCTCATGGCCAGTATATGGGATAGTTTTCATCTCGATATCTGTATCCGCATCTCACGTGTATATATATCCACGGAACCCGGGGTAGAAGCTATGAAACGTGCGTGCAAAGGAAAGCTAAACCCGATTGACATAGAGTTGTCTTTGCTTTCTTTTTATTTCTACTTACCGGTAGCAATTATGGTTATATATGAGTTGGTAGGAGTCTAAATCTGTCAAAAAAAGTGTTGGACCGGGAGAAATACATCGTGCTTTATTATTACTAGTAAAAGTGCCCGTGCGTTGCACCGGATTTTCTTGCGTTGCATCGGGAGAAATAAATTTACTTATTATTTTTACATTTCTAAAATTTAGTTATAAGAATTTTTAAACGAATACCATCAGGCTAATGCTGACAATGAGATAAATCAAGAAACACCATGCGGCAACCATGTTGAGCAATCCCAAAATTTGAAAAGCAATACATTCGTGAATTGAGTTCCGGCAACATGGAACCCGACCATTTGCTGAATCAGAGTACTATATAACACCATGGAACCCGACCTTCTGTCTCAAGGTCGCGTATGGAAAAAAAATTAGGACCTAGCAGCAGGCAACATCACCATCTCAAATCCGGCATTTTCTTTCAATCACGAAGGCTGCAACCCCAACACATTTCGTTTAATCGTGTCCCGGCGTTAACATCTCCTTTCATTTATGAAGGGGACACAACCCAGCGTGTTTCTGATTTTTCAGACACAGTCCCATCTAATCATTTTCCCGGCATCTTATTTCATTGATGAAAGGCCAGCCCAATACGTTTCACAGCACTTTTCCCGGCATCTTATTTCATTGATGAAAGGCCACGGCCTAACATGTTTCCAATTTTATCCAGGCGTCTAATCATTGGATTTGGACCATCAACGTTGTTGATTTCAAGGCAGCTTGCTGATGACTTGGAGATGTTTTCAACCTTTATAAATTGGTGTTACTCTTTGTAATCTAACAAGGTGGGACTATTTCAAGGCAGCAGCACCGATCCCTCCCTATAGCCTTTTGGCCTGCTCCAGCCCAGCAATAGCCCAGCTGCACCCCGATCCCTCCCTAGCCTTTTGGACTGCTCCGGCCCAGCAATAACCAAGCTGCAGCCCCGATCCCTCAGGTGTGGAAGCGGGCGTCCAAGGCGGCCTATCACCGCTGGTTGAGCAGAGACCAAATCGTACGTGCTAATCTCTTGCCGGTCATATTAGTAGGCAATTTGGTGTCTGGTGGAAGGGTAAAAAAGTCTAAAAAATGTTGGACCGGGAGAAACACTTCGTGCTTTATTATTACTAGCACAAATGCCCGTGCGTTGCTACGGGCTTCAACTTATTATTTGAGTAATCTCGTAACACGATGACCCCCCATATATCCTAGACGGTTAGCACCTCTAGAGTAATAGGTGTTGTCATTAAATTTTGCAGGCACTATTGTGACGCGATAATTTCTTCATGCTCTGGTACCCAACTATCACCGACAACATCTCCTTCATGTCCGGAGTCTTGACTCGTACACAAGGCACCTTCATGGACGTCTTATAAATGCTATCGTGAATGGTGCCATCAAGGACGACCAATCCATCCACCAACATGCCTTGTTGACTACCCCGCAAGCTTACATGCATTCCAGTTGGGGCCTCGCTGACTGCCCCATGCATGCATTCCCAAGTCAGCACGTATGCACGCATCGGCACGACTTGGCCTAAGCTTGCTAGCTCGTGTGCTATTTTTCTTGAGATGTGGGCGACCTGTGGTATAGCCGGTACTACAAACTGACCCCTTCTTAATGCTTCGAGCGCACGATGGTTGCTATGGGTCTCAATGTCGTGATGGTTTTGCAAATCAATTCATGTTCAGCATACACAAGAGGGCTGTTCGTGGCCTGCAACTTTGGACTCAATTATGTTGCTAGGCTTTCTGGCTTCTTAGCGTAGAGCCAAAGAATAAGCTGTCCAGCTGACTTGGTCCAAGTTGAAATCAGTCTCACTCACCCGGCTGTTTACCTCTCGTGCTTATCCCTCCTCCAGTCGTCTCCCATCCTCACACACCCCGGGGTCCTCTCGCCAACCACCACCCCTGTCCCAGATTCCACCGCCGCCAGCGCCTCGCTCCCCGCCGGCCCTCTGGTCTCCGGAGCGCCACCTATCTCATGCCCCTCTTCCTCGCGGCTCTGCCCTAGAGCTCCGCCCCAAGCGCCTCCTGCAGCACAGCAGTGCACGCCGCCGGCTGTGTTCCCGCCGCCAGGAACTCTACCGCCGCCGACCAGGCCCGGGCTCCAACCTCCCACCCGTGGTCCTCCTCCACCTCATCCAGGCCCCGAGCGTCTCCCGACCGCCTAGGTCTCCTCGCCTGCACCCGCCGACCTCGCCCCCATCAGGCTCATCTGTAGGACCTCCTTTTAATTCAATTCAGGCAGCAACAGGCAACGCCCCTCTCTTTAATTCAGAAAGGCAACAACTTATTGCTCACTGATATATAGCCAACTTCGAACGCATATAAACCGGTGTGAATTATTGTAATGTAACGATGTGGGACTATTCAACCAAGAATATGGAAGCTATCAAGCTATTTTTCTGGATGGATTCGATCAGACGCTAACTCAGCGTATCGTGGGCCAAGACTGACATGATGTACGTATTAAAGCCCACAGATCATCCATCCGGGTCGTTGAATTTTTTTTCCACTTTGGGGTGGTATGCACTGTATTATGTGATTTAATGGGAGGACAAATTCGTCTAAAAAAATATTGGACCGGAAAAAACACTTCGTGCTTTATTATTACTAGGAAACGTACACGTGCGTTGCATCGGAATTGAAAAAATATGTTCTGGAAAGACGTACAAGGCTTTCTCACCTAACGTTTGAAGAACACATAAATCATTTTTTTTGTTTAAATGTTTTCGCTCTCGCACCACCTTGAAGGCATCAAACCTTGGATGGAAACATTCTCCAAAAGTATTATAAATATTACTCCTGACTAATTTATAGGTTCTAGAAGTCTTTTTGCAAAAATACCTCTTCCTAAATCCTAATATAATAAGCAGTTCTCTGTGTGCATGCAAGAAAAAAAATCTAAATCCGCACCACAAGGCAGACTTAAGAAATAATGCAATATTGTGCAAACTGTAACAATGATCCACTTCTATATTATCCTAGTGCATTTACTTTCTTCTAATATACTGGGTAGCGCCAGTGAATATGCATTCGACAAAAATATGTTGGTCTTTTGACTCTCAATTGTAACCGGTAGAAATTTGTTGTACTACCTACTTTTAGAATTAATTGACTTGAATTTGTGTAGATTCGAATGTATCAAGACGTATTTTAATGTATAGATACATTTGAATCTAGAAAAACTCAGTATGTGTTTCCATGCACCTTGTTCCATAGATAATTTACATTGATTCGGTACCTCTTGAAAAATGCCTATGGAGCAGAGAAATCTTGTAGGATTCAGGTAAAGCATTTTCTCATGAAGTCGTTTCAAATCGTGAAAAAGGTTAATCTAGAAAACCATGAAAAACGCTCGATCTATATGACAAAGTACAATAGTAATATACCCCTAGTAAACCCTCCATACATGTCAAATAAAATTGGGTCTAAATAATCGTACAAATCCTAAATATTGATTTGTGCAAAACCTGGAATTGAAAACTGCAAAATTAATCCTAGATTGCTGCAACATGCTAACCAACAGGAGTGGAGACAGGAGAGCAGTTTGGCCATATGGCGCCATGTGCCGCTCCTGCGCGAGCTCTCCATAGCAGCTGCCGTCCGCTTATTCCCTCTCTGATCTGTACCTACGAATCAAAGTATTAGATCCCAAATTCATTGTACAAAACTCAAAGAACCCAAAGGACATAAAAGGCCCACATTTATTTGCCGGTGTCATGGCGTCCTCCGCCAAGCCGGCGCTCCTCGATACCGTGGAAGCTAAGATGGATTTGCTGCTACCGCTGGCCCTGTTCATGTGTTCATCTTGTGTTGTTTAGTGCTACTCTTGTTTTCTTTTGCCATCGTCTCAATATTGCTCCATGTTTGGTCAAACTGAGACATCAAGTCCCTCCCAAATCCAATGGTGCTGCCTTATGCGTCGCTGCACCGCCGGCCTCCATGGTGAGAAGCACCAAGCTATCGAGCTTGTACGTCTACCTCAGGCTAGCTGGAATCTAAGCGCTCCCTTATGCACCTCCACACCACCGGACACCTGATATGGTGACAACAGTCTCGTTTCTAGGAGCCGCTGGCGTCGCTCGAAGCTCCCGTGAGGTGTTCTTGGCTCTAGTGCGTACGGATTTCGACGTCGGCGGAGTCGGGGTGGAGTAGATGTGGTTGATCCGTGGTCATGGTTTAGGGCTTCGTCGTGGTTGGAGCCACCGGCGTCGCTCGAAGCTCCCGTGACCTAACGGTGTTCTTGGCTCGAGCGCGTACGGATCTCGACGTCGGCGGAGTCGGGTGGAGTAGATCTGGTTGATCCATGGTCATGGTTTAGGGCTTCGTCATGGTCGGAGCCATTGGCATCGCTCGAACCTCCCTTGGGTGTTGGCTGTTCTTGGCTCGAGCGCGTACGGATCTCGACGTCGGCAGAGTCGGGATGGAGTAGATGTGGTTGATCCGTGGTCATGGTTTAGGGCTTCGTCGTGGTCGATCTCGATTCCTCGATCTCACGTGTACTTTTATAGGGAAGGATCTCACGTGTATTTATAGGAAATCACGGGTAGCAGCTAGCTAGGATAAACAGACCGGCTAGCTAGGAATCCCTGAAGTTTTTTTCTAATCAACATGGAATTGACGTCCACCAAGGGTTCTCCGTTTCATGCGGGAGAAGGCAACAGCTAGGAAGCCTGGATTCTCCGTTTGACAGAGTAGAATCCAGGCCCGAGCGGGATACACGGAATCCATCGCTCGACGGGCTCTAAAACTCAAAACTATCGATGAAAACGTTTTTTTCCGACTTACCGGTAGTATTAGTAGTGGTAATACGTGGTTTTGTGGGAGGGTAAAATCGTCCAAAAAAGTGTTGGACCGGAAGAAACACTTCGTGCTTTATTATTATATATATATATATATATATATATATATATATATATATATATACTAGCAGAGTGCCCGTGCGTTGCTACGGCTCGTTTAGTTTTTTCTATCATCACCGGTGTGAAATTTCACTTGGGAGACCCTAGTTTTTGCCATTCAAAATGTATCAACATCTATCGATCGACACATACTTAGCGTACTCGCAACCCAAATATTAATTCATTCGTATACCCATAAATGAAACAGGCAGGTACTACCTGTACCACTAAATTAACGATAACTTATACTGAATAGAGGGAGTATTTAGCCAAAGATACCTCTTGCTAGCAGCGAGTTGGTTATTTTTTATTTTTTTGCCATTCAATGCGTATCTACAGTTTTGAAAGAAATTGTATGAAGGATTTCATCTAGCTATCAAGACATCTAATTTCTATTATGCTGAAAATGATTATTGATAGAGCTAGAACGAAATTAGAAAAGCATTTTGATGAATTGGGTCAACTTCATTGATGAACTGAACCCCTAGTTGGTTATACAGCACCTGCAATCTTATTTAATCGTTGTGTTACATACTGCTCCATCAAGAAAAGAAAATTCCTGAACATGCAATAAAAGCTCCAAGTATCTTCATTTTATTAGGCCAAAGCAAGACACGCAGGTTAGTATGGCAAATACTTATAGACCCTGAACATTGTAAACATGATGAGGAAATCCTGAACTTTATAAAATCTCAGACTCTGAACAATACAGAAATTATATCTTGCCAGCCTGTATGTCAGAGGTAAAGTTCCAAAGGCAAACTGACTTGCAGGTCGAAGGGCACCAATTAGTCTGAACCTGAACCGCTCTTATATCCCTTGTTGGCTTTTCTTGAAGGATTGCTGCTAAAAGGCTAGAAACATGAACAGAGGATCAAGGGCTTCATGTAAAAAAAACAATCAAGGGCTTACCTTGGGAGAAGCAAAGGAGAATTTCAGAAATTAAATCTAATCTAAAGCTAGTAATACAAATAGGAGAAGATACGCAGAATTGATGTCCCATGTATAAATCTAACTTGTTGCATCGGATTAGAGAAAAGTAACAAATTACCCATGCCCTGTCGAGATGGAGTTGAGTCAACGAGCTGCTCCAATCAGCGCATATCGAATAGCGGTTGCCAACGCCGCCGCTCGGGTGCGGCTACCGCTATCGACCTCAGGCAGGGAGGAGCGCCCCGTTGCCCTTGATGGGTGGTCGTGTCCTCGATGTGGCGCCACCGCCACGAGGATGCGAATCGGCCAGCTCAGCGCCGCGTCGAGGTCGCCGATCCGGCCGGGCAGCTTCAAGGGAGCTCTAACCGCGATGAGTCGCTGGCCGCCGCTGCCGCCTCGGTCGAGCAGGGAAGCAGAAGTATGGCGCAACCGTCTTGGGGCTAGCAGGGCATGGCCGACGACGGGGTCCTGCTACTGCAGGCGTGGCGTGAGGACGGTGGGGACCGACGTCTGCTTCCAGAGCAGAGGCAAGCTGCGCGGAGGCGGACGGTTGCGCGTGCGTGGATTTTTTTTCTTTTTCTTTTCTTTCCACTTAGCGGTGGCATACCATGTAAATACCCCAAACAGGTAGGGGCAAAACCGTCCAATGAAAAATCGGAACCAAAGTTTTGACGAACGAACCTACCTCTGTGTAAATTAGTAGATAGATAGATAGATATGTGAACAAATATATCTAATGGCTAATCTTCATAGAGGAATTAACACATGCACTCTCCTATATATCTACATTAGAGTATTTTGGTCAACACCGGCGAGGCCAGATATCGGTCAAACCATGCACAAGTCGTATATTGTCAGCTTGACATTGACATGAACATATGTATAATACCATTTAAGCGTTGATCCGTTCAGAGCATATTAATTTCTTAAAGCGGTAAAAAAATATATTCAGTAACTAATTAATATATGCAGGAAAAATATCCGTACATTGCAGTGGGAGAGAAAAAATAAATATAAAATTAGTCGACCCGCGTAACCACGGCAGTTAGCCTTTTCGTCATACTATTTTGCTTTTTATTAGATTTTCGTTTATCTACTCTTTTATACTCCGTC
This sequence comes from Avena longiglumis, assembly GCA_030063025.1. Classification (NCBI taxonomy): domain Eukaryota; kingdom Viridiplantae; phylum Streptophyta; class Magnoliopsida; order Poales; family Poaceae; genus Avena; species Avena longiglumis. The sequence goes on from CP125974.1 coordinate 146,677,831, forward strand.
TGTTCCAATTATAGGTATATTTAGAGAGTATTTCGTTTTGCAGATCCATGTTTCCTCTCATCAACTCGTGGTCATTCTTTTATCTTTGGAATTCGACAGCATATTTCTCCTTTGTATTTACGAAAGAGTATTTCTCTTTTGTACTTACCACCTCTCCCGATGGCATCTCTCTTGTGTACTTACGAAAGGGTATATAATACGAGTAGTATTATCTAGAGAATATGATTCGCGTGCACTTTTGATACTTGTCTACTCGACTGTGCTAATGTAAACATAAATTAGAAATTCATCATGCGCCTGGTATTGAGCTGATGGAAATCGTAAGAAAATTGTTGTACGTATAGCATAATTTCAAACTAAAATAATAAGAAATCCCAAAAGATAAGGCCCTTCTCCTGTGCGGTGGTGCCAGCACTTTTCCCAAATCACTTCATAATCGGGAGAGAGCAGAGCACTGACACCAGTGCCGCTCACGGGCATGGTGAGCCACGCCGGGACCGGCCGCTCTACCTCTTTCCCGATGGAGACCTCGCATCCGCCGCCTGCTCTGCCCCTTCTCTTTGCATCTCGGCCGCCGGTAGTCGCTCCTGCCTCGCCTCCCTATACAAGCGCGCCTCCTCCCCGTCGATATCTCCCCTCACCGCAAGCTCCGCCGCCCTTGGAGCTCGCCTCCACGCCTTCTCCCTTGCTCCGCCTCCCTCCTAGTCTCCCCAGGCGTCGCCAACAGCTCGTCACCATGCGCCGCCAGCGGCCTCTACCCGCTCGCAGAGATGTCCCCATCTCTCGGCTTTACCTTCTGCTCGCGAGAGCATCCGCGCCGCCTCCTAACCGACCCCGGCGGCGCCCGCTTCCCCTGCAGGTTGCGTCCGCCCCACCTCGTATGCAACGTCGCCGGCCACGCTCGGCCGCCTCCTCGTATCCCATGGCGCAGCCACGTCTGCAGCCCGCCGACCTCCACCGCCTCCTCAAGGCCGACCCAGGCATCGCCCCGGAGCTCCATGGTAGGCCTCAGACTCGATATATCTACCGTTTGTTCCCTGCAGACCGTCCGCCCCTGCTCCACCGGGAGAGGAGGTGGATGTCGCTGGTGGACAGAGATTGAGGGGACAGCGGCGGGATGTGGATGGCAGTGACGGGCGCCGCGACCACCTGAGGCCATGCGAGGTAGGACAGACGGAGTAGGTGGAGGTCGTGGGATGTAGATCGAGGGGCGGGCGGATGTGGGTGGCGACGGGCATCGACGGAGGCAACCACCGCTGCGTCGAGATAGACCGGAGGGCGGGTCGACAAGAACGCCGCATCGCGCTAGCAGTGCACTGGTTTCGGCCAACAGCGCTGCCGGGTCGAACGCCGCATCACGCTAGCGTGCACTTTCGGCCAACAGTGGCGGCGGAGGAGGCCGGATTCGGGCGAGGGAGGCTATGTCGGGGAAATCAGCATGGAGAGGTTATGTGCGAGAGGGGTGCTGCACTCAGGGATGGAGAGGAGAGTCAGATCCAGGCGACAGACGGCTGTTTTTTTTTTCCAGGATATTCCACTTGGCGGTGGCAAGTGGTGTAATATCACCAAATTGTCAGGGGCAAAATCGACCAATGAAAAATCGGAACGAAAAACTTTCAGGACTAACCTACCTCTGTGTAAATTAGTAGATAGATATATATATATAGATATAGATATAGATATAGATTATTATTATTATTATTATTATTATTATTATTATTATTATTATATTATTATTATTATATTATTATTATAATAATACTAGCAGAAGGTGCCCGTACGTTGCACCGGAAAGACCGATATAATTTGTATTTTTTTATCTCATTACACCGGGCTTAAGTTGGACGTTTTTCTTATATTGACGAACTTATTCACAACAATTATCCATGCGTTGGTGACTAAAATATAGTTTTCACATTTAAAATCTTGTTTCGTCTAGAATGTTAGACACAATTTGACGGTATTTCACATCATATCACACATGTGTGTAAAAAATCAATTCCAAATATATTTTTAAATAATTTGCATTTCGAGCTACCTAAAAATAAGAAATGTGCATATCAGAATATACATATCTTTTAATCTTCTAAAATTTTGATTTTTAAATTTCTAAAAAATGAAAGGATTATTGGATCCGGAAGCAGACACTTTTCGTGGTTTTCTAACCATGGCTTGCATACATTTTTACATATGCAGTCATGCAGATTGCTGGACCATGTGAGTGTTATAAACAAATAATTATTCACCGAGCAACTCGCATGCACCTCGGCTTGAATCTAATGGAATCATCAAGGCACCTCCCTTTTATTTTGCATTTGCCTTTGGTAAAGATTACCAAAGCTCAATACCCGTGAGAACAGTGGCAGAATGGTGATAGAAGAATGGCCACCAATAACAGGGACGCTCACACCTGCCAAAATAATATTCCAATTAAAAGAAAAGTGACAAGAATACTTGCGACCATGCTCTTTCTTGTATTCACTAACAGGCAAGCAGATCATTTATTGTACGGAGTACCACTTACCAGTAACATGTACATTAGCCTTGGCAGCATAGAAAGCCCTTACACGAACACCATCAAGAGTGGTCACACCAAACTACCAGCCTTGTTGAAAACTTCAGCAGCAATTAGAACAGTTGAGTTCACAGGGTTGCTGATCATGTTTGATAAGAGCCTAAAGTACAGTAAGAAAATAGGCACTTGTTACGATCTAGCACTACCAGCTTCAGCAGGTTGAAGCACACACGAACCGATTAAATGTGAATTATCAATGCAGCTTCCTGCGCCTCGGGGACGGCTGCCGCTGGAAAGTCGACACGGCAAATTGGACAGGAGAGTTGCGGAGGGAGAGGATGCAAAATCCTGGAACTCCTGGTAGACCTCGTTGACCTGAGGAGGCGGCGGGGACTGGAGGGAGGCTGCGTGTCTGGCCGATGGGTCACGGCCGGACTGAGCCCCGCTGTTCCCGATCCTAGCGCACTGCCACACACTCCTGTCCAGATCCCAACACACCGACGCCCTAGCCGAGCAAGCTCCCTTTCGTCCTCCTCCCCACTGCTCGTGGCCCGAGGACCGCTGCTGCCCTTGTCATCCTTCCGGAGCCACCGCGTGTGCTATGCACAGCCCGCAATTCCTTCTTTTTAGTTTAATCAATGCACCATCAACCATGAGTAGCCCACAATCCCTCCTTTTTAGTTTAATGATGCACCATCAACCATAGTAGCCCACAATTCCTCGTGCTTTTTTTCCATCTCTTCTAACCAGAAGACCGTGCCTCTGTTTCTGTTTCCCGACTTGGCTAGTTGATATCCCAGACAATTTACGATCGTATATAAATAGGTGAGGCAGAAGCTAAGTGAGCAGGGTGGGACTAAATAAGTTGTATCAGGGTACTCTGCCATTTATTTCACGTGACACTCGAAGCTAACCAGGCCTCATATGAAGATGGGCTAGCCTTTTTAACGCTTGGACCCGCTCTATTTTCCTGATTCAGCTATGGTGGAACTGAAGGGTTTCGCGGCATAGTAAATCAAAATTTTCTACGGATGCGAACAGAGGGAAGCCAAGATCTAATCTAGGAGATGCAAACAACGAGAGAGATTGGATTAGATCTTCATACCCTTGAAGATTCGCACAGCGGAACGTTCGTCGGAACGTGGGTGATGTAGTCGTACTCGCTTCTCCTCCTCGCGATCCGATCCGATCTAGCACCACAAGTGGCGATGCCTCTGTGAGATGCACACGTGCGGCACCTCGACGTCTCCTCCTTCCTTGGTCCAGCAAGTATGGTGGAGAGATGGGTTGGATCTACAAAGCGACGACGCGGTGCAATTGGTGGAGAATTTCTGCAGCAGGGCTTCGCCTGGCGATCGGGAGGAGAGAGGAGGCCAGGCGGCTAGGGTTGGATGGGAAGGTGTAGGGTTGGTGTGCCCCACCCTCTTTATGTAGAGGGGCAGCCCTAGCCTCCCCAAGCGGCCCCCCTAAAGGATAAGGTGGGGGCAAGGAAACCCCTTCTAGAAGGTCTATCTCGAGTTTAAAACTCTCTTGGGCGGCTGGGCCCTATGGGGCCTTGTGCCCCGGCCCAATGCGGCCAGGGCACTCCCTCATAGGCCCATGACCCTCCCGGAAGGTGGGGCCACATTGGTCCCCTTCGGAAGGTTCTAGAAGCTTCGGTACAATACCGATTAACCGAACAATTCCAAACTCCAAAACTGCATGCCTTATATGAATCTTATTCTCGGACCACTCCGAACCTCTCGTGATGTCCCGTATCCCATCCGAGACTCGAACAAAAACTCATAAACCAATTATCCAATCTATCCTAGCGTCGAGACACGTTAAGTGTGTGACCCTGCGGGTTCGAGAATATGCAGACATGATCTTCTATCAATAATCAACAGCGGGGTCTGGAAACCCATATTGACTCCCACACATTCATCGATGATCATATCGGATGAACCACGATGCCAGGATTCAATCAATCCCATATATATATTCCCTTCGTCTCGCGATATTTTACTTTCCCGAGATTCGATCGTCGGTACCGTCATACCTAGTTCAATCTCGTTCACAGCAAGTACTTTACTCGTTCCGTAATCCGATATCACTTTGTGATTAACTCCTTAACCACATGCTTGCAAGCGGTGTTGATATCGATTACCGAGTGGGCCCAAAGTATATCTCTCCAACTTGGGAGGGACAAATTCCATCTCGATTCATACAACCCAATGATACTTTCCGATCACCGAGAGACACCTTTATGATCACCCTCTCATAGTATTACTTTTGATGGCCTCAAAGCTTTCTTCCGATACCAGGAGTTGTATTATCTCATGGTCTAAGGAATACAATATTTGACATAAGAAAAGCTTCGCAAAGACGAACACGATGACACGATCTAATTGCTTTGCTTAGTTTGGTCATCCACCATATCATTCTCCCAATGATATGATCTCATTATTAATCGACAACTCATGTCCATGGTTAGGAAACCTTAACCATCATTAATCAATGAGCTAGTCCATAGAGGCGTACTAGGGACACGGTGTTGTTCACAAACCACACAGGTATTAAAGTTTCCGCTTAATACAATTCTAGCATGGAATATAAACATTATCATGATCAAGAATTATAATAATAACATCTTTATTATTACCTCTAGGGCATAATTCCAACAGTCTCCCACTTGCACTAGAGTCAATAATCTAGTTTACATTTGGCAACAATCTCACACCCATGGCACTGAGGTGCTGATCATGTTTTACACGTGGAAGAGGTTTAGTCAATGGATCTGCGACATTAAGATCTGTATGTACTTTGCTAATCTTTATATCTCCATCTGCTATATAATCTCGGATTATATGAAACTTGCGGTTGATATGCTTGGTCTTTGGATGATATCTTGGTTCTTTGCGAGTGCTATGGCGCCAGTGTTGTCACACAATATCTCCAGTGGGTCCAATGCACTTGGAACCACGCCAAGCTCAGTGATGAAGTTTCTGATCCAAACTCCTTCACTTGACGCTTCTGTAGCATCCATGCATTCCGCTTCTACTGTAGATCCCGCGATCACGCTTTGCTTGCGACTTCTCCGACTCCAGCTCCTCCATTCAAAATATACACGTATCCATGCGAGATTTAGAATCATCCTTGTCGATTCGAAACTAGCGTCGACGTAACCTTTTACGACGAGCTGTTCATCACCCCATAGACTAAGAACATTTCTTTAGTCCTATTTAGGTACTTTAGGATGTTCTTCACGGCATCGATGTTCCACTCCTGGATCACTTTGATACCTGCTCGTCAAACTAAGAGCATTGGACACATCCAGTCTAGTACACAACATGGCATACATGATAGAACCTATGGCCAAGGCATAAGGCACTTTGCTCATAGCTTCCCTATCATTTACCGTAGCTGGACACTGAGCCTTGCTCAATATCTTACCTGACAACATAGGCACTGAACCTTTCTTTGCCTTATCCATTTTGAACCTTTTCAGAACTTTGTCTAGGTATGTACTCTGGCTTAAAGCTATCAGGCGTCTTTGTCTATCTCTATAGATTTTGATGCCCAATATATAAGCAGCTTCACCTAGGTCTTTCATTGAAAAACACTTGTTCAAATAACTCTTCACATCGTTAAGCATGTTGATGTCATTTACAATAATCAATATGTCATCCACATATAGTACCAGAAACGTCACCGAGCTCCCACTCACTTTCTTGTAGATACAAGCTTCGTAGCAATTTGGAACAAATCCAAAGCTCTTGATCACTTGATCAAAACGAAGGTTCCAACTCCGAGATGCTTGCTTCAGTCCATAAATAGAAATCTGAAGTTTGCATACTTTATCAGCATCCTTAGGATCGACAAAACCTTCGGGTTGCATCATATACAACTCTTCATCAATGTTGCCATTGAGGAACGCAGTCTTGACATCCATCTGCCATATTTCATAATCATGAAACGCGGCAATTGCTAATAAAATCCGAATGGACTTAAACATCGCTACGGGAGAGAAAGTCTCATCGTAGTCAACACCTTGAACTTGTCGAAAACCTTTCGCGACAAGTCGTGCTTTATAGACAGTAACATTACCATCCGCGTCTGTTTTCTTCTTGAAGATCCTTTGCACTCAACGGCCTTTCGGTCGCTAGGAGGGTCCACCAAAGTCCATACTTGGTTTTCGCTCATGGATCCCAATTCGGATTTCATGGCTTCTAGCCATTTCTCAGAGTCTGGTCTCATCATCGCTTCCTCATAGTTCGTAGGTTCACTGTCTTCTACTAACAAGACAGTCAAGACAGGGTGGTCGTACCACTCTGGAGGGGCACGCGACCTTGTTGACCTGCGACGTTCAGTAGCAGCATCGTCCGAAGCTTCATGATCCTTGTCATTAGCTTCCTCCATTGTTGGTCCAGGCGGCACTGGAACAATTTCAAAGTCTTGCTACTCTCCAATTCAAGAGAAGGTTCAATAACCTCGTCTAGCTCTACTTTCCTCCCACTCACTTCTTTCGAGAAACTCCTTCTCAAGAAAGGAACCGTTCTTTGACAAACACTTTGCCTTGGTTACGTGATAGAAGGTATACCCAATAGTTTCCTTAGGGTATCCTATGAAGACACATTTCTCCACTTTGGGTTCGAGCTTGTCGGCATCAACTTCTTGATGTAAGCTTCAGATCCCCAAACTTTAAGAAACGACAACTTAGGTTTAGCACCAAAACACGGGTCATACGGTGTCGTCTCAACGGATTTAGATGGAGCCCTATTTAAAGTGAATGCGGTTTCTAATGCATAACCCCAAAATGATAACGGCAAATCGGAAGAGACATCATTGATCGGACCATATCTAATAGGGTTCGATTTGATTCAGACACACCATTGTGGTGTTACGGGTGGCGTGAGTTGTGAAACGATTCCACTTGCTTTAAGATGCGTGAGAAAATCATAACTCAAATATTCACCTCCACGATCGGATCGTAGAAACTTAATCTTTACATTACGATGGTTCTCCACTTCACTCGAAATTCTTTGAACTTTTCAAAGCGTTTGATTTATGTTTCATTAAATAGATATACCCATATCTACTTAAGTCATCGGTAAAAGTGAGAAAATAGCGATATCCACCGCGTCGAAACACTCATCGGTCGCATACATCGGTATGTATGATTTCCAACAAGTCCGTTGCTCGCTCCATCATACGGAGAAGCGGGTTTTGATCATCTTGCCCATGAGGCATGGTTCGCATGTGTCAAATGATTCAAAATCAAGAGACTCCAAAAGTCCATCGAATGGAGTTTCTTCATGCGCTTTACACCAATATGACCTAGATGATTACCACAAATAAGTAGTATTATCACTATCTACTTTGCATCTCTTAGCCTCAATGTTATGGATGTGTGTTTCATCCCTTTCGAGATTTAGAAGAAATAAACCATTCACAATAGGTGCATGACCATACAAGATGTTACTCATATAAATAGAACAACCATTATTCTCGATTTAAATGAATAACCGTTTTGCAATAAACAAGATCCGAAATAATGTTCATGCTCAACGCAGTACATAATAACATTTATTGAGGTTTAAAACTAATCCGAAGGTAAAACTAAGGAGAGCGTGCCGGCCATCACATCAACTCTTGATCCGTTGCCAACGCGCATCACCTCATCCCTAAAGCGCCGTCTATTCCGTAGCTCTGTTTGAGTTACAAATATTAGCTCTTGAACCGGTATCAAATAACCCGAGCACTACAACGAGGGCTAGTAAGGAAAACATCAATAACATGTATATCAAATATACCTTTGATGGTGCCAGCCTTCTTGTCCGCTAAGTACTTGAACGATTGCGCTTTCGGTGACCCTTGTCCTTGCAAGAAGCACTCGATTGTCCGGCTTAGGACGAGCTTCTTCTCGGCGAGAACAGCGCTTGCGCCGCCTTTCTTGAAGGGCTTATTTGCACCCTTACCTTTCTTGAAGGTGGGCTTGTTGACCATCAACACATGATTATCCTTTTGATGTCCACTTCGCGGCCTTGACTTTGCGAAGAGCTCGGTGATCGTATCAGTGGAACCAATCTGATTATGAGTCACTACAAAACTTTTGTAGCTGGGAGGGAGTGATTGCAGAACTCTGTCAATCTTGAGCTCCTCTGGAATCGTGCATTCCAGTTGCTCAAGGCGTTGAGTGTATCCCGTCATCTTAATGGCGTGCTCACTAACGGAACTCCCTTCCTCCATCTTGCAGTTAAAGAACTTCTCAGAGATCTCATATCTCTCAGAACGGGCCTGAGTCTGAAACATGGTTTTCAGCTCTTCGAGAATCTCAAAGGGCCCGGTATAGTCTTCAAAACGATTTTGAAGTTCCGGTTCCATAGCAAACAACATGGTGCTCTTGATCACACCATAATCATCTTTGCGTGACTGATAGACAGCTTTCTCATCAGCCGGCACAGTTGCTGCAGGGGGGGTCACCTAACGCTTTCCCAAGGACATAGTCCTTTTGACCTCCAGAGAGAATGATTCTTAGATTGCGGAACCACTTGGTGAAGTTAGACCCATTGTTTCTAAACTTTTCCTTCTCAGCAAAAACGTTGAAGTTAAAGTTGGACTTGGCCATGTGATCTACAGTATTGGCAAGTACAATTTAGACTATGTTCATGATAACTAGTTCAACTTTTAATCAAATTACTAGATGAACTCCCACTAAATTCAACATCCCTCAAGTTGTTTAGTGAACACGATCCAAATTCACCACACCTAAACCGATCATCACGAGAAGAGATGTGGTTTCAATGGTGGACAACGAAGTGTCGATCATATCATTCATATGACTCATGCTTAACCTTTCGGTTCTTGTGTTCCGAGGCCATGTCTGTACATGCTAGGGTCGTCAAGTTAGACCCAAGTATTTCCGCGTGTGCAAAACTGGCTTGCACCCGTTGTATGTGAGCGTAGAGTCTATAGCACCCGATCATCACGTGATGCTTGGACACGACGGACTTTCGCAACAGTGCATACTCGGGGAGAACACAGTTTTTATCTTGATCTTTAAGTGAGGAATCATCTTATAATGCTACCGTCGCGATCTAAGCATAATAAGATACATAAAAGGATAAACATCACATGCATATAACTTTAATGTGACATGGTATAGCCAATCTTCGCGCAATGATCTCCATCTTGTGCGTGCCGGCATGATCTCCATCACTCCACCATGATTGCCTTCACCACGAATAGCAACTACGACTATTGCTAACTACTTAGCGATAAAGTGAAACTATTACATGGCGTATAAGAAGTTGACACACAGGTCATACACAATTATAAAGATAACCATATGGCTCCTGCCGGTTGTGTACTCATCTACATGCAAGTCATGAAACATCACAAAACATGATCATCGCATACATTATACACATCACATCTTGGGCCATACCATATCACAGAAAACACTCCCTGCAAAAACAAGTTAGACGCCTCTACTTTGTTGTTGCATGTTTTACGTGGCTTATGGGAGTAGATGCTAAGAACGATTCTTACCTACGGAAAGCCACAATGGTGATATTATGGTTGCCAAACTCTGGTGTTAATCCCATGACAACTATAGTGAGAGGCGGCATCCACCGGCCGCATGTGTGGAACAAGCCACACGTCAAGTGCGGAGTCGGTCATGACGACGTCGCGTAAGGTTGGCCTGGACCTCTTCAATCTTACTATCCCGCGTCATAAGAAGAACACAAACAAGAGGCTTGCAACAGAAAACATCAACGCCTGCAACAACCATGTTGCGTTCTACTCGTGAAACACATCTACGCATAGATCTAGCTCTGATACCACTGAAGGGTTTCGCGGCATAGTAAATCAAAATTTTCTACGGATGCGAACAGAGGAAAGCCAAGATCTAATCTAGGAGATGCAAACAACGAGAGAGATTGTATTAGATCTTCATACCCTTGAAGATTCGCACATCGGAACGTTCGTCGGAACGTGGGTGATGTAGTCGTACTCGCTTCTCCTCCTCGCGATCCGATCCGATCTAGCACCACAAGTGGCGATGCCTCCGTGAGATGCACACGTGCGGCACCTCGACGTCTCCTACTTCCTTGGTCCAGCAAGTATGGTGGAGAGATGGGTTGGATCTACAATGCGACGGCGCGGTGCAATTGGTGGAGAATTTCTGCAATTGGTGGAGAATTGCCTTATATGAATCTTATTCTCCGGACCACTCCGGAACCTCTCGTGATGTCCCGTATCCCATTCGAGACTCCGAACAAAAACTCATAAACCAATTATCCAACATTCTCGTGATGTCCCGTATCCCATTGGATCTACAACACGACAGCATGGTGTATATGGTGTAGAATTTCTGCAGCAGGGCTTCGCCTACAAGCAGTCGAGAGGGAGAGAGGAGGGGCAGCAGGGCGGCTAGGGTTGGAGGGGAAGGTGTAGGGGTTGGTGTGCCCCTACCCCTCTTTATGTAGAGGGGGGGCGCAGCCCTAGCCCCTCCCCCAAGCCCAAACCGGCGGCCCCAAAGGATAAGGAGTGGGGGGCAAGGAAACCCCCCCTTCTAGAAGGTCTATCTCGAGTTTAAAACTCTCTTGGCCGGCTGGGCCCTATGGGGCCTTGTGCCCCTGGCCCAATGCGGCCAGGGAACTCCCTCATAGGCCCATGACCCCTCCCGGAAGGTGGGGCCACGTTGGTCCCCTTCCGGAAGGTTCTAGAAGCTTTCAGTACAATACCGATTAACCCGGAACAATTCCAAACTCCAAAAACTGCACTGCCTTATATGAATATTATTATCCGGACCATTCCGGAACCTCTCGTGATGTCACGGATCCCATCCGAGACTCCGAACAAAAAACTCATAAACCAATTATCCAACCTATCCTAGCGTCGAGACACGTTAAGTGTGTGACCCTGCGGGTTCGAGAATATGCAGACATGATCTTCTATCAATAATCAACACCGGGGTCTGGAAACCCATATTGACTCCAACGCATTCATCGATGATCATATCGGATGAACCACGATGCCAGGATTCAATCAATCCCATATATATATTCCCTTCGTCTCGCGATATTTTACTTGCCCGAGATTTGATCGTCGGTACTGTCATACCTAGTTCAATCTCGTTCACAGCAAGTACTTTACTCGTTCCGTAATCCGATATCACTTTGTGATTAACTCCTTAACCACATGCTTGCAAGCGGTGTTGATATCGATTACCGAGTGGGCCCGAAGTATATCTCTCCGACTTGGGAGGGACAAATCCCATCTCGATACATACAACCAACAGATACTTTCCGATCACCTGAGAGACACCTTTATGATCACCCTCTCATAGGATGACGTTTGATGACCTCAAAGATTTCTTCCGATACCAGGGAGTTGTATTATCTCATGGTCTAAGGAATATAATATTTGACATAAGAAAAGCTTCGCAAAGACGAACACGATGACACGATCTAATTGCTTCGCTTAGTTTGGGTCTGTCCACCATATCATTCTCCCAATGATATGATCTCATTATTAATCGACAACTCATGTCCATGGTTAGCAGTGGCGGATCCAGAAACGAAGAAAGAGGGGTGCTAACTAATTGCAGGAAAAAAATTCTACCAGATATCACCCAAAATTCACAATAGTAAAAGTACATTTCTACAATAGACAAAATAATAAATACCTAATTGAGTAACCGATGAACAAAAAACACAAATTATTGCAGCATCTCTAGAAATACCATCGAGAAAGTGAGATATCTCTGCAGTTCGCATGTCATCAACATTATTCATGAACCATCCATAAATCCACTTGAGTCATGAGTCTGCATATACAATGTTGATTGTAGAACAAACATCATGAATATGAATGATATATAATTGATATGAAAGATGAACTCAATAGTAAATAACATACCAGCGGCTCACGTCCTAGTAATCGCTTTAGGCAATTGACATGCACGATTATTGTAACCATGAAAACGCCGCAAAATGATATCATCTTCAATGCCTGCAAAGATGCCTCGCTCAATGTAGCACACCATGCTATGATCCACCCAATCATCATTCATCTTATTCCTCAACTCGGTCTTGATAATATTCATAGCCGAGAAAGCCCGCTCAACTGTTGCGGTGGCAACCGGCAAAATCAAGGCAAGCTCAATGAGGCGATACACCAAAGGGTAGCATGTGTGTCTATCAGTTTGAACCATCTTCACAGCAAGATTGCCAAGATCATTACACCTTGAAAACTCTTCATCACTTCTCACATCAACAACAAACGTGGCAAGTTGATCCCTTAAGGTAACGCACTCATAGTCCGAGAAATCAGCAGCATAAATCTTCGCAAGTTCAATTAGTTTGTCTCCATCAAAGTTAGCAAAAGAATTCTTAGGATCAAGGCAAGCAATACATCTCAACAACTGAGTTGATTTTTCAGCAAAGCGGTGGTTTAACTCAACTAGAATCTGGTCAAGAACAACATTAAAAATTCCATGATGAAAATGATGATAGTAACTTACTAACTTCGCACCTCGACCCCTTGAACGACCTCTTAGTGGTATTGTATCATCCATATTTGGCACAACAATTTTCCTACTGACACAAAAGTTCTTCACTTCTTCAAACATCTCTTCCCAACCATTTCCCCTCATGTCATTCATATTCGTCAACACTGACCCAATTAGTCCAATAGCACGAACAATATTCTGATTTTTCTTTTGTAAGCATTGTGACAATTCTTGGGTCTTGCCCAACACTCTAATCATAAGATGCATTATAAGAACAAATTCAAAGTGTTCCATCCTTTCTATCAAACGATGCTTTAGTTCTTTGCTCTCTCCATCTTCACAAATATTTTCCAATACCTCCAATACCGAGGTCCACATTAGTTGAAGACAGACCAAAGTTTTGTGATGTGTACCCACCGTGTGTCACAGGCCTTGCAAGACTAGTGGCTTGGTTTTCCTCTTCTGGAAAGATTTCACCAGTCTCCAATTGCTCCACAAGTTTGTCATGATTGGCTTGGAGAAGTTGATCCTTTCTCTTACAATAAGCACCACGGTGGTTACAAGCATAGTGCAATTATTGAAAAATCCTCAACGGAAGCACAACACTTGGCAAAGAAACAACCACTAGTTGTAGTTGATGAGCAAAACAATGTATATAAAAGGCATATGGATTTTCATCCAATATGCGTTTACAACCCATGACCTCTCATATTTGAGGCACCATCATATCCTTGCCCTCGCAACTGAGAAATAGATAAACCATGTTTGATAAACATAGCATCCAAGGCTATCTTAAGAGAAGATGAAGTAGTATCAGAAACATGCTTAATCCCGAGAAACCTCTCAATCACTTCACCTTTACCATTGACATACCTACATGAAAAAATATATTAGTGATCAGTATTTGACAACAATATAGAACTGAAACATCGATAGGAAGGTTGGTACATACCTCAAGATCACCGCCATTTGCTCTTTTATTGACTTATCACGAGACTCGTCAACAAGCACCGCAAACCGACGCCCTTTCACTTCAGAAATAATTACATTCCTTGTCTCGTGTGCACAAGATTTCACTAAATCTTTCTGTATTTTAGGAGCAATCATTTGACAATTCTTGGGAGCATTTACACCAAGAACACTTGCAGCTTTGGGATCTTTATTTTTGTACCATTCCAACATCTCTAGAAAGTTTCCCTTATTGCTTGAGCTTGAGGATTCATCATGCCCACGAAAAGCAAGACCTTGCAAAAGAAGAAACCTCACAATACCTAAAATAATAATCAAGCGAGCTTTATATTTCTCCTCTTTCTCCGCATTTTTCTGAGACCACACATATGCCACACTTTGTCTCTGATTTTTGAAATCAGCGGCGCACTTTCTTGCCTTGTTGTGTGTACTATCAGGTCCTCCAACATGAGCATTGAAAGTTTCAAGTCCTCGTCTCCAATTAACATAACCATCTTTAGTGAACGTATCATTTTCCCAATTACCAATCCTTGGAGGTCTAAAGAGATAACAATAAAAGCAATAAGCTGCATCCTTTTGCACACTATATTCTAGCCAATCAAATCTGTCAAACCATGATTTTATAAATCCTCTCATTTGATTCCCTTGCAATTTCCGTGGAAAAACATGGTCACGTGGTTGACATGGACCCATAGACAAATATGCTCTCTTAGCTTCATCTCTAATATTCGGATCAAACTCATATATTGGTTTTCGAAGAGCCGGATCAGCAACAATGTCATCCATGTTAAGTTCAATACGGACTCTTTTTTGTGTTGGCAGCGTTGCTAAACTAGTACTAGGTGCATCTTTGTTTGGGTAATATTTCTTCATCCTAGGAAATGGCAGAATTATTTGAAACAATCTAATTAGAAATTTAGAAGCAACCAATCCACAATACATATCAAATCTAAATTACAGATTTTAGGGGATGAACGAGTCCGATAGAAGATTGGAAATCATACCTAGCGAGTAATGCGAATCGTAGTCAGTGGTAGTAGTCGAAGGCCGTACCGCGTAGTGCTGGAAAGCAGTGGAGCACCTTCGTCCGTTATTCTGGTGCTGGTGGCTGGTGCCGTCCTTGCTGCCTGCCGCCCGCTTCCGGATGCCGAGACGGAGATGGAGAGATGAACCGACGCGACCTTGGAATCTGTCGCTGGCTCGTTGCCTTTTGCGATCGATTGGATGTGGCCTAATTAATTCATTAGCGATCGACGAACAGCCGGACTGCCGGAGGCCTGCGGGAGTGAGCGACCAGATTTCTTTGGCCTGTGGGCTGACTGTCCCTGGTGCTAGGACGGGCTAGGTGGTGCTATTTCTTTGGGCTGGACAATTTTGACTGAAAAATATACTATAAATACCCTTGGGCTATTTAGCTGGACCGGTGCTACAGCCCGGGTAGCACCAGGCCCAGCTCCGCCCCTGATGGTTAGGAAACCTTAACCATCATTAATCAATGAGCTAGTCCATAGAGGCGTACTAGGGACACGGTGTTGTTCACAAACCACACAAGTATTAAAGTTTCCGCTTAATACAATTCTAGCATGGAATATAAACATTATCATGAACAAGAATTATAATAATAACATCTTTATTATTGCCTCTAGGGCATAATTCCAACAGGAACGACCGAAGCCAAATCATTACGAAGGACTTGCTGCCGGCAATCAAAACGTTTTTCTCCGCTTACCCGTTGCATTGGTGGGTAATTTAGTGTCTAGTTGGAGGGAAAAACAGTCTAAAGAAGTGTTGGACCGGGAGAAACACTTCGTGCTTTATTATTAGGTATAGATTATTATTATAATAGATAATAGATATAGATTAAATTGATGGGCTAGCAAAAATCCCACATTCTCGACATGCGATAGGCCGATCCGTTAAGCGTTGGTGCCGTGTCCGGGTCTGAATGCAGGCACGTGTGCCGGCATGGCCCGGTCGGCAAATCTAACGGGCCATGGCTTGTCGTGCTGGGCCAGCCCGTTTAGGGCGGGTCGTGCCTTGACCGGCCCGTTGGCCAGGTTTGCTTGGGCGTCAAGCGCACGGTAGCCGAAATGTCTTAGGGTTGCGGTTCTTGGCCGGCCCATTGGCAAGGCTTTTTCCGCTCATTATTTCGGTTTTGTTTATTCTAGGGAAAAGATAACAGCAGGCGCCCACGCTGTGCTCTCATGTGCAGCGGGCGCGTCAAGATTGGTGTTCTGAATCGTATGGAACGTCGTGATCTGCGCGGACACGCCCCTTGGCAACGTCACGAGGCGATTTTTTGCCGTGACCGCTCATTCCCCCTCTCAGTTTCTCTCTCATCGTTATCCAGCGACGCTCAATCGATTTTGAGGCTCAACGGCGACATGTGCGGCGGTCCCTTTCTTTCTCACTGCCGGCCGACGATCTATTACGCACTCGCACGCCGAGTTAGTCTCCGCTTTCTTCCATGCAATTTTCTCTTGATTTTTACCCGTTTCGTCCTCTTCGCGTGTGGTTTTCCTCGGCGTTGAAGAGAGCAAGCGACGAGATATACCCCCAGTGTAGGTTCAGATCTGAGGTGATATGTAGGTGGATCGCGGGGTATCTGACAGGGAGGGGCGGGAGGGACACTTTTTCGTGTGGTGTTGTCCGCCCGATTTTTTCCTGATGACTTGCCGCAACCTTGACTTACTGCTCATCGTATAAGGCTGATTTGCCTAGATATGCTCGAGCAGGCCTGTTTTTATTTCCATGTCATAGCATCTAGGCTTTGTTCATGGTTTGTTCAGTTTGATGTCAAAATTGGTGAAGAAAGCGGATCTATAAAATTGACCATTTTTATGTGAAGTGTGAAATGGTCTGTTTCAGAACGGTGTGTTGAAGGTGATAATTTTTGCAAGCGTGTTCCATCATGTTTCTACAGAGATTTTTGTGTGGATGTGCAGCCAGATATGGTTTCCAATGGAGTCTCTCTACATTTTTGCTTGATTAGGCTTGTTGTGGTGCCGCAGGTTCAACTCCTAGATTATGTAGAGAATTATTTGTGAATGTGTAGTTAGGGGTGGTTTGCAATGGACGCTTGCTAGGGCATGTTATGGTCCTACGGGGTTTAAATAGGTTATAGTAGATGTAGATACGTGTGTTTTCCCTTATTTTTCACTGTATGTACGTGTAGAGAACACCTTCTATTTTTACTGATTTCTTTTTATGGTTTTTTTTTCATGTCATGTACGGCCGCATGGTTTTTAGCGATGGCTAGGAGAAAGTCATAGACGAACAATACAGTTGTTGCTCGCAAAGAAAAAGATGCACAAAAAGATCCTAATGTCAGCTAGAATATTTTTTCTCACTTATATATCGCTAGCATGTTTCTTCATTATAGTTTGCCAGCAAGAATGTGGCAATTGTTCTCCAATGAACTTGTTCTTGCTTATCGAGAGGTCTAAAACATCTTGTCAGTGTCTATAATGACGGAAATTCACTCAACTTGCAACCAAATATGAAGTTGCGGGAGTCCGTGACAATAGTGATATCTATTTCCATATTAAATTCGCAAGACGTGTTTGTGTACAATAATTTTAGGTGAATGAAAATTAATCTGGGCAATTATTTTTGTGAACATTCTGGTAGTTGCATGCGAGTAACCTGACAACTATGTATGTATATCCTGGTAGTTAGGCCAATTTACCATGTTTTCTCAACGCATTTTGGTACTAGCCACCAAATTATATATGAACTACTACCACGTACTTTTTCACCTTGTTACCAAGTGTAATTGATGCAGTTGACAATTCTTTGTTTAAAAAATGTTTTTGCCGTGTATTTTTGTGTTATGACTGAATGTCTATTTGTTATCACCCATTTTTCTTATTTTTTGTGCATTTTTCCTAGGTTTTTAGTGGAGACTAGAACAGAGCCTCACCAACATCCATCATAAAATTTTGCGAGACTTTAACTCCAAGAAATCATGATGTCATAGTTGTTATGGGGTGGGGAAGTTTTCTGGACATCAAGTGTGAGCGTCTGCACGATCCAATTATTTTCTCAATTTGTTGTTTGATGAGAACAGTTAGAACATGTTTGCGATTCGTGGAATTTGTTTCGGGGTTGTATGGTATTAAACTGGTTAGTTTTTTTCTGTAGAATCTGGTAGTTGTGTGAGAATAATTTGGCAAGTTCTTGTGTAGATCCTGCTGCTGCATGCAATTAATCTGGTAAGTGTTTGTGGATAACTTGGTAGTTGTATGGTATTAAATTGGTTAGTTTATTTTATGTAGAATCTGGTAGTTGTATGAAATTAATTTAGAAATTTTTTGTGTAGATCCTGATAGCTTCATAAAATTAATTTGGTAAGTATTTATGAATATCTTGGTAGGTGTATGGTATTAAACTGGTTAGTTCCTTTATAGAATATGGCAGCTGTATGAAATTAATCCGATAAGTTTTTGTGTAGATACTGATAGGTGCAAGCAATTAATCTGGTAAGTTCTTGTGTAGATTATTATAGTTATAAGAACATAATTTTACAACTATTTATGTATGGCGTTTTGTATCAAAATAATTTAATTACCGCTTTTTTATATATGCGATTGGTGTAAATTTGGCCATCTCTTAGGCCAGGCTAGGCCAGGTTTCAGGCATTGCTGGATATGTCCTCACATTAATATGTTCCTTCAGAGAACCTTTCAGAGGATACTAAATATGTTACTTTTGTGTAATGTGGTAATTATATGTTTTTTGAACTAGCAACTAAATGATTTTAAACTTGGAAACTAAATGTCTTTAAACTAGCACCTAGAATGTTCTTTAAACTGGCAACTGAAATGTCTTAAACTGGTAGCGAGTGTGTTTAAACTGGTAATTGAATGTTTGTTATATTAGCAGCTACAACATGTACATCCTGAAAACATGATGGAGGTGACTGGTGACTGGAATCTCTTTGAAGAATCAAGGCCTGGGTGTCCAATTGATGCTATTGCAAGATATAGTTTTGCTCTCTTTAAGACCTTTAATCTAGGAGTATCTGTAAATTCTCTACTCTGTAACATACTTTCCATGTGTGTGCAGTTTGTTACACTTTTTTTTAATGATAGCGCGATTTGTTAGTTTCTCAACCTAACATGTAACCTGTGAAAACCAAATAAAATACATGTGTTTTCCGGGATGATCCACTTGTATGGTTGTGTTGGTAGGATGATGTTGTTCCTGGGATGATTGTACTTTGTTCAAGATGATTTGTCTTTGTTCCTAGGAGAATGGTTGCAGGGTGAAGCTTTTTAGATAAAAGAGGGGGCAAAGAGAGGATTTCTTATAGATACATGTGCTTTTTTCCTCCTCTAATTTTTGCTCCTGTAATTTCAATCACAAATTATCAATGAAGTCTTGCGAGTTTTTTTATTATGTATGTTCCCATTTTCTGCTTGTTTTTCTGTTGATTAGCGTGAGATCTGGTTGCTGTCTTGGGAAGAAGATTATTTTTGGTTGTTGTCAGATCTGTAGGTGATTTGGCATGAGTTTGGCTTTACTAGGCCGGACCAGCTGATCTAGAGAAGGATATGCGAAACACGGCTAGAGCTTTGCCTTCACTAGATTGGTCAGCCACCGCACGGTTTGACCTTGGTGCGGCGCCGTTAGATAGTCTTGTCCTTTATTCTATTTCTAGTGTTTCTCTCGTGCTTTTTGGTTCTTTTTCTGTTTGGTTTTTTATTTTTTTTGTTCCTTATTTTCTTTCTCATTTTCTTTTTTTGTTTCTTTTTTATATTAAAATATATTTTATATTTTAATTGTTCATGATTTTTAAAAATTGTTCACCAATTATAAAAACGTGTTCATTATTTTGAATTTTTTGTTCACGACATGAAAAATTGGTCATTGCTTTTTAAATTTGGTTCATGATTTTTTCAAAAAAATAGGGAATTGAAAATTTTGTTCATAATATTTTAATTTTGTTTTAAGATTTTGAAAAATTGTTCATGGTTTTATGAAAATTTGTTTTTGACTTCACAAAAAAGTTTATGGTTTCAAAAAAATCATTATTTGAAAAATGCTCATGAATTTATAATTTTCTCATGATTTTTAAAAAATATTCTACTTTTAAAATAAAAAAATGAAAAAATTGAAAATAGAAAAGGAACACAGGGAAAAATGAAAACTAAACCTCGAGCCTGGTTGTTATTTCCAACATTTGCAAGAATACAAACAACAACACTATTTTTTACACCTATTTATGTTTAATCTAATAAATGATGATCATAAATCTCATAGCATCAATCTAAGTTTATAGAAAATATTTCTAAAATACCTTTTTTGGAACTATTTATTCTCTTGTTGGCTTTCCCTGAATGTCAAAGGCTGGGTTATTCGACGTTTGCTCCTTTTAGTCTCTCTACCATAAAACATATATATACCTTCATTATATCAAATAATCAAAGAAGCAAGTGGATAAACTTTGCAAACCAACATATTAATAGGTATATGAATTGATGGAGAGAATCCAATATTTGTTGTAACTTAGAGATCTAGTGGGTAGCCTCTTTGCTAGTGATATCGAGTTCATGGACATGCACCAGACGGATTGTTCTTTTAACACTGACAAACATTTCATATAGTGTAACACCCCGGTTCTGAAAAGACCGTGGCCTCTATGTGACATGCCAATCCCTGGATCGGTTCATTGGCCCACAATAGAGTAAGATAGATAACATAGCAAAATATCCGTGTATCATAGATAACGAAGATCCAGAGTACCATTATTACAATAAAAGCTTAGCACAAAGCTAGCTCAAATTATTCAGGTAGCAACATAAATAAGGTAAATCCTCCATTCTTCAAATTGCCCACAAGTGAACAAGTGCCGAGTGGAGTACCGTGGCCTATAACGATCAATCAGAATCGGAATAACCTGCAACATGAAACGTAGCAGCCCCGAAGGGTCAATACATGGAATGTATGGCAAGTAGAGCTAGTAAAGGAGACAATAGTACTAACATCTACATGCATATTTGGCAAGTGGAGCTGTGTCTGGCTTGCATTTGCAAATACATTTGTCCTACTTTCATAAACAGTTTTTGATTTTCTTTGAAAAGATCCCAATTAAGTTAACCCAACAATATTAAAAACAATTAAGAAATTAGAATGAGCGAGAAACATGTCATGGAATCAATATCTAGCAACTCAGATGTCCATAACCGGGGACACGGCTAATCGATTAGATTATACACTCTGCAGAGGTTAGTACACTTTACCCATGTGACTTGGCCAGCCCAGCTCGTACCATCACTCTCATTTTGGGTGATGATAGGGAGAAGACCAAGAAGAGACTGTTCGGGAAGTAGCTCCTCAATCCCGACGCGCACCGGTCCAACCTACCAAAATTCTACATCTCTGGATACGCGGGTTCGAGTTACCACAACCTACTAAGTCCAACCAACCGCCCATTTCATTATTGGCACATGGCTGTACACGTAAGCTACACAATAAAGAAACCAATCATTTTCTCTCGATACCTGGGTGCCTTTCCGCAATGAAACCACCAAAAATTATCAATACCATCACACCCAGGAGATTCATTGATTAGGTTGTTTTAGTTTTCACAACCAATACTTTTAGAAACAAGTCTCATGATGTAACCCAGCCCTCGTACAACATAGCATGGCTAAGCACATCTATCAACGGTGGTTCATCTACAAGGATGGCCCTACCACATAATAGGACATAGCATAGCGATAGTATCATCCTACACATGCGTCTACAAAATACACGACAATGCATAGAAAATAGTAGGACGATATCATGAACAAAGTAGCATCTACTTGCCTTGGTTGTAGCGGTCGGAAGAACAATCCACACACGAGCAAGCGTTGCACTCGTCACAATCTACACAATACAATCGCAATTATAAACAAACAATCCACAAGCATATGCAACAAAGATGATGCATGAATGCAAGAACGACAAGTGAATTGGTGCTACAGCTGCACCACAACATCCTATACCATAATACTACCGATTGCATGCATGGAAAATAGTTTTAGCGCTAGGAAAACTATTCAGTAAAAGTAATGCTCACAACTAGAGCTAGAACTTAAATAATTCACTACCAGTAGTATACTGTTTGTAAAATCTTGGAAAAATTCTACCGCAAAGGCATCGCTGATTAGAAAGAGCACCAACTGGAATTACTCAAAAAGGAATTATAAAACTCCCCGAGTAATTAAAACACTACGGAAAGCCCCTAGACAGTTTTCTGAATTTTACTGTAAGTCTATCTTTTTAATTCACGATGAGATTCCCCTCGTTCCACTGAATCCAGGGACATATCATACGCGATTTTTGGAGCTACGGATCTTTTTCTACGAATTTATTACTCCAAAAAGGCCACTAACTAGTTTGATTAAACTGTACTAAACCTTGCAGCAAAAGCCTGAACCAAAGGTACAGCGAGATTCTACACGACTCACTGAATCTACACATATTTTATTTGCATTTTTTGGCCAAGCGGTTTAATTTCTACGCAATTTACAAGATTCTACCGAAATCTGTCAACTAGAGGGATTAACGAAATTGACCAACAATTGTGTCATTGATGGTCAAAGCGTCTGATCGGCGCTGACTAGTCAACGCCTGAGTCTGACCGGTCAACTAATGATCTGAGCCGCTGATCTGAGATCTGACGGTGGCTGCTGTCTTACCGGAAACAAGCGGCGAAACGGACTCCGGACGGTGCGGCGAGTTCCGGACGGCGGTGTCGATCGGATCCGGCGTCGGGGTTCTTCCTGCACGGACGGAGACGGTCAACGAACGGGTCGAGAAAAACAATCGCGCGCGCAAGGAGGCGCGCGTACGTGCGTTTATGCGTGCACGCGCATGCATGCACGCGTGTGTGCATAGCGCATGTGGCAAGCGCACGCGGCGGCGCAGCGCGCTGCAGCGAGGCGTGGCAGCGGCGGCGGCGGCGGCGGTGGCGGCGCGGCCGCGGAGGCGCGGGCGGCGAGGGCAGCGCGGGCGCGGGCGATGGCGATGGCGATGGCGCCGACGGCGCGGCAGCGAGGTGGCGATGGCGGCGGTGATCCATGGCGCGGCGTGGCGCAGAACGGAGTGAGAGAGAGGAGAGGCGGCGCGACTGGGGGCGGCGAAGGGCGGCGGCGGCGAGGCGGCCAGGAGGCGGCAGGCGCGATCTCGGGAGTCGCGCGAGGCAGGAGGCGGTCGAGGCGGCGGGGTAGGAGTCGGGCACGCGGC
Organism: Avena longiglumis; assembly: GCA_030063025.1. Classification (NCBI taxonomy): domain Eukaryota; kingdom Viridiplantae; phylum Streptophyta; class Magnoliopsida; order Poales; family Poaceae; genus Avena; species Avena longiglumis. The sequence goes on from CP125974.1 coordinate 146,701,050, forward strand.
CCGAGGCCAGGTGGGTCCCTCTTTAAGTGGTCCCTTGCGCGGAATCCTAAACAGAAACGTCCCGGAGTTAGACTAGAACTCGGAAATCGGTCCAGAATTTCGGACCGTTTTCCGGCGGTTTACTAAAACGGCCGAAGCTTTTCCGTACGAGCTCCGATTCGAGCGATTCTTGCGCCTACGGGTTCGTATTGTCGAGGGGAACAACCTAGCGTCAAGGTTTGAGCGAAACCACTAACTTACAGGGGTGGTTGTCGCAAGTCCTACTAAAGCTTCCCGTAGGAACCTCGTAGCAAAATAAAATAGGGTTTAGCAAATGGCGTTTCGCCGAACCTTTTCACTCGACGGTTTTGCATGGAAAAGCATGATGCAATGCTATGAATGATATGCAAGACCAAATCTAAAATTTGGGATGTGACAAGACTAACCCCCTTAAGATGAATCTCGTCCTCGAGATTCGGCGCGGCTAGCAAATAGGTGTGGGTAGTCCTCTCGGATGTCATCTTCACGCTCCCAAGTGGCTTCCTCTTCGGTGTGGTGACTCCACTGTACCTTGCAAAATTTGATCGTCTTGGTTCGGGTAATCCTCTCTGCTGTATCCAGAATCTTGACTGGTTTCTCCTCATAGGTCAAATCATTCTCCAGCTGAACCTCCTCTAGTGGTACAGTCTCTTAATGGTGTATCCACCATCTCCGGATGGCACTTCTTCAGCTGGGACACGTGGAACACGTTGTGAACAGCGGACAGAGCCTCTGGCAACTCCAACTGATAAGCAACTTCTCCTTTGCGTGCTAAGACCCGATACGGTCCAATAAATCGAGGTGCCAGCTTACCCTTAATTCCAAATCTCTTGATTCCACGAAGTGGCGATACTCTGAGGTATGCTCTATCACCTATCTCATACACCACTTCCTTGCGCTTGGCGTCAGCGTAGCTCTTCCGCTTGATTGTGCTACCTTCACTGTCCCTAATCAAGGCGACCTTCTCCTCGTGTTCTTGATCAAATCAGGCCCAAACAAGCGACGCTCTCCTACTCCATCCCATAGCAATGGTGTCCGCACCGCTTCCATACAGACATCGAGCGGTGACGCGTCTTGATGCTGGTTTGATAGTTGTTGTTGTAGGAAAACTCAGCATAAGGCAAATTCTCATCCCAACTAGAACCATGAGCCAAAGCGCAAGCTCTCAAAGATGTCCTCCAAAATCTGATTCACCCTCTCGGTGCATCACCAGGTGAAACGCTTGTATAAACTCCAATCTAGTACCAAGTGACTCGTGCAGCTGGCGCCAGAAGTGTGAGGTAAATTGGGTGCCTCTATCAGATACGATACTCTTGGGAACCCCATGTAGGCACACAATCCTGTCCATGTAAATCTTGGCCAACTTTGCACTCGTATAGGTCGTCTTTACTGGTATAAAGTGGGCTACCTTGGTCAAATGGTCGATCACTACCCAAATGGAGTCATACCCTGACCTGGTCCTGGGCAATCTTGTGATAAAATCCATCCCCACTCTATCCCACTTCCATTCCGGCACGGGCAACGGCTGTAGCAGTCCTGCTGGCTTCTGGTGTTCCGCCTTTACTCGGCTACATACATCACATAGGGCAATATGCTCCGCGATGTCTCCCTTCATGTTGTTCCACCAGAATCTGTCCTTTAGGTCCATATACATCTTCGTATTGCCCGGATGTATGGAATATGGCGAGTCATGAGCTTCCTGCAGAATCAACTTCCTTATCTTGGGATCGTTGGGAACGCACAAACGATCTCCGTACCACAGGGTTCCTTGCTCATCCTCGCGGAATTCCCTTGCTCGACCTTCCTTCATCTTTTCCTTAACTTCATCTATCTCTTTGTCTCCTATCTGAGCCTTTATGATCCTGTCCTGTAGCGTCGGTTGGACTTCCATTGTTGCTAAGTATCCTTCAGATACTACCTCCAGTCTAAGGTCCTTGAACTGCTTGCACAAATCCTCAGGCAATTCACCAACTGTCAATCCATTGGCATAAACCTTCCGGCTCAGAGCATCTGCTACTACATTGGCCTTTCATGGGTGGTATTGTAGATTCATATCATAATCCTTGATAAGTTCCAACCATCTCCTTTGCCTCATGTTCAGTTCCTTCTGTGTAAATATGTACTTCAGGCTCTTGTGGTCGGTATACACATCACAGTGTTTTCCCATTAAGTAGTGCCTCCATACCTTGAGCGCATGAACCACTGACGCTAACTCCAAGTCGTGTGTGGGGTAATTCCGCTCATGGTGCTTGAGTTGTCGCGAGGCATATGACACTACTCTCCCATCTTGCATCAGCACACTACCAAGTCCCTGTCGTGAAGCGTCACAGTACACTTGGAAATCCTTCAAGATCCGTAAACACGTAACATGCGCGGTCACTAGTCGACGCTCAGCCTCGAAATGGCTTCACATACGTCTGACCATTCAAACTTCCTCTCCTTCTTCAGAAGTTCAGTCATCAGCTTAGGAATCTTGGAAAAGTTTTCAATGAACCTCCTGTAATATCCAGCAAGTCCCAAAAAGCTTCGAATCTCTCCTGCATTCTTGGGCGCTTCCCACTCAGTTACTGCAGTCACCTTGCTTGGATCAACAGCGACTCCTTCTCCTGACACTACGTGTCCAAGAAACCCAACAGTGTTAAGCCATAATTCACACTTGCTGAACTTGGCATACAACTTGTGTTCCCTCAGCTTCTCCATAATCAGTCTCAGATGCTTCTCATGCTCAGCATCATCCTTGGAATATATCAGTATGTCATCAATAAACACCACCACGAACTTGTCCAAATACTCCATAAATACATTGTTCATCATGGTCATGAAATATGTCGGGGCATTCGTTAGTCCAAAAGACATAACTGTATACTCATATAAACCATACCTAGTGGTGAAGGCGGTTTTTGGTACATCCTCCTTCCGGATCTTCAATTGAAAGTAGCCAGATTGCAGATCAATCTTGCTGAACACCTTTGCTCCTTCCAGTTGATCAAACAAATCATTTATGTTCGGCAAAGGGTACTTGTTCTTGATGGTTACTTCATTCAGCGAGCGATAGTCCACCACTAATCTCTTGGTGCTGTCTTTCTTCTCCACAAATGTAATGTGTGCTCCCATGACGACGCACTAGGCTGAATGAATCCCTTTTCCAGCTGCTCCTTCAACTGTTTCTTCAATTCTTTCAGCTCATCCACATCCATCTTATATGGTTTCTTTGCTATAGGTCCTGTTCCCGGCATCAGGTCGATAAGAAACTCTACTTCCCTGTCAGGTGGCATCCCTGGCAGTTCTTCCGGAAACACGTCGGGGTAATCCGTAATCACTAGCACAGTATCCATGCTAACCCCCTTAAGAGAATTCAACTTACACCTTCACAGTCGTATACGGTGACTTGAATCTAATCCTCTTACCATCCCGGTTTTGAGTGAAAACATTTCATTTGCACAATCTATGTGTCCCCATGCATAGACATCCAATCCATACCCGAATAACGTCTAAACCCCTGGAATCCAACACTACCAAATGTGCAATGAAGTTGTGTGTTCCAATCCTCACAGCTAAATCATGCATCCCCTGCACTAGCTATCATATCTCCTCCAGGTGAACTCACTCTAAATGACCTTTTCATAGACTCAGTAGGTAACTTATACTTATCCACAAATGCTCTTGATATGAATGAATGCGATGCACCAGTATCGAAAAGTATAAGTGCAGGGTAAGTGTTGATTGGGAACTTACCAATCACAAGGTCAGGCTCGTCTGGAATCTCCTCCACATTCATGTGGTTCACTGTGGCCTTCTCGTTGTTGGTTGGCTTGAGTCCCTTCCTCTCCGGACAGTTGTCATCATAGTGTCCCTTCTGTTTACACTTGAAGCATGTCACCTCACTCAGATCCTTCTTCACGAAGCTGCGATCACGGTTGCGGTCATGTCCACCGTGTCCTCCAGGGTGGTGAGAGTGTCCTCCCTTGTGGCTGTGGTGACTGCTCCTATGGTTGTCATGACGATGTCCATCGCCTCCATGGTGGTGGCGGTCATGGCTCGCATGGTCACTCCCTCCATGCTTGGAGTATCCATCATATGAAGTGCGAGACTTGTGGTGTGAACCAGAGTGGTGATTATTGTTCTTTCTCTTGCGGTTCTCCACCTGCTTGTGCTTCCCTTCCAAGATCCTAGCCTTGTTCATAAGCTCCTGGAAAGTGGGGCAATAAACCACCAGTAGCTGTACTGAAAGCTCATCACTGAGGCCATCCAGGAATCTCTCCCTCCGTTTAGCATCAGTGTCAACATCCTCAGGTGCATAACGGGACAGGTTGTTGAACTCCTCAATGTACTCGGCCACGGTGCGATTGGTTTGGCGCAAGTTGCGGAACTCCTTCCTCTTCAGGCTCAGAACTCCTGAAGACACGTGGTTGGTCCTGAAACCTTCCTCAAACATTGCCCAAGTCACGGTATCCAGCGGGTGTGTGATCTGAAATGTGTCCCACCAAGAAGCGGCTGGTCCCTCCAGTAGGTGAGCGGCAAACCTCACCTTCTCAGCATCAGTGCATCCAACAATTACTAGATCCTTGTTGACGGAACGCAACCAGTCGAGAGCAACCATTGGTTCCGTTGCAGTAGAGAACTTAGCTGGCCTTAACCTCAGAAATCTGGTGAGAGCATCTCCCTGAGGCTGATTGTTTCCATTGTTGTTGTTCTGATTTGCCATGAACTGAGTCATCACTTGGGTCATCTGTGCCTGAGCTGCCATGATCTGCTCCAACTCAGTGGGTTGGCGGCGGGGAGGCATCTACGGTTCAGCACAGGTAAGTTTAGAAAGAATCAACTACAACAATAGGGTTCTACCCATGCATATGATCAATCAACATCAACAAACAATAGCAGACAACCACAAGGAAGCAACACATCAACAAACAAGCGGTCCAGCAACATCCCAGGTGTTATCCTAGCAGTATATACCTACTGAAATAGTTTTTCAAGAGTTGGCAATGGTTAACTAAACAATAGATCAACTACACAACCAAAACAGCAATCTGCCAGAACAGACCAGCAGCGTTCGCGAATTTTTCCGCCTGACTTAAACTCGTCATAAAATTTAGCTGATTTTTTTGCATATATCACAGAGAGTTTCGCATCAGCCCAATTTTTTTTAGATTTTTCCGAGTTACCAGAAAAATATGAAAAATCGCGCAGTACTGCTGTATCAGCAGAAAAACTGCAGCGAAAATAACACAGATAGTAACCAAATTGCCATAACTCTTTCATTAAAATTCGCACAAATAAATCCTGGGATATTGGAGTACACAAATAAGCAACTAATCACTCTTAAACTAACATGAACTAAGCTTTACATTGATCGAGACTAATCCTAACGAATTCGCCTAACGTGAACTAATTGGTGGACTTCTATCTATTTCTTGAAGAGGTTGAGGTAGGTCCTTGCGGTCATGCGTTGGCGCTTCGGCTCGCGGTACAACCATGGCGGCGGAGTGTACACCTCTCCTGAACCATCACTTGAAACTTCAAACTCCACCTCCTCTGGATCCTCCTCTTCTGCTTCACTCTCAGCTGCAACTGCAACAGCTTCATCTCCTCCACCATCATCGTCTCCATCATCATCATCCTCGTCCTCCTCATCATCATCGTCTCCACTATCATCATCATCCCCATTGTTGCCATCATCTCCATTGTCATCATTAGAGGGTGGATTTAGCTGTGCTTGGAGGGCGGCAATCTGGGCTGTCATAGCTTCAATAGTTTGATCCCTTTCCTGGACGGTCCCTTGCAACTGTTGTATGTTCTGGGTGTTCTCCTGCACAATACCATGAAGATGTGCTATGGTTGCATCTCTGGCTATCAGGGCATTCTCCAGAACTCCCACAGCTTCATGCAAAGTGTGAATCTCCTGTCCTTGGACCACCATACCATTGCTTGTGAAATCTGCAATCTCCTTTATCATCCTCACCTTCTCTGCTAGAGCTCCATTCTCCCTTTCCATGTCCTCTATGTGCCTCTGACGGGGCGGCATGTTGTTCCTGTCGCCCGGGGTAACCACAACGTTCCCATCTTCATCACGCCTTCCATAGTCACGGTAGGGTGAATCTGCTGGCAGTAGGTGTCAGACATTATGGCACTGGCGAGACATGGCTTCATGTATGGCCAAGTTGATTCCAAGTCCCCAGTTGCAGTATGTCTTGGTGTAGATCAAGTGCACGGGGTTTGGCAAGGCGGCATCTCTGAATATGAAGGTAGTGATCTCCCATGCATCCTCTCCATATCCATAGGTGTACAGCCTTCTTCCCTTAAACATAGGCAGTGGCAATCCCAATGACTGCGAAAGCTGAGCTAACTGCCTTGCAAAGGGCCTTGGTGACTCCATGGTGACATACTCAGTCCTGACGTCTCCCATCTATCAAGTAAAAGAGGAAAGTGTGAGAATAGCATATGGTAAGAATTTACGAGGGTGAAAGGCATAAGATGAAAGACAGAGTTAATATAGGCTTTAATAATTCTATGGCTTCCTAATCCAATCATAGGTCACGATCCTACATCGACACGGGCTCACGATACCATCAGTAACACCCGGTTACGAAAAGACCGTGGCCTCTATGTGACATGCCAATCCCTGGATCGGTTCATTGGCCCACAATAGAGTAAGATAGATAACATAGCAAAATATCTGTGTATCATAGATAACGAAGATCCGTGAGTACCATTATTACAATAAAAGCTTAGCACAAAGCTAGCTCAAATTATTCAGGTAGCAACATAAATAAGGTAAATCCTCCATTCTTCAAATTGCCCACAAGTGAACAAGTGCCGAGTGGAGTACCGTGACCTATAACGATCAATCAGAATCGGAATAACCTGCAACATGAAACGTAGCAGCCCCGAAGGGTCAATACATGGAATGTATGGCAAGTAGAGCTAGTAAAGGAGACAATAGTACTAACATCTACATGCATATTTGGCAAGTGGAGCTGTGTCTGGCTTGCATTTGCAAATACATTTGTCCTACTTTCATAAACATTTTTTGTTTTTCTTTAAAAAGATCCTAATTAAGTTAACCCAACAATATTAAAAACAATTAAGAAATTAGAATGAGCGAGAAACATGTCATGGAATCAATATCTAGAAACTCAGATGTCCATAACCGGGGACACGGCTAATCGATTAGATTATACACTCTACAGAGGTTAGTACACTTTACCCATATGACTTGGCCAGCCCAGCTCGTACCATCACTCTCATTTTGGGTGATGATAGGGAGAAGACCAAGAAGAGACTGTTCGGGAAGTAGCTCCTCAATCCCGACGCGCACCGGTCCAACCTACCAAAATTCTACATCTCTGGATACGTGGGTTCGAGTTACCACAACCTACTAAGTCCAACCAACCGCCCATTTCATTATTGGCACATGGCTGTACACGTAAGCTACACAATAAAGAAACCAATCATTTTCTCTCGATACCTGGGTGCCTTTCCGCAATAAAACCACCAAAAATTATCAATACTATCACACCCAGGAGATTCATTGATTAGGTTGTTTTAGTTTTCACAACCAATACTTTTAGAAACAAGTCTCATGATGTAATCCAGCCCTCGTACAACATAGCATGGCTAAGCACATCTACCAACGGTGGTTCATCTACAAGGATGGCCCTACCACATAATAGGACATAGCATAGCGATAGTATCATCCTACACATGCGTCTACAAAATACACGACAATGCATAGAAAATAGTAGGACGATATCATGAACAAAGTAGCATCTACTTGCCTTGGTTGTAGCGGTCAGAAGAACAATCCACACACGAGCAAGCGTTGCACTCGTCACAATCTACACGATACAATCACAATCATAAACAAACAATCCACAAGCATATGCAACAAAGATGATGCATGAATGCAAGAACGACAAGTGAATTGGTGCTACAGCTTCACCACAACATCCTATACCATAATACTACCGATTGCATGCATGGAAAATAGTTTTAGCGCTAGGAAAACTATTAAGTAAAAGTAATGCTCACAACTAGAGCTAGAATTTAAATAATTCACTACCGGTAGTATACTGTTTGTAAAATCTTGGAAAAATTCTACCGCAAAGGCATCGCTGATTAGAAACAGCACCAACTGAAATTACTCAAAAAGTAATTATAAAACTCCCCGAGTAATTAAAACACTGCGGAAAGCCCCTAGACAGTTTCTACAGAAGTTTTTACTGTAAGCCTATCTTTTTAATTCACGATGAGATTCCCCTCGTTCCACTGAATCCAGGGACATATCATATGCGATTTTTGGAGCTACGGATCTTTTCTACGAATTTATTACTCCAAAAAGGCCACTAAATAGTTTGATTAAACTGTACTAAACCTTGCAGCAAAAGCCTGAACCAAAGGTACAGCGAGATTCTACACGACTCACTGAATCTACACATATTTTATTTGCAATTTTTGACCAAGCGGTTTAATTTCTACGCAATTTACAAGATTCTACCGAAATCTATCAACTAGAGGGATTAACGAAATTGACCAGTCAATTGTGTCTGTTGACTGGTCAAAGCGTCTGGCGCTGGCGCTTGGGCGTCGACTAGTCAACGCTGAGTCGACCGGTCAACTAACGATCTCAGCCGCTGATCTGAGATCGGCGGTGGCTGCTGTCTTACCGAAAACAAAGGCGAAAGCGGACTCGGGGGTGCGGCGAAGTTCGACGGCGGTGTCGATCGGATCCGGCGTCGGGGTTCTTCTGCGCAGACGAAGATGGTCAACGAGCGGGTCGAGAAAAACAATCGCGGCGCAAGGCGGCAGCGCGTGCGTTATGCGTGCATGCATGCATGCAGCGATGCATAGCGCATGTGGCAAGCGCGCGCGGCTGCGCAAAGCGGAGGCGGCGCGGTGGCCCGGTGCGGGTCGCGGAGGCGGCGGCGGCGGCAGCGGCGCCTGGCGCGGGGCGATGGCGCGTGGCGCCCGGCGGCGTTGCGCGCGAGCCGAGGTGGCGATGGCGGCGGTGATCCGCGGGGCGGCGTGGCGCAGCAGTGAGGAGAGAGAGGAGAGGCGGACTGGGGCCGTGGCGGCAGCGGCGAGGCGGCAGACGCGATCTCGGGAGTCGCGCGAGGCAGGAGGCGGTCGAGGCGGCGGGGTAGGAGTCAGGCACGCGGCCCGAGGCCAGGTGGGTCCCTCTTTAAGTGGCCCCTTGCACGGAATCCTAAACAGAAACTCCCGGAGGTAGACTAGAACTCGGAAATCGGTCCAGAATTTCGGACCGTTTTCCGGCGGTTTACTAAAACGGCCGAAGCTTTTCCGTACGAGCTCCGATTCGAGCGATTCTTGCGTCTACGGGTTCGTATTGTCGAGGGGAACAACCTAGCGTCAAGGTTTGAGCGAAACCACTAACTTACAGTGGTGGTTGTCGCAAGTCCTACTAAAGCTTCCCGCAGGAACCTCGTAGCAAAATAAAATAGGGTTTAGCAAATGGCGTTTCGCCGAACCTTTTCACTCGACGGTTTTGCATGGAAAAGCATGATGCAATGCTATGAATGATATGCAAGACCAAATCTAAAATTTGGGATGTGACATCTAGTAATTGTAAAAAGGATCATAATCATCTGCTCGGTAGTAGTTTTAAGGGAACTCCTATTGCGGGAATTACTTATATTACCCATAGTCCCATCTAATCCTACATGGCAACCAAGTGAAACATTGACAAATTCAAGGCAAGTCAGGAAAATCCAAGAAACTAGTAATGGTTAGGCTAGTCCTAGTGGGAGTATCATATATTGGTATCTGGATATGATACTTGGCATATGATACTATCCCTTTAATGCATAGTATCATAGTTGCATAGTATTTTAATTGTTTATAGAATCCGAATACAAATATGTATACATGATTTATTTGGTATTAAAATATCTAGTTTTATGTGCAATGATACTATATCATAAATATGATACCATCGCCATCTCTTTCTTCTTTAATTGACATTCCACGTCATATTTTTGCCAACATGGCATGCATGATACTCTCTCCATCCCAAGGCTTAAGGCATATAACTTTTTTGAAAAGTCAAGCCATGTAAAGTTTAACCAAACTTTTAGAAAAAACTATCAAGAACTATAATATTATATAGATACCATGTGTAAATATGTTTTATGATCTATGAAAGGGTATGGATTACGTATTGTAAATATCAATTTTTTCTCTAAAAACTTGGTTAAACTTTAGGGAGTTTGACTTAAAAAAAAGTTATATGCCTTAAGCCTTGGGACGGAGGTAGTACTAGTTATGATACTCCCACTAGGACTATCCTTAACAAGTCAATGGAGGACGAATGATAAAAAAGAAGTCAATACATAAAGGTCCAAGCAAAGAAGCACCATGCACAACACCACTTTCGTGGTCCACCATGGATCAAAGATTACCTCCATTACCTTTCCCAAATGTCATCTTAGGGGTAGCATTAATTGGTCATTTATGAAGAACCTCTTTCCTATAAATAGACCGTATTGGACATATACTCCATTCACTGTCACCTAAAATGAAATCAAGGGGTGGGAACTAGAGCTCCGAGAGTGGGGGATAGGGTCAAATTTGAGGTCTTGCATGACTTGAATCAATGTTGAAGAAGAGTGTCTTGTAGCTGTTCTTGAGAAGTTTTGAACACTTCGAGCCTTGTATGAAGCCTAGATCACTTAACGCCTTACTAACATAGGATTAAGTAGTCACACTCCAACGGAGCGATAATTTACTAAAAAACATTATGGTGTAAAAGCTTGTTAGTGTAGGTCGATGTTTGCTATAAGAAGGTCATACACGCCCGCTATTTATACTTTGTCGTGGCTACTCATGAAAAGGTACTCCCTACTCCATCATTTTTTGTATGACTTATGTGATGACAACAAAATAGTGTTCTTTCAAGTACACGTTCAAGAATATATCCTATGAACCTAAGATCCACTTATTCAACATTTAAATTAAATGAATATCCGCTGCCTATTTTGGAGATAACAGAGGTTGTTCTAGAGGTTGTTCATGATTTTTCAGCCATTTCCTATTAAAATAAATTCTCCACATTTTCCATGTAAATAGTTAGAATATTCAACTATTAACGTTTCATGGAGAAAACATTGGCACGATCCGATCACTCCATCAATTAAAAATCTTGTACCAATGCTTAATTATGTGTAGAGATGCTTAAAATCTCCTTATTTTCATTTGACATTTAAGAAACATAACCTTTATTACCCTAGCCTCTACATCATTGGTGCATCCGTCTCACTTATTTCACTCTTTATCCTAATGTAAGGGTGATGAACTACAAACTATTATTAAATACTAATAAATCACCGATGTCATCCAAATTGGGACATAAGCTCACCGGTAGGCTATTCTAACTTCTTGATATCAAGCTTCATCGGTTCCTGGTGTTATACCTTTTGTGGTAAAATCTAAGACCACAGCCAACTGGTACATGTTATCAACACACATTGACATAGTATTGGAATTATTTTTGTCAAACACAAGATCATAATGATCATTTCAATATTACCAAATGGACTAACAAACCACCTCGTCGGTCAACCAAAACTAAGATATTCTACAGATTTATCTACCCCGTGCAGCCATGTTCCAAATTATGCAAATATTATGTGGCAGGGTAATATTAAATGCTATACGGTTGGCATGGAAGTACACAGTGTGTCTTTTATCACCATAATGATACAATACGACATATGTTTTTCCAGTGTAAATTTACTCGTGCTATATGGTCAATCATCCAAATAGCCTCTGGTTTATCTTCTTTATGTTCGGTGGTCAATGTATTTGACAACTGAATGAATGAAATTGAGGATAAATATGGGACTTTATTTAGGGTGGAAGCGCTTGACATTATTTGGTCGCTTTGGCTATGTAGAAATGACAAGATTTTTAATAACATTGTGTCTTCTCCCTTGCAGGTTATCTATCAAGCGCGGCCATCCTCCGATCATGAACCTCTCTACAACGTATGGAGTTCCGCGACTTATTTGTGGAGGGCTGTATACGGTTGGAGGACACGGTGAGGGATATTTTCTCCCGACATGGATGACAGCATGATCTACGGACAGAGTTGACATAGAGTTATTGAGGATTTTTTTTATTTTTTCAACTATTTGTATTTTGGTATTCTTGCTTTGGACTCAAGTTGTGTGTCTGTTCGGCTGTGTGCATCCTAGCTATGCAGAGGCCGGGTGTAAACTTTTAATAATAAAGCCTCAATTTCCAAAAAAAATAAAAAAATGCTATACGGTGCACCATGCAATGCATGCTAATCCACACTTAATTAAAGGAACAAATGTTGCATAGTTTCTTGTTCAAAAACAAAAGTTGCATCATGTTTCTCTTTATTATTTGCATTTAATCAACGTGTCATTTTATATCTCGAAACAAAGAAACCAAATGAACACCTTGATTCAAATAACCTCTTATCCATTAAAAGCAAAATTATGGAGTGAAAAAATACTTCTATGTGATGCAAACCCCCATTAAAACGAATCATGGCCCTAAAATAGTCACTTCTACCACCTCGAGAACAATGACATCCCAATTAGCCAAATGTTCGCGTACGAGAGCTCGGTAAAATTCCACATTTGGATTCACCGCCTCAAAATAGGGGCTATTGTAGTAGGCTTATTACGTACACCATTAAAATCCTGCATACAAAGAAGAAATATATATCCCATGACCATTTATCTTCCTAAAACTTACTTACCCATTTCTACATGAAACTAGCCACAAGGTTTCTTTCATTCACATGAGGCCCTTCCAGCAGTGTGATTCAATTGGTTTGGATTTTACCAATTATTGAAGTGGGGTTGGACCGAAATATTTTCTTCATAGAAGAGAGTACCAATCTTGCCTCGCCTAGCAACTTGTAAAGCTATTTAATAAAGAGGAATTTTACTTTAACCATAAGATGTAGAATATCAACAAATTGGTAATTTGGAGTACATAAATTTCACATCTCGCTAAATAGTATTTGCGGTTATGTTAATCTAGTTGCCTTTTTCACCCCTTTCTATTTTTATTTGCAAATGGATTAAATTACTAGTTAAAAAACCCAAACTAATAAATACTAGTCGTTGTTATAGGATAAATTTATAGACCACCAACTACTCTGCTTTTAAAAAACAATCTTTGGTTTGTTTCCGCTTCTGGTTTTGAGGCTTGCAGTAGTGTAGAAAGAACGCCAAGTATTTACAAAGGGAATGTGCCCAAATCACATCCAAGAATCTGCATGTTCATTAGCCCTCCATTGATTGCTTCTATAACGATTGCATCGATCGTTATAGCGAAATATGATGAGACGTCTTTGTACATATACAATCATTTCTAAATTGGGACATGGATAAATTGACAAGAGTCTTGTCCCCTTTCCTCTTGGAGAGGCCATCCAACTTGCAGCCGATTAAAATCGGCCATATGACAATTTCGTGCCACAAATATTTTGTGTATGGATAAAAGTGACTTTATTAATCTATAGGCCTTACAAGGAGGTGACATGTGCTTGGCTCATCAACACAGCATGTTACGTTACTTTGCATATATTTCTAACATTTGCACTTTGGGTTTGTTTTTGGAGTACCAACTTATCGAAAAAGAAAGAAAAAATATCGTAAAACATAATGTGGGTGTAAAACATACTAAACTTAAATAAAACAAAAAAAAGTTCTCCATTTTATCAGAGGTTAGAAAGCCACGTTCTGTCATGTATCCGCAGAACCCTAATTCCCTCCGTGAGAATCAACATCTAAACTTAAATACTTAATGACAGTGGTTTGTAAAATCCTCTCCATCCAATTTGTCTTTGAGATCCATGCAAACTTAAGTTACAAAATTTGGATGCTAGTATGCATACCCATATATTTTGTGACTTTTATATAAATCACAAATGGTAATAAGTTTATGTTAAATTCAGAGGCACAAAGTATATCATACGAGGACAACCAATCAAAACAAATGACACCAAGATTTGGTAACGCAATTTCATGATAAACACCTACATCTATGGGGCATGCTTTACAGACGCTCCTACCCGGGTACTCATCATAGTTTTTTTCGAACCATGCAGGAGAACTGCATGTGATTAATTAGAAGAAGAAAGACCTCAGAGAGGCAAAGTACACGATCACATACAAGTAGGCCAGCTGTCCACCCTCAACATTCCACACACCAATACAGGAAAAATAAAACAAGAAACTAGAGACGAGAACAATCCATGACACGACCAAGCTAGCTCTAAACTAAGATGTTTCACCAACCAGAAGAAAATGACCTCCGCTCGCCGAAGCCCATTAAATAGCACCAGTCTTGATATGTTTGATGATCTATTGTATGGGCTTAAACTCATTTCTGAAGACTCTTCCATTTCTATCTCTCTCCAGATGGCCCAGGAAGTCAATATGACGAGGGTGTTCAGGTTCCTGGCATCTTGATTCTGTAGGTTAATTCTAGCCTACAACCACCACGACCTTAGGTTTAGGATAGTGCTTGGGATCACATGCGTTAGCTTAGCCCAAGTGAGAATTAAACCCCTTAGCCAAGCGAGGATTGAACCCCAGATAAAATTGGCCACAACGCAACCTATTAAAAGGTGTTGGTGGTTCTCTTCAGCTGAATACAAAGGACACAGTTTTCATTGTGCGGAAGACCATGCTTGGCGAGTCGATCAGCAGTCCAAGTTCGACCTCTTATGAATAACCAAGTAGGTAATTTGCATCGCAAGAGGGCCCAAGACTTCCAGATGGCGCAAGCGGTTCGACATGTCACACACTGCTCCATCAAACTAAGATGTGTAAACTGATTTAGCCAAGTAAACCCCGTTTCTGTCCCAAATCCAAGTCCATGTATCTTCAGTGTCGGGGTTCAGGTGCACTCTTTGTACTTTTTCCCATATGGCAAGAATCTGAAGAAAATCTTCGATCGATGAGAGACTTCTTGATGTCGTCCAACCATCTACTGTTATGCAGAGCTTCCTCTATAATTCTTTTAGCCTTGACTATTGGTTGCACCATCTGAAAGACGGCAGTTGCATTCTGCTCTATAGTTTGTCCATTGATCCACTTGTCTAGAGAGAAAAAACATCTCTTCCCATTACCAACCACGACACTGATAGTAGCATTAAGTATTCCTCTCACGAGATCGTATTTTTAAGAAGCTAATGTACTCCATGCCTTTTCTTCTACGACTCTGAGATTCCATGCCCATCGAACCCGTAGAGCTACATTCATGATCTGTAGGTCTAGAATCCCTAGTTGATACGTCGGAAATGTATCTATAATTTTTAATGCTCCACGCTTGTTTAGTATCTACTTTGCTTTGCTTTGTTTAAAATTTGAGGTACTTTTTACATGTTTTTTGGTACTAACCTATTAACAAGTAGCCACAGTACCAGTTGCCTGTTTTCTACTGTTTTTGGTTTCAGAAAAGCTAATAAAGAAATATTCTTGAAATTTTACGGGACAAACGTCAAAGTCAATTACTTTCCGTGGAGAACAAGAAGTCCAGAGTGGAGACGAGGAAGCGGGCCAGGGCGGCCAAACCCCCTAGGTTCGGGTGGACCCTAACCCGCGCCTGGGTAGGGTTTGACCCCCTGGCCGCCTCCTCGGCCTCCCCCTTCGCCAATAAGAAGCCCCAGATGCAGAAATCCTAATTGCCTGAATCAAATCTCCACGAAACCTTTTGTAGCCGCCGCCACCGTCGTCCCTAGATCGGGGGATCTGAAGTTCTTCTCGGCACCCTACCGGAGGGGAGATCATCCCGGAGGCCTTCTCTCCGGTATGATGCGTGAGTAGTTCCACCTTGGACTATGGGTCCATGTAGTAGCTAGATGGTTGTATCTCCTCCTTTGTGCTTTCATGTATAGATCTTGTGAGCTTCGTTCATGATCAATATCTAATCTATTTGTAATCATGCATGTTCTGTTTGCGGGGATCCGATGGATATTGAGATTATTATGTTGGTTTGATTAATGGATCTATCTTTATTATTCTATCATGTCTGTGTTGTTTGTGATCTTGCATGCTCTTCGTTGTTAGTAGCTATCTTGGCCAAGTAGTTGCTAGTGACTCCAAGAGGGGGTATTTATGCTCGATAGTGGGTTCATGCCTCTAGTTTCCAAGGGAAGTGACAATAATCTCTTAGATTGTAGATGTGTTGTTTCTACTAGGGAGAAAACAACATTCTCTTGTTCATGGAACATGTGGTCTGTTTACCTTACACACTTTGCTTAAAGAAGTTGTCTGTTTCTTGCAACTCAATACTGGAGGGGGTTCGGATGATAACCTGAAAGGTGGACTTCTAGTCATAGATGTAGTTGGATGGCGGTCTATGTATCTTGTTGTATTGCCCAATCGAATCTCATAGGATCTTTCTGACTAGTAATTGCATTGTTATGTCTTGCTCAGTTCCTGTCAATTGCCCTGCTGTTTTGTTTACCCTTCATACCATGTTGTTTATCCAAGGAGAGAACCTCTAGTGAACTATGGACCTCCAATCTTTACCATTGATACATCTTCCAATGTTACTTGTTTACTTGCTGCAAACCATTACCTTCAACACCATACGTTTAATCTTTTGTTACAGCAAACCGGTGATCTTGACAACCTCACTGATTCATTGGGGCAAAGTCTTGAGTTTGTGTTGTGCAGGTCTCCGTGTTGCTTGCAACACCTGTGTGACGTTTCCTTCCTCCTTCTGGTTAGATAACATTGGTCTCTACCGAGGGAAAGCTTGCTGATGTGCTCATCATACCTTGCTCTTAGGGTTCCCAACAAAGGCCTCTCTGACAGGCAATCAAGCTTTCTGGCGCCGTTGCCTGGGAGGCTAAGGACGTCTTCACTAGGGGAGTCTTCCACTTCCTTCCTCTTTACTTTGTTTTTAGTTTGCTTTGTTTCTTTTGCTTTGTTTTGTTTGCCTCTTTTCAAAAAAACCCAAAAAATTAGTCTAGTTTGGTTTGCTTCCTTTATTAAAAAAAACACAAAAAATAGTTCCTGCTCTAGTTGTTGGTCTGTTATTGCCTTGCTTGGTCATGCTTTATATCAATGGATGGTTTCTTTGAAACTAGTTCTTATTGGCAAAGTGGGTTCACGGAAGAACAAAAATATTATTATAAGGAACACCGTGTGCTCTACTTATAATGTTACTTATAATACTATTGCTAGAGACGTGTGCTCTATTTATAATGTTACTTATTACTTTGATGAAGCTTGTTGCTATAGGAGGTATAAACACCTCCCTTTCCAATGTGAGTATAATGATAATGTTACTATATCCTCTTATGTTAAAGTAAATTATGACTTTTATGATGTGGAACAAATTGAAAAATTTATTGCCTTCAAGGGTGCATTTGAACTTGCCATTTTGCTTGAAAATACTGATGATACACCTTATGAATATGAGGTTTATGAGATACTTAAATTTTGCTTTGATAATTACAAGGAAGAAAATGGATATATTCTTGAATATCTTAATAGATGCTTCCACAAATGGAAGAGACTAATACCTTGCAGGAGCCTATGGAAGAAAAAATTGTTGAAAATGGAAGCTCATTAGATGAAAAAGATGAGGAGAGTGATGAACAAAAGGAGAAAGAATGGATCTACCCATGCCTACCTTCTAATTAGAGTAACTCTTTACCTCTTATATTATTTGATTGTCCCCCATGCTTATCAAAGGAGGATGAATGTTATGTTCCTGTGGATCCTTTTGAAATATCTACTTTTGGTAAAACCTGTGAATGTTTTAATCCCACTATTTTTGAGCTTGATAGAAACTATGTGTTTGTAGATCATGAAAAGCATGCTTTATGTGATACCTATATTGTTGATTTTATTCATGATGCTACTGAAAATTATTATGAGAGAGGAAAGTATGGTTGTAGAATTTTTCATGGTACTGAAACACCTCTATGTGCTGAAAGTTTTGAAGTTACTCTTGTTTTATCTTCCTATGCATGTCACTTTGTTCTTTGTGAATTTATTTGCTTACAAGATTCCTATGCATAGGAAGAGAGTTAGACTTAAATGTGGTTTGAATTTGCTTCTTGATGCTCTCTTTTACTTCAAATCATATTTCCTATGTGAGCATCTTCTCAAACTATCAAGCCTAACTTAAATACGTTAAAGAAAAGTACTTGTTGGGAGATAACCCAAGAGTTTCCTTGAGTCTTGGAAGTTATTACTTCAGTAATGACCTCTCCTTATCCTTTTTGTTTGATTTTTGTGCCAAGAATGACCTCTAATGAGAGGGAAGTAAGCTTTGGGGAGTTGCTGTCCCGAAACAGATTTCTGTCCTCCATCAAAAAACTTCGTGAGGAGTCTCTATAACTCAGATTGAGCTGAAAATTTACGAATAAATCCCCCAGTATGTTAGGTAACTTTCTTTAGTTCAACACTTTTTTATTTGAGCAACAGAAGATGTTCGAAAAAATAGGTTTCTACCTTCTAGTCTGTTTTGACAAATTTCTGCCATTATTTGCATTTGCTTCTTATTGATTCCTTTTCGAGTTCTCTTTAGGTGAATTGAGATTTTTGAAGGATTTACTGCAGTAGCATGTGTTTTTAGTGAAAAGCCTTGCTATTTCAAAGCTTTGCCAGAGGTCTAATATCTTTTGAATAAGCTAATGTTGCTAATGAAGATTGTGTGAAGTTTTGTATGAAGGAAAAATTTCAGGTGTAGAGAGAGAGAATGATGAATGAGATCAAGAATGGACAAAAGCTCAACCCTTGGGATGCCACCATGGTGTCACCCCAAGATATATCCAAGAGGTACAAGCGTCAAAGCTTGGGGATGCCCAAGGCATCCCCTTCTTCATTAATAAAAAGCCCAGGTCTGTCTAGACACTTCATTTTTATTGTTTCATGCACAGTTGTGTTGTTCTTGGAGTGTCTTAGTTTTCGTTTGCTTTGCTTAGTTTGCTTGAGTAGTTTGGAACCCCATTCTCGCTGTGTTATTTTGCAAATAAGTTTCTTGGTGTTGGAAAGGAGTAGTAAGTTCTTGCTTGTAAGTGCAAGAGGAGCTTGCATTGAATGTGACTTAGACTTTAGCATGACATGCTAGGTGTTGTTTTGACCTTATGCTTAGTGATTATTGCTGTAGCATGTCTTGTTCCAAACAATTGGGATTGCTTAGTGTGCCTTGAAGAAATTATGCGTTGTTTTAGCATGCAAAAGAATATTTTTGTGGTATTCTTCTTTGATGTTTTGCTTGGGTTGAGTTGGCACATGCTCACACCATGTTATTGAAGGGTTTCGCGGCATAGTAAATCAAAATTTTCTACGGATGCGAACAGAGGGAAGCCAAGATCTAATCTAGGAGATGCAAACAATGAGAGAGATTGGATTAGATCTTCATACCCTTGAAGATTCACACAACGGAACGTTCGTCGGAACATGGGTGATGTAGTCGTACTCGCTTCTCCTCCTCGCGATCCGATCCGATCTAGCACCACAAGTGGCGATGCCTCCGTGAGATGCACACGTGCAGCACCTCGACGTCTCCTCCTTCCTTGGTCCAGCAAGTATGGTGGAGAGATGGGTTGGATCTACAACGCGACGGCGCGGTGCAATTGGTGGAGAGTTTCTGCAGCAGGGCTTCGCCTACCTTGATCGGGAGGAGAGAGAGATGGGAGGCGGCGAGGAAGGGGAAGGTGTGGGGGTTGGTGCGCCCCAGCCCTCTATATATAGAGGGGTGGGCGCCAGCCCTAACCCCTCCCCCAAGCCCAAGGCCGGCGGCCAAGGAGGGAGGAGTGGAGGGCAAGGAAACCCCCCTTCTAGAAGCTCCAATTAGGGTTTATCCCTTGTTTGGCCGGCTGGGCCCTATGGGGCCTTTTGCCCCTGTCCCAATGCGGACAGGGCACTACCTCATAGGCCCATGCCCCCTCCCGGAAGGTGGGGCCATGTTGGTCCCCTTCCGGAAGGTTCTAGAAGCTTCCGGTACAATACCGATTAACCCGGAACTATTCCGAACTCCAAAAACTGCACTGCCTTATATGAATCTTATTCTCCGGACCATTCCGGAACCTATCGTGATGTCATTCTATCTCTCGTGTTGTAGATCCAATCTATCTCTCCACCATACTCGCTGGTCCGAGGAAGGAGGAGACGTCGAGGTGCTGCACGTGTGCATCTCACGGAGGCACCGCCACTTGTGGTGCTAGATCGGATCGGATCGCGAGGAGGAGAAGCGAGTATGACTACATCACCCACGTTCCGACGAACGTTCCGCTATGCGAATCTTCAAGGGTATGAAGATCTAATCCAATCTCTCTCGTTGTTTGCATCTCATAGATTAGATCTTGGCTTTCCCTCTGTTCGCTCCGTAGAAAATTTTGATTTACTATGCATGAAACCCTTGATGGTATCGAGCTAGATCTATGCGTAGATGTGTTTCACGAGTAGAACGCAACATGGTTGTTGCGGCGTTGATGTTTTCTGTTGCAAGCCTCTTGTTTGTGTTCTTCTTATGGCGGGATAGTGAGATTGAAGCGGTCGGGCCAACCTTACGCGGCGTCGTTCGCGAGACCGGCTCCGCTTGACGTGTGGCTTGTTCCACACATGCGGTGGTGGATGTCAATTTCTCTCACTATAGTTGTCATGGGATTAACACGAGTTTGGCAACCATAATATCACCGTTGTGGCTTTCCGTAGGTAAGAATCGTTCTTAGCATCTACTCCCATAAAGCCACGTAAAACATGCAACAACAAAGTAGGCGTCTAACTTGTTTTTGCAGGAGTGTTCTGTGATATGGTATGGCCCAAGATGTGATGTGTATATTGTATGCGATGATCATGTTTTGTAATGTTTCACGACTTGCATGTCGATGAGTACACAACCGGCATGAGCCATATGGTTGTCTTTATAATTGTGTATGACCTGCGAGTCAACTTCTTATACGCCATGTAATAGCTTTACTTTATCGCTAAGTAGTTAGCAATAGTTGTAGTTGCTATTCGTGGTGGAGGCAATCATGGTGGAGTGATGGAGATCATGCCGGAACGCACAAGATGGATATCATTGCGCGAAGATTGTCTATACCATGTCACATAAAGTTATATGCATGTGATTTTTATCCTTTTATGTATCTTATCATGCTTAGATCGCGACGGTAGCATTATAAGATGATTCCTCACTTAAAGATCAAGTTAAAAACTGTGTTCTCCCCAAGTATGCACCGTTGCGAAAGTTCGTCGTGTCCAGGCATCACGTGATGATCAGGTGCTATAGACTCTACGCTCACATACAATGGGTGCAAGCCAGTTTTTGCACAGCGGAAATACTTGGGTCTAACTTGACGAGCCTAGCATGTACAGACATGGCCTCGGAACACAAGAACCGAAAGGTTAAGCATGAGTCATATGAATGATATGATCGACACTTCGTTGTCCACCATTGAAACCACATCTCTTCTCGTGATGATCGGATTAGGTGTGGTGAATTTGGATCGTGTTCACTAAACAACTTGAGGGATGTTGAATTTAGTGGGAGTTCATCTAGTAATTTGATTAAGTTGAACTATTTATCATGAACATAGTCTAAATTGTACTTGCAAATACTGTAGATCACATGGCCAAATCCAACTTCAACTTCAACGTTTTCTTTGAGAAAGAAAAGCTTAGGAACAATGGGTCTAACTTCACCAATTGGTTCCAATCTAAGAATCATTCTGCGGCGGACAAAGGACTATGTCCTTGGTAAGCGTTAGGTGACCCCTAACAAGCTGCGCGGGTGATGAGAAAGCTGTCTATCGATCGCGCAAAGATGATTATGGTGTGATTAAGAGCACCATGTTGTTTGCTATGGAACCGAGCTTCAAAATCGTTTGAAACCTATCCGGGCCCTTTGAGATTCTCGAGGAGCTGAAAACCATGTTTGAGACTCAAGCCCGTTCGAGAGATATGGATCTCGAGAAGTTCTTTAAGCGCAAGATGGAGGAAGGGAGTTCCGTTAGTGAGCACGCCATAAAGATGTCGGGCTACACTCAGCATGTGAGCAACTGGAATGCACGATTCGGAGGAGTTCAAGATTGACAGGTTCGCAATCACTCCTCCCAGCTACAAAAGTTTTGTAGTGACTCATAATCAGATTGGTTCCATCGATCGATCACCGAGCTCTTCGCAAAGTGAAGGCTGGAAGTGGACATCAAGAAGGATAATCATGTGTTGATGGTCAACAAGCCCTCCTTTAAGAAAGGTAAGGAGCAAAGAAGCCCTTCAAGAAGGGCGGCAAGGGCAATGCCCTGAGAAGAAGCTCAGTCTGGTCCCAAGCGGACCTTGAGTGCTTCTATTGCAAGGACAAGGGTCCTTTGGGCGCAACTGTCCAAGTACTTAGCGGACAAGAAGGCTGGCACCATCAAAGGTATATTTGATATACATGTTATTGATGTTTTCCTTACTAGCCCTCGTTGTAGTGCTGGGTATTTGATACGGTTCGATTGCTAATATTTGTAACTCGAAGCAGAGCTACGGAATAGACAATGACTTGCAAGGGATGAGGCGACGATGCAGCGTTAGCAGCGGATCAAGAGTTGATGTGATGGCGTCGGACACTCTCCTTAGTTTTACCTTCGGGATTAGTTTTAAACCTTAATAAATGTTATTATGTGCTGCGTTGAGCATGAACATCATTTCCGGATCGTGTTTATTGCAAGACGGTTATTCATTTAAATCGGAGAATAATGGTTGTTCTATTTATATGAGTAACATCTTTTATGGTCATGCACCTCTTGTGAATGGTTTATTTCTTCTAAATCTCGAAAGGGATGAAACACACATCCATAACATTGAGGCTAAGAGATGCAAAGTAGATAGTGATAATACTACTTATTTGTGGCACTGTAGTCTAGGTCATATTGGAGTAAAGCGCATGAAGAAACTCCATTCTGATGGACTTTTGGAGTCTCTTGATTTTGAATCATTTGACACATGCGAACCATGCCTCATGGGAAAGATGATCAAAACCCATTCTCGGTATGATGGAGCGAGCAACGGACTTGTTGGAAATCATACATACCGATGTATGCGGACCGATGAGTGTTTCGACGCGCGGTGGATATCGCTATTTCCTCACTTTTACCGATGACTTAAGTAGATATGGGTATATCTATTTAATGAAACATAAATCTGAAACATTTGAAAAGTTCAAGGAATTTGAATGAAGTGGAGAACCATCGTATGAAGATTAAGTTTCTACGATCCGATCGTGGAGGTGAATATTTGCGTTATGATTTTCTCACGCATCTTAAAGCAAGTGGAATCGTTTCACAACTCACGCCACCGGAACACCACAAGCGCAATGGTGTGTCTGAGCAGGAATCGAACCCTATTAGATATGGTCCGATCGATGATGTCTCTTCTTGATTTTCCGTTATCATTTTGGGGTTATGCATTAGAAACGCTGCATTCACTTTAAATAGGGCTCCATCTAAATGCGTTGAGGCGACACCGTATGAACTGTGGTTTGGTGCTAAACCTAAGTTGTCGTTTCTTAAAGTTTGGGGATCTGAAGCTTCGTCGAAGTTGATGCGGACAAGCTCGAACCCAAAGCGGATAAATGCGTCTTCATAGGATACCCTAAGGAAACTATTGGGTATACCTTCTATCACGAACCGAAGGAAAGTGTTTGTCGCAAAACGGTTCCTTTCTTGAGAAGGAGTTTCTCTCGAAATAAGTGAGTGGGAGGAAAGTAGAGCTAGGCGAGGTTATTGAACCTTCTCTTGAATTGGAGAGTAGCGCACCTGAAATTGTTCCAGGTCGCTTTGCACCAACAATAGAGGAAGCTAATGACAAGGATCATGAAGCTTGGACGATCTTGCTCTTGAGCGTCGCAGTCGACAAGGTCGCGTGCCCCTCCTGAGTGGTACGGCAACCCTGTCTTGACTGTCTTGTTGGTAGAAGACAGTGAACCTACAAACTATGAGGAAGCGATGATGAGCCCAGACTATAAGAAATGGCTGGAAGCCATGAAATCCGAATTGGGATCCATGAGCGAAAACCAAGTATGGACTTTGGTGGATCCTCCTAGCGACCGAAAGGCCGTTGAGTGCAACTGGATATTCAAGAAGAAAACGGACGCGGATGGTAATGTTACCGTCTATAAAGCACGGCTTGTCGCAAAAGGTTTTCGACAAGTTCAAGGTGTTGACTACGATGAGACTTTCTCTCCCGTAGCGATGTTTAAGTCCATTCGGATTTTATTAGCAATTGCTGTGTTTCATGATTATGAAATATGGCAGATGGATGTCAAGACTGCGTTCCTCAATGGGAACATTGATGAAGAGTTGTATATGATGCAACCCGAAGGTTTTGTCGATCCTAAGGATGCTAGTAAAGTATGCAAACTTCAGCGTTCCATTTATGGACTGAAGCAAGCATCTCGGAGTTGGAACCTTCGTTTTGATCAAGTGATCAAGAGCTTTGGATTTGTTCCAAATTGCTACGAAGCTTGTATCTACAAGAAAGTGAGTGGGAGCTCGGTGACGTTTACGATCTGTATGTGGATGACATATTGATTATCGGAAATGACATCAACATGCTTAACGATGTGAAGAGTTATTTGAACAAGTGTTTTCAATGAAAGACCTAGGTGAAAGCTTATATATTGGGCATCAAAATCTATAGAGATAGACAAAAGGCACGATAGCTTTAAGCGGTACATACCTAGACAAAGTTCGAAAAGGTTCGAGAATGGATAAGGCAAAGAAAGGTTCGATTGCCTATGTTGTCGGGTAATATATTGAGCAAGGCTCGGTGTCCGACTATGGTAAATGATAGGAAGCTATGAGCAAAGTGCCTTATGGCTCGGCCATAGGTTCCATCATGTATGCCATCTTGTGTACTAGACCGGATGTGTCCAATGCTCTTAGTTTGTGACGAGATATCAAAGTGATCCGAGTGGAACCTTTGGACAGCCGTGAAGAACATCCTAAAGTACCTAAATAGAACTAAAGAAATGTTCTTAGTCTATGGGGTGATGAACAGCTTGTCGTAAAGGTTACGTCGATGCTAGTTTCGACACCGACAAGGATGATTCAAATCTCGAGACGGGATACATTTATATTTTGAATGGAGGAGCTGTGAGTGGAGAAGCTGCAAGCAAAGCGTGATCGTGGGATCTACATTGGCGGAATACATGGCTGCTTGAAGCGTCAAGTGAAGGAGTTTGGATCGAAACTTCATCATCGAGCTTGGCGTGGTTCCAAGTGCATTGGACCCATGGAGATATTGTGTGACAACATGGCGCCATAGCACTCGCTAAGGAACCAAGATATCATCCAAAGACCAAGCATATCAACCACAAGTTTCATATAATCCGAGATTATATAGCGGATGGAGATCGAAGATTAGCAAAGTACATACGGATCTGAATGTCGCAGATCCATTGACTAAAACTCTTCCACGTAAAACATGATCAACACCTCGATTGCCATGGGTGTGAGATTGTTTCGGATGTAAACTAGATTATTGACTCTAGTGCAAGTGGGAGGCTGTTGGAATTATGCCCTAGAGGCAATAATAAAGATGTTATTATTATAATTCTTGTTCATGATAAAGTTTATATTCCATGCTAGAATTGTATTAGCGGAAACATTAATACTTGTGTGGTTTGTGAACAACACCGTGTCCCTAATCGCCTCTATGGACTAGCTCATTGATCAATGATGGTTAAGGTTTCCTAACCATAGACATGAGTTGTCAATTGATAATGAGATCATATCATTGGGAGAATGATATGGTGGATAGACCCAAACAAAGCCGAGAAATTAGATCGTGTCATCGTGTTCGTCTTTGCGAAGCTTTTCCTATGTCAAATATTGTATTCCTTAGACCATGAGATAATGCAACTCCACGTACGGAAGAAAGCTTTGAGGTCATCAAAGCGTCATCCTATGAGAGGGTGATCATAAAGGTGTCTCTCGGTGATCGGAAAGTATCTGTTGGGTTGTATGTATCGAGATGGAATTTGTCCCTCCAGTCGGAGAGATATACTTGGGCCCACTCGTGTCGATATCAACACCGCTTGCAAGCATGTGGTTAAGGAGTTAATCACAAAGTGATATCGGATTACGAACGAGTAAAGTACTTCGTGAGCGAGATTGAACTAGGTATGACCATGCAAGCGATCGAATCTCGGGCAAGTAAAATATCGCGAGACGAAGGGAATATATATATGGGATTGATTGAATCCTGGCATCGTGGTTCATCCGATATGATCATCGATGAATGTGTGGGAGTCAATATGGGTGCCGCACCCGTTGTTGATTATTGATAGAAGATCATGTCGCATATTCTCGAACCGCGGTCACACATAACGTGTCTTGGCGCTAGGATAGATTGGATAATTGGTTTATGAATTTTTGTTGGTCTCTGATGGGATCCGGGATATCACGAGAGGTTCCGGAATGGTCCGGAGAATAAGATTCATATAAGGCAGTGCAGTTTTTGGAGTTCGGAATTGTTCCGGGTTAATCGGTATTGTACCGAAAGCTTCTAGAACCTTCCGGAAGGGGACCAACGTGGCCCCACCTTCCGGTAGGGGGCATGGGCCTATGAGGGAGTGTCCTGGCCGCATTGGTCCAGGGGCACAAGGCCCCATAGGGCCCAGCCGATTCTAGAGAGATTTGACTCGTTTAAATCTCGGGATAGAATTTCTAGATAAGGGAGAGTTTAAATCGTTTAAACTAGAGATAGGATTTCTAGATAAGGGAGAGTTTAAATTGTTTAAACTAGAGATAGGCTTGGAGGAGGGGCAAGGGCTGGCCGCCCCTCTATATATAGAGGGTGGTGCGCCCTCCCACACACCTTCCTCCAAGCCCTAGCCTTGCTACCTTCCTCTCTCCCTCCCATTTTGTAGGCGAAGCCCTGCAGAAATTCTCCACCATATACACCACGCCGTCGTGTTGTAGATCCAATCTATCTCTCCACCATACTGCTGGTCCGAGGAAGGAGGAGGCGTCAGTCTTTGCGTGTGCATCTCACGGAGGCACCGCCACTTGTGGTGCTAGATCGGATCGGATCGCGAGGAGGAGAAGCGAAATACGACTACATCACCCACGTTCTGACGAACGTTCCGTTGTGCGAATCTTCAAGGGTATGAAGATCTAATCCAATCTCTCTCGTTGTTTGCATCTCCTAGATTAGATCTTGGCTTTCCCTCTGTTCGCTCCGTAGAAAATTTTGATTTACTATGCCGCGAAACCCTTCAATAAGTACCATAATTTTTGGAAGATCTTTTTGAAACTTGAAATCCCTGCTTCCTTTATAAAAGGTCTTTCTTCCACCATTATTTGAGTCTCCACCTTCTACCTTTAGGCACCATTAAGCGAGCATAGTTGTCATTCTGTGTGCAGTGTTCCAAATCTTATTGATTGATGCATATTGTGATATTACTTGTTCTTGTGATACTTGTTTCTAGTTACCCTTGTGAACTTTGAAGGTGTCCTATGCATCTATTTTCTATTCTATGAGGTACAAGCTAATTTCCACTTTGCTATGTTTCTATATGTGAAAAAAACAAACATTTTTCAATGCATGTTATTCATGATCTTTGTTTGTAACTTGTCATGTTGCATGCATAGTTACTATGTCCTATTGTTAGAACTTCATCTTTCATACACATGTTTAGAGTTCTTTGATCCCAGCTTTCAATGCTTGCAAATGGTTGGATCTTTATTGTGAGGGTGCATGTCGCCTCACAAATTATTCTTTTTATCACTTACCTACTCGAGGATGAGCAGGAGTTAAGCTTGGGGATGCTTGATACGTCAAAAAAGTATCTATAATTTTTTATGCTCCATGATTGTTTAGTATCTACTTTGCTTTGTTTACACTTTGAGGTACTTTTTACATGTTTTCTGGTACTAACCTATTAACAAGTTGCCACAGTGCCAGTTGCCTGTTTTCTGCTGCTTTTGGTTTCAGAAAAGCTAGTAAAGAAATATTCTCGGAATTGGACGGGACAAACGTCAAAGTCAATAATTTTCCGTGGGGAACAAGAAGTCCAGAGGGGATACGAGCAAGCGGGCCAGGGCGGCCAAACCCCCCCCCCCTAGGCGCGGGTGGTCCCTACCCCACGCCTGGGTAGGGTTTGACCCCCCTGGCCGCCTCCTCGGCCTCCCCTTTGCCTATAAGAATCCCCCGATGCAGAAACCCTAAGTACCCGATCAAATCTCCACGAAACCTTCTGTAGCCGTCGCCATCGTCGTCCCTAGATCGGGGGATCTGAAGTTCTTCCCGGCACCCTGCCGGAGGCCTTCTCTCCGGTATGATGCGTGAGTAGTTCCACCTTGGACTATGGGTCCATGTAGTAGCTAGATGGTTGTATCTCCTCCTTTGTGCTTTCATGTATAGATCTTGTGAGCTTCGTTCATGATCAATATCTAATCTATTTGTAATCATGCATGTTGTGTTTGCGGGAATCCGATGGATATTGAGATTATTATGTTGGTTTGATTAATGGTTCTGTCTTTATGATTCTATCATGTCTGTGTTGTTTGTGATCTTGCATGTTCTCCGTTGTTAGTAGCTATCTTGGCCAATAGTGACTCCAAGAGGGGGTATTTATGCTCGATAGTGGGTTCATGCCTCTAGTTTCGAAAGGAAGTGACAATAATCTCTTTGGTTGTAGATGTGTTGTTGCTGAAGGGTTTCGCGACATAGTAAATCAAAATTTTCTACGGATGCGAACAGAGGGAAAGCCAAGATCTAATCTAGGAGATGCAAACAACGAGAGAGATTGGATTAGATCTTCATACCCTTGAAGATTACCATGCAGTGAGCGTTTGTCGGAACGTGGGTGATGTAGTCGTACTCGCTTCTCCTCCTCGCGATCCGATCCGATCTAGCACCACAAGTGGCGGTGCCTCCGTGAGATGCACACGTGCAGCACCTCGACGTCTCCTCCTTCCTCGGTCCAGCAAGTATGGTGGAGAGACGGATTGGATCTAAAACACGATGGCGTGGTGTATATGGTGTAGAATTTCTGCAGCAGGGCTTCACCTACAAGCAGTCGGGAGGGAGAGAGGAGGGGCAGCAGGGCGGCTAGGGTTGGAGGGGAAGGTGCGGGGGGTGGTGCGCCCCCAGCCCTCTTTATATAGAGGGGTGGGGCGCAGCCCTAGCCCCTCTTCCAAGCCCAAACCGGCGGCCCCAAAGGAGGAGGAGTGGGGGGCAAGGAAACCCCCCTTCTAGAAGCTCTATCTAGGGTTTAAACCCTCTTTGGCCGGCTGGGCCCTATGGGGCCTTGTGCCCCTGGCCCAATGCGGCCAGGGCACTCCCTCATAGGCCCATGCCCCCTCCCGGAAGGTGGGGCCACGTTGGTCCCCTTCCGGAAGGTTCTAGAAGCTTCCGGTACAATACCGATTAACCCGGAACAATTCCGAACTCCAAAAACTGCACTGCCTTATATGAATATTATTATCCGGACCATTCCGGAACCTCTCGTGATGTCCCGGATCCCATCCGAGACTCCGAACAAAAAACTCATAAACCAATTATCCAACCTATCCTAGCGTCGAGACATGTTAAGTGTGTGACCCTGCGGGTTCGAGAATATGCAGATATGATCTTCTATCAATAATCAACAGCGGGGTCTGGAAACCCATATTGACTCCCACGCATTCATCGATGATCATATTGGATGAACCACGATGCCAGGATTCAATCAATCCCATATATATATTCCCTTCGTCTCGCGATATTTTACTTGCCCGAGATTTGATCGTCTTGCATCATACCTAGTTCAATCTCGTTCACAAATACTTTACTGCTCAGAATCCGATATCACTTTGTGATTAACTCCTTAACCACATGCTTGCAAGCGGTGTTGATATCGATTACCGAGTGGGCCCGAAGTATATATCTCCGACTTGGGAGGGACAAATCCCATCTCGATACATACAACCCAACAGATACTTTCCGATCACCTGAGAGACACCTTTATGATCACCCTCTCATAGGATGACGTTTGATGACCTCAAAGCTTTCTTCCGATACCAGGGAGTTGTATTATCTCATGGTCTAAGGAATACTATATTTGACATAGAAAAAGCTTCGCAAAGATGAACACGATGACACGATCTAATTGCTTCGCTTAGTTTGGGTCTGTCCATCACATCATTCTCCCAATGATATGATCTCATTATTAATCGACAACTCATGTCCATGGTTAGGAAACCTTAACCATCATTAATCAATGAGCTAGTCCATAGAGGCGTACTAGGGACACGGTGTTGTTCACAAACCACACAAGTATTAAAGTTTCCGCTTAATACAATTCTAGCATGGAATATAAACATTATCATGAACAAGAATTATAATAATAACATCTTTATTATTGCCTCTAGGGCATAATTCCAACAATCTCCCACTTGCACTAGAGTCAATAATCTAGTTTACATTTGGCAAAAATCTCACACCCATGGCACTGAGGTGCTGATCATGTTTTACACGTGGAAGAGGTTTAGTCAATGGATTTGCGACATTCAGATCTGTATGTACTTTGCTAATCTTCAAATCTCCATCTGCTATATAATCTCGGATTATATGAAACTTGCGGTTGATATTCTTGGTCTTTGGATGATATCTTGGTTCCTTAGCGAGTGCTATGGCGCCAGTGTTGTCACACAATATCTCCAGTGGGTCCAATGCACTTGGAACCACGCCAAGCTCAGTGATGAAGTTTCTGATCCAAACTCCTTCACTTGACGCTTGCTGCAGCAGCCATGTATTCCGCTTCTACTGTAGATCCCGCGATCACGCTTTGCTTGCATCTTCTCCAGCTCACAGCTCCTCCATTCAAAATATACACGTATCCTGTCTGAGATTTAGAATCATCCTTGTCGGTGTCAAAACTAGCGTCGACGTAACCTTTTACGACGAGCTGTTCATCACCCCCATAGACTAAGAACATTTCTTTAGTCCTATTTAGGTACTTTAGAATGTTCTTCACGGCTGTCCAGTGTTCCACTCCTGGATCACTTTGATACCTGCTCGTTAAACTAAGAGCATTGGACACATCCGGTCTAGTACACAGCATGGCATACATGATAGAACCTATGGCCGAGGAATAAGGCACTTTGCTCATAGCTTTCCTATCATTTACCGTGGCTGGACACTGAGCCTTGCTCAATATCTTACCTGACAACATAGGCACTGAACCTTTCTTTGCCTTATCCATTCTGAACCTTTTCAGAATTTTATCTAGGTATGTACTCTGGCTTAAAGCTATCAGGCGTCTTTGTCTATCTCTATAGATTTTTATGCCCAATATATAAGCAGCTTCACCTAGGTCTTTCATTGAAAAACACTTGTTCAAATAACTCTTCACATCGTTAAGAATGTTAATGTCATTTCCAATAATCAATATGTCATCCACATATAGTACCAGAAATGTCACTGAGATCCCACTCACTTTCTTGTAGATGCAAGCTTCGTAGCAATTTGGAACAAATCCAAAGCTCTTGATCACTTGATCAAAACAAAGGTTTCAACTCCGAGATGCTTGCTTCAGTCCATAAATGGAACGCTGAAGTTTGCATACTTTATCAGCATCCTTAGGATCGACAAAACCTTCGGGTTGCATCATATACAACTCTTCATCAATGTTGCCATTGAGGAACGCAGTCTTGACATCCATCTGCCATATTTCATAATCATGAAACGCATCAATTGCTAATAAAATCCGAATGGACTTAAACATCGCTACGGGAGAGAAAGTCTCATCGTAGTCATCACCTTGAACTTGTCGAAAACCTTTCGCGACAAGACATGCTTTATAGACGGTAACATTACCATCCGCGTCCGTTTTCTTCTTGAAAATCCATTTGCACTCAACGGCCTTTCGGTCGCTAGGAGGGTCCACCAAAGTCCATACTTGGTTTTCGCTCATGGATCCCAATTCGGATTTCATGGCTTCTAGCCATTTATCGATGCAGGCTCATCGCTTCCTCATAGTTTGTAGGTTCACTGTTTTCTACTAGCAAGACAACAAGACAGGTTGCCATACCACTCGGGAGGGCACGCGACCTTGTCGACTGCGACGTTCGATGCGACATCGTCCAAGCTTCATGATCCTTGTCATTAGCTTCCTCTATTGTTAGTGCGGTGGCTTTGGAACAATTTCAGTCTTCGCTACTCTCCAATTCAAGAGAAGGTTCAATAACCTCATCTAGCTCTACTTTCCTCCCACTCACTTCTTTCGAGAGAAACTCCTTCTCAAGAAAGGAACCGTTCTTTCATGACAAACACTTTGCCTTCGGTTCTGTGATAGAAGGTATACCCAATAGTTTCCTTAGGGTATCCTATGAAGACGCATTTCTCCGCTTTGGGTTCGAGCTTGTCCGGCATCAACTTCTTGACGTAAGCTTCGCATCCCCAAACTTTAAGAAACGACAACTTAGGTTTAGCACCAAACCACAGTTCATACGGTGTCGTCTCAACGGATTTAGATGGTGCCCTATTTAAAGTGAATGCAGCGGTTTCTAATGCATAACCCCAAAATGATAACGGCAAATCAGTAAGAGACATCATTGATCGGACCATATCTAATAAGGTTCGATTCCGGCGTTCAGACACACCATTGCGCCGCGGTGTTCCGGGTAGCGTGAGTTGCGAAACGATTCTGCTTGCTTTAAGATGCGTGAGAAAATCATAACTCAAATATTCACCTCCACGGTCGGATCGTAGAAACTTAATTTTTCTGTTACGATGGTTCTCCACTTCATTCTGAAATTCCTTGAACTTTTCAAATGTTTTAGATTTATGTTTCATTAAATAGATATACCCATATCTACTTAAGTCATCGGTAAAAGTGAGAAAATAGCGATATCCACCGCGCGTCGAAACACTCATCCGTCCGCATACATCGGTATGTATGATTTCCAACAAGTCCGTTGCTCGCTCAATCATACCGGAGAACGGGGTTTTGATCATCTTGCCCATGAGGCATGGTTCGCATGTGTCAAATGATTCAAAATCAAGATACTCCAAAAGTCCATCAGAATGGAGTTTCTTCATACGCTTTACACCAATATGACCTAGACGATAGTGCCACAAATAAGTAGTATTATCACTATCTACTTTGCATCTCTTATCCTTAATGTTATGGATGTGTGTTTCATCCCTTTCGAGATTTAGAAGAAATAAACCATTCACAATAGGTGCATGACCATAAAATATGTTACTCATATAAATAGAACAACCATTATTCTCCGATTTAAATGAATAACCGTCTTGCAATAAACAAGATCCAGAAATAATGTTCATGCTCAACGCAGGCACATGATAACACTTATTAAGGTTTAAAACTAATCCCGAAGGTAAAACTAAGGAGAGCGTGCCGATGGCCATCACATCAACTCTTGATCCGTTGCCAACGCGCATCGTCACCTCATCCCTCGCAAGCCGCCGTCTATTCCGTAGCTCCTGTTTCGAGTTACAAATATTAGCATATGAACTGGTATCAAATACCCAGGCACTACAACGAGGGCTAGTAAGGAAAACATCAATAACATGTATATCAAATATACCTTTGATGGTGCCAGCCTTCTTGTCCGCTAAGTACTTGGACGATTCGCTTCAGTGACCCTTGTCCTTGCAATAGAAGCACTCAGTGTCCGGCTTAGGACCAGACTTGAGCTTCTTCTCAGCAGGGGCAACGCTCTTGCCGCCGCCTTTCTTGAAGGGCTTCTTTGCACCCTTACCTTTCTTGAAGGTGGGGGGCTTGTTGACCATCAACATATGATTATTCTTTTTGATGTCCACCTCCGCTACTTTCATCTTAGCGAAGAGCTCAGTGATCATATCAGTGGAACCAATTTGATTGTGAGCAACTACAATTTTTTTTATCTAGGAGGGAGTGATTGCATAACTCTGTCAATCTTGAGCTCCTCTGGAATCTTGCAGTCCAGTTTCTCAAGGCGTTGAGTGTAGCCCGACATCTTAATGGCGTGCTCACTAACGGAACTACCTTCCTCCATCTTGTAGTTAAAGAATTTCTTAGAGATCTCATATCTCTCAGAACGGGCCTGAGTCTGAAACATAGTTTTCAGCTCCTCAAGAATCTCAAAGGGCCCGGCGAACTCCTCAAAACGATTTTGAAGATCCGATTCCATAGCATACAACATGGCGATCTTAATGAAATCATAATCATCCTTGCGTGACTGATAAACAGCTTTCTCATCGGTAGGGCATCTAGCGTCACCTGGGGCTTTCTCAAGGACATAGTCCTTTGTCCGCCAGAGAATGATTCTCGAATGCGAACCATTTGGTGAAGTTAGACCCATTGTTTCTAAGCTTTTCTATCTCAGCAAAAACGTTGAAGTTGAAGTTGGACTTAGCCATGTGATCTACAGTATTTGCAAGTACAAATTAGACTATGTTCATGATAACTAGTTCAACTTAATCAAATTACTAGATGAACTCCCACTAAATTCAACATCCCTCAAGTTGTTTAGTGAACATGATCCAAATTCACCACACCTAATCCGATCATCACGAGAAGAGATGTGGCTTCAATGGTGGACAACAAAGTGTCGATCATATCATTCATATGACTCATGCTTAACCTTTCGGTTCATGTGTTCCGAGGCTATGTCTATACATGCTAGGCTCGTCAAGTCAAACCCAAGCATTTCCGCGTGTGCAAAAATTGCACCGTTGTATGTAGGTGAGTCTATAGCACCGATCATCACGTGATGCTTGGATACGGCGAACTTTACATAGCGGTGCATACTTGGGGAGAATTTGGTTTTATCTTGATCTTTAAGTGAGGAATCATCTTATAATGCTAAATCGCGATCTAAACGCCAATAAGATACGCGGATAAACATCACATGCATATAACTTTCATGACATACATTATAGCCAATCTTGGCGCAATGATCTCCATCTTATTAGATGTAGGCGTAAATCTCCATCACTCCACTTGATTTCCTCCACCACGAATTAGTAGCTACAACTATTACTAACTACTTACATGTGTGGGGGCTGCAAGCGATCGAGAGGAGGCGGCCCGAGGCTGGATTGGAGGGAAGGTGTGGGGTGAGTGCGCCCGGCCCTCTTTATATAGAGGTGGGGCGCCTTCTTCCCTCTCAAGCCCCCAAACCCCGAGGAGAGGAGGGGCAGCAGGCGGCCAAGGTTGGAGGAAGGTGTGTGGGGGTGATGCTTCAGCCCCAAAGAGAGAGGTGGGCGAGGCATTAACCTCTCCCCCTACCAAGCCGTGACCCCAATGTCGGGAGAGGAACCCTTTGGCGGCTGGGCCTAGAAGCCGGCTACAGAAGCTTCTATCTAGGGTTTAAACCCTCTTTGGCGAAATTTGGCGGCCTATGGGGGCACTCCTCATAGGCCCTTGCCCCTCCAGCCCTTGCCCCCTCCCGGGAAGGGGGAGAATACGTTGGTCTCCAGGAAGAGTTCTAAAGCTTAAGAAGTCTGGATAACTTTTGTCTGGAACAAACTTGGAACGAACTCCAGAACTCCAACTGCACGCTGTATATGAATATGAATGCTCAGGACCATTAAAGGAACCTCTAAATGATCGTGATGTCCGGATCATCCATCCGAGACTCGAACAAAAACTCATAAACCAATTATCCAACCTATCCTAGCGCCGAGACATGTTATGTGTGACCTGCGGGTTCGAGAATATGCATATGATCTTCTATCAATAATCAACAGTGGGTCTGAAACCCATATTGACTCACGCATTCATCGATGATCATATTGATGAACCACGATGCCGTGATTCAATCAATCCCATATATATATTCCCTTCGCCTCGCGATATTTTACTTGCCCGAGATTTGATCGTCATCGTCATACCTAGTTCAATCTCGTTCACAGCAAGTACTTTACTAGTTCCGTAATCCGATATCACTTTGTGATTAACTCCTTAACCACATGCTTGCAAGCGGTGTTGATATCGATTACCGAGTGGGCCCGAAGTATATCTCTCCGACTTGGGAGGGACAAATCCCATCTCGATACATACAACCAACAGATACTTTCCGATCACCTGAGAGACACCTTTATGATCACCCTCTCATAGGATGACGTTTTATGACCTCAAAGCTTTCTTCCGATACCAGGGAGTTGTATTATCTCATGGTCTAAGGAATACAATATTTGACATAGAAAAAGCTTCGCAAAGATGAACACGATGACACGATCTAATTGCTTCGCTTAGTTTGGGTCTGTCCATCACATCATTCTCCCAATGATATGATTTCATTATTAATCGACAACTCATGTCCATGGTTAGGAAACCTTAACCATCATTAATCAATGAGCTAGTCCATAGAGGCGTACTAGGGACACGGTGTTGTTCACAAACCACACAAGTATTAAAGTTTTCGCTTAATACAATTCTAGCATGGAATATAAACATTATCATGAACAAGAATTATAATAATAACATCTTTATTATTGCCTCTAGGGCATAATTCCAACAGTTGCTACTAGGGAGAAAACAACGGTCTCTTGTTCATGAAACATGTGGACTGTTTACCTTACACATTTTGCTTAAAGCAGTTGTCTGTTGCTTGCAACTTAATGCTGGAGGGGGTTCGGATGATAACCTGAAGGTGGACTTCTAGTCATAGATGCAGTTGGATGACGGTCTATGTATCTTGTTGTATTGCCCAATCGAATTTCATAGGATCTTTCTGACTAGTAATTGCATTGTTATGCCTTGCTCAGTTCCTGTCAATCGCCCTGCTGTAATTTATTTACCCTTCATGCCATGTTGTTTATTTAAGGAGAACACCTCTAGTGAACTATGGACCCCGGTCCAATCTTTACCATCGATATATCTTCCACTGTTACTTGTTTACTTGTTGCAAACTATTACCTTCCATACCATATATTTAATCCTTTGTTACAGCAAACCGGTGAGCTTGATAACCTCACTGATTCATTGGGGCATAGTCTTGAGTTTGTGTTGTGCAGGTCTCCACATTGCTTGTAACACATGTGTGACATTTCCTTCCTCCTTCTGGTTTAATAACCTTGGTCTCTACTGAGGGAAAGCTTGTTGTTGTGCTTATCATATCTTGCTCTTGGGGTTCCTAACAAAGGCTTCTCTGACAGGCAATCACTAGTCCACCCAGCTGTTTAGGACGGCAGACTGTACTTCAGTTGACCAGATAGTGTCCACCACTAATCGAGTATGTCCCTTTCCAAAGAAAATCCCTTCTAATTTTATCAATCGCCTTGAAAACCCATGGAGGAGGGTCAATAGACATTAAGTGAAAGGTTGCAATTGAGATGCACTAGTCTGCCCTCGTGTGTTAGCATGTAGGTTTGCCATGACACCAGCCTGTGTCTGATCTTGTCAATGAGAGCCTGGAAATCCTCTTTCTTTGCCTTCTTGAAGTGTAGGGGAAGTCCCAAGTAAGTGATAGGTAATTTCAAGATTTTGCAGCTCAGGACCACTCTCAATTCTTCTGCGACCTCATTGCTATTGCATACTTGGGATATCGAACTCTTGGCCATGTTGCACATAAGACCATAAACACCACCAAAAATGTTAAGTAGTTGCGAGGTTACTTCAGCTTCGCATGTCGATGCATTGAGAAAAAGAATGATATCATCCACGTATATAGAGTCTTTGGGGTATCGTTTTTCCTGTAGGGAAAGGAGCAAGCAACCCACACTCCTCGGCTTTACCAAATAAGAGGTTCAGAGCATCCATGACAATTATGAAGAGCATTGGTGATAGATCATCACCTTCCGAAGTCCCAACCCCTCCTTACCAATTTTTTTTGCCCTTCAACACTGTTTAAAAGAATGCTAGTAGAAGCTGAGCTCAGCAACATAGAGATCCAAGCTATCCATCGGCTCCCCAAACCCTTTTTATAAGAACCTTTAGAAGAAATTGCCATGTGACCGTGTCAAAAGCTTTAGCAATATCAGAGTTTTAGGAGTATGCTTCCACTTCTCTTATATCTTAAGAATTTCATGGTTTCTTTCACGAGCTTAAAATTATCATGCAATGAGCGACCTTATAAGAATGTTCCCGCTTGATTCCCACGATTTTTGGGAGGGCCGGAGCTAATCTTCTAGCTAGCATCTTGGTGAAGATTTTCGATAAGTTATGAACCCTGAAATCCCCTGGTTCACACGTCGCTGGTTTTTTGGATAACAAAACCAGAAAAGCTCCATTGACGTGTTCAGGAGCACGACCATATAGATTGTAGAAACAGTTATAAGCTTTCATGAGATCAGATTTTATGATTGTACAAAAAATTAGGGTATTTATCATAATATCATCGACGACAAGACCGTCATGGTATACAGACACATCAGATCTACAACGTCACAACAGTCTAGCGTCGGTGGTAGGGGCTCTGGACCTCGTAGGGCCTTTATACATTAGGATAGCTTACATGTGTTCGAATCTAACACGCAATCTTTCTCTAATTAAACTTCCAACTGCAATCAAATACGCACACATATTCAATGGCTTTAAATTTCACACGCATTTTTTTTTTAAAATCGTTATTTTTGAAACATAAGAAAGTCTTTCTTTCGCCCTAAACGGCACCTTTTCTTGCGGGCCCTCGTCCTCTCTCACCGTTGGGCCCGAGTTGGGATCGCCCCTGCTCCGAAAATTTGCATATTTCCC
This sequence comes from Avena longiglumis, assembly GCA_030063025.1. Taxonomy (NCBI): domain Eukaryota; kingdom Viridiplantae; phylum Streptophyta; class Magnoliopsida; order Poales; family Poaceae; genus Avena; species Avena longiglumis. Next base: position 146,739,717 of record CP125974.1, read on the forward strand.
TCCGCGTCCTCCCTTGCCGCCGATCCCAAACCCCAGTACATATAGCTCCCAAACCTCCCAAACCTTTTCTCCTCAGTGCGGCCGCCGCAAGGATTCCGAAATTTTGTTCCCGTCTCCGGCGTTCATCCTCCTCCCCCCCTGCGCCTTCTTCTTCCTCTTCGTATCGGATTGGTCGCCAGATTGCTAACGCATTTCTTCTTCTCCTTAAATTGCCGAGCCGGCGTCGTCTGGGCACGACGAGGCGCCTACTGTGGCCGGATCGGACTTGACTCGACTGCCCGTCGCGTCCCTCCTTCCTTCCTTGCAGGCGAGGAAAACCCTCTTTTGCCCATGCGAATCCTGTTTTGAATCAAACGAACCGTGTTACCGAATTGCTGTATACTCGTCTGCTTCAAGGATTTTCCTCCAAATGATTCTGTTCTCCAGATTATCCTGCATATAGTATATTTTCCCCTATGTGCAATTCTGCTCACAGTAGCAAAACATGTTAGTTGTTTGCTTCTGTTCCTATTTTCATAGCAACGCATCTGGAAATTTGCTTGTTCCATCAAGCTATTTCTTCTCCTATTAACGATTCAGAATTCTGTTTCTTTTCGTCATCAAGAGTACTTTTTTCACCACGGCATTGATTTCTGTGTTTTCGTTGTGCAGGATGGATGAGCTAAATGATCAAACAGATCGGCCTACTGCTGAGCTGAAGGCCATACAATTTGATCTCATGACCACCGGAGATGTGGTAAGATTTTACTCTGCCTAGACCGATTTTACGCGCGAAAGGAGAAAAAATAAGTAAAATCTTGCATGCATTTTCCAGGAAAAGTTAAGTAGCGCGACCGTTATAAAAGGATCTGATGTGACTAGTGCCAAGCTGGGATTACCAACCAGAGCACCACAGTGTGATACTTGTGGATCGCAAAGTGCGCATGATTGCGACGGTGAGTAATCTGTTTATTTAGCATCGAACGATGTCCTTTGTGTTCCTCTTCAATCCAGAATAAACTGGTTTACTAAATTTCTAGGTCATTCTGGCGCTATTAAGCTGCCTGCAACTGTGTTCAGCCCGTATTTTGTCAAGGAAGTTGTTCAGTTACTGAATCAGATGTGTCCTGGCTGTCGCACTCCAAGGAAAAACCGAAATTCAAAGGTTTGTAATAGCCAGATTAACCTAGTTTTCCTCATTAAGCAATTCATTTTCTTATGTGAGAAAAACCGATAGATGTCGTAGTTGAAGGGCCATGGCACATTCAGACGATCTGGTGCTCTCCGTCAAGATCTCTGCTTATCGTTCGCTGAACTAATACCGGGGTAGTAAGCCCTGCATATAAAGTAAAAGGTCGTAAAAAAATATCAGTACTACTGTATTACAACATGTGTTTTAATTTTAGCATGCCTAATACATCTTAACGAACTGCTGGAATGTGGTAACAGATCTTCATACTAACATTTTATTTGTTTGAACATTTAGAAATTGTATGACATATTTAAATTTCAAAATCCCATCAGAAGATATGCAAGGGATCAAAGAAAATAATATAGACACTATGCATATGGAAGCACTTCTCCTTTTTGGTATATCAGATTAGTGTATTTATTACTCTAACATGTTGATTTTTGTTGTTGTTAAAGAAGTCAGAAGGGGCAACAAGTCAAGCAACTTGCAAGTATTGCTCAGTAAGTGCATGTTCATATGATTTGGCCCGTATTTCTAACCTATGTCATTAACCTTCTTTTTATGGAGCAGAAGGATGGCACTAAACTTTACCCGAGTGTAATATTTAAGATGGTGAAAAGTCCAAGAGTAACGCTTTCCAGGAAAAAAATTCAACGTATCCCTACTGTTGTGGACAAAATTTCGATTACCGCAGAAGTGGCTGTCAGAGTGACAAATAAGTTCAAGAATAGAGGTTCACCTGAAGCTCTTCCCCAGGATTATTGGGATTTTCTACCTCATGACCAGCTCCCTCAATCAAATACGACCAAGATATTATTGTCTCCTCATCAAGTAAGTATTAGCTATTCAATTTGTTAGTCTGTTCTGCGTTGGCTTGCAGAGTAAATTTGGTAGTGCTGCACAATTCTCCCATGTTTCCTTTTTTTTGTTGAGAAAATATTCTATTTTTTTCTATGTTTCCTTGCCATATTTCCCTCAAGTGCCAGTATCAGAAACTGAGGATGCAAAGTGAATGTAATCATATGACTATTTAAAGGGGATTTACGGTTTAATTTGCTGTTTCAATATTGAAAACATACAGAAAGCACAACAATTATCCCTCGCAAAAAGAAATCACAACTAATATCATGAGATCCAGAAATGCGGTATCTTATTTTTTCCTGCATGATCATTGAAGCAATACACTTGATTAACTATGATACATTACCTACTTGTTGCATAAAATCGGACTCACGGTAACCTAATATGGTGAAAGATTCACCCAACCACTTTTAATCATAAGTATATTCTATTCTGTTCAGTTTAGGGTGAGTGGATTGCAGTAATGTTAAGTGAAAGGGGGAAACTAGCTGCAATACTATTTTCTTAAAGATTTTTTGAGAAGCCTGGTACGCATAATCTTTTCAGCCAGTGAACTGAAAAATATTGTTCTCAGAAGAAAAGGGCAAGAAGATGGCCAGAATTGGAAATTATTTCTTACGATTAAGTCCTAGTTTCCATTGTCATATTTGCAGGTCTTTCACATGCTGAAACAATTGGATCCCGATCTTATTAATAACAAGTTTGCTTCAAGGCGGGAGTTACTGTTCCTGTCGTGTTTGCAGGTGACTCCTAATTGCCATCGTTTGGCCGAGATGCCCTACAGGTTTTCAGATGGCCCTTGCTTAGCCTATGTAAGTGCTACCTCTCTTCGGTGAAGTTTTCTCAAGAATATTTTTGTATCAACCCTTCAAGGATTTCTAACCACTTCTCCACTGAATACCTTAGTTAAATGCAACCTAACCTTTTTTATGGTGCAAGGATTAAAATCTGACAATGAGTCAATAACCACTCAGTTACTCAATGCAAGAACCTGGGTTACTTTTCTACATCTTGTTAAATATTTTTTCATGATTCTTTCTAATAGTATTACACACCCTGTTACCAAACGGATGCAGTATTTTCTCTGGCTTCCTTGTAGGTTTGTTCAGCATGCATGTTTTATTGTGTCGTGATGCATGTAAATCTATATGGTGTTTCTCCCAGAATTATGGACTTATATGTTTGCTCATTCCATGTTTGGATTTAGGATGACCTGACAAAAGCTTATAAGAGGACTGTCGGTGTCAGTAGGAAAGTTGATGACTACCGTCAGTATCCAAAGTTCAGTCTTCTTGCAAGTTCGCTTGTCACAAGCCGAGTTATGGAGTGCCTGCAATCATCTAAGGCAAGAAATATATTTTTCTTGTTATTATTATGATATCCATGATGCATAATTATATCCAAATAGCATGACGCACATTATCCTTATAGTTTTTGCGTAATATTTCCAAGAACACTGGCAAAGTGTTTCTATTCTTTTTCTTTGCATTAATTTCGTTCATTTCTTGAATTGTATCAATGTGTCACGTTACAACAAACTGAACAAAAAAGAACACACAACCACACTCATAATTTGGTTAGTGTGTGAACAACCGTGAGAAAACATAAGAAATTGTAGAAAGAGAAAAAACCTGGATTCGCCAGCGCATCAATGACCCATTAAAGCTTTGCAGCTGGGACGGCCCATACTTGAAGCTAGGATTAAGATTTATTTGTAAGGTTTTCACGACTTTGTTTCCACTGAAACATATAATAAGCATTCTGAACAATGGCATATCATACAATTCTTCTTCTAATATTTCCAAGAACACTGGCAAAGTGTTTCTATCCTTTTTCTTTGCATTAATTTCGTTCATTTTTGTGAATTGTATCAATGTGTCACGTCACAACAAACTGAACAAAAAATAACACACAACTGCGCTCATAATTTGGTCAGTGTGCGAACAACCATGAGAAAACATAATAAATTGTAAATGGGCCAAGCCCAAAGGTGCATGGGAGGTACGCGGCGTCCCGCAGATGGGTGCTAAGAGTGAAAAATAGGAGCTCTTGTGAACTCTTTTAGTACCACCTCGCTCATGGTAGAAGTGTGTTTGTTGGTAATCGGCTATAAAAGTAAAGGCTGGAACCCTGAGTTGAATGCAAGAAAAGTGTGACCTGTTCCTGTCCTAAGAGCGGGTACATATGTCGTCAATTAAAAAAATTTAAATAGTTACGAACGCTATTAGCTCATTGAGCCTTCGGCGAATAGAGCTTGAGCCAAGGTTCAAGGTTGCAAGTCGAGATCGAGCCAAACTATCATAAGACTTCTTAATATGGTCGGATAAGGTATGTTTGTTTTGAAGTCCTCATTATTTTCTTCCCATATGTGCATATGTAGTTATGTCCATATCTTTTCATTTACATGGTTTCCATCTTTGTGATATACATTTTTTTGTCAAATTACATGATTGTAGTGGAGAATAGTGTAGGCCTTGCTCAATCTTCCACCTTGATATGCAGCGCTCTATATACTGATTAAATACATGTGACAAAATATCTATTTATCTCCTTCCTAATCCTGCTAAGATTTAATCCAGTTAATGTTGAATGATAAGTATCATTTTTTTTGGAACAAGAAGGATGAGAATATAAAAGTTACATTTTTAGAAGGGACTACATAGTTTGACATGGAAATTGCGCTTACCGCTTATTTTTATGCTTTCTAACACTTTAACGTCTTTTGCAGTTACACTCTAAAAAGATAGATAAGGAATCATCAACAGACATGTATGGAACTAAATGGTTGAAGGATGCCATTCTCACCAAACGATCAGATAATGCATTTCGGAGTATTATGGTCGGTGATCCCAAGATTAGATTACATGAAATTGGCATCCCTATGGATTTAGCTTCGAACTTGGTTATTTCTGAGCATGTCAATTCTTACAACTTCGAAAGCATAAATTCGAAGTGCAACCATCAGCTGCTTGCCAAGGAGGTACTAGTCACTCGGCGCAATGGACAGCTTATTAATGTTCAGAAGGAAAATCAGCTAGAAATTGGTGACACTGTGTACAGGCTATTGCAGGATGGTGACCTTATTATTATGAATAGGCCACCATCTGTACATCAACACTCCCTGATTGCACTCTCTGCAAGATTACTACCAATTCAATCAGTTGTTTCAATCAACCCACTGTGCTGTGCCCCTTTTATGGGAGATTTTGATGGGGATTGTTTGCATGGCTATGTCCCACAGTCTATAGGATCAAGAGCTGAGCTTGGGGAGCTAGTTAGCTTAAGCCACCAACTGTTGAATGTGCAAGATGGTCGAAGTTTGGTGTCTTTAACACATGACTCTCTAACTGCTGCACATCTGTTAATAAGCTCAGATGTTTTACTCAAGAAAACTGAATTTCAGCAACTTCAGATGTTATGCCATTCACTCTCACAAACACCAATGCCATCAATAATTAGATCTCCCCAAGCTTCATTGTGGACTGGCAAGCAGTTGTTCAGCATGCTTCTTCCTTCCGATATGGATTTTAGTATTGATCCTAAATTACACATTATATACGGTGAAATGCTATCCTGCTCATCTGAAGCTTCTTGGCTACAGAATAACACATCTGGCCTTTTCTCTTTCATGTTCAAACAATATGGTGCCGAGGCTCTTGAGTTTCTCTCTTCTGCTCAGGATATGCTATGTGAATTCTTAACCACGAGGGGCTTAAGTGTTTCTCTTTCAGATGTCTCTCTATTCTCAGATCATTACTCAAGGAGAAAATTTGCTGATGAAGTTAATCTAGCATTGGATGATGCTGAAGAGGCTTTGCGGGTGAAACAACTATTGCTAAGTCCAAAGTCCATACCATATCTGAAGTGTTATGATGACTGTGCTTCTCTATCAAATTCTTATATACAATCTGATTGCGTTCAGAACAGTCTACCAGTCATGAAATCTTCTATCATGGCATTTAAGAGTGTCTTCAGTGATCTTCTAAGGATGGTGCAACAGCACACCAGTGAAGATAATTCAATGATGGTGATGATGAATGCGGGAAGTAAGGGTAACATGTTGAAGTTTGTGCAACAAACTGCATGTGTCGGTCTTCAACTTCCAGCAAGCAAATTTCCGTTTAGAATTCCTTCAGAAATATCATGCGCTAGCTGGAATAGACTTAAATCATTGGATAGTGACATTGCTGAGGGAACGAGTGAATGCTTGGGAGGACAAAACTCATATGCTGTGATCAGGAATTCTTTAATAGATGGGTTAAATCCGTTGGAGTGTCTTCTGCATTCCATTGCTGGCAGGGCAAATTTCTTCAGTGAGAATGCAGCTGTTCCTGGGACATTAACAAGAAAACTAATGTATCACTTGAGGGATACATATGTTGCTTATGATGGGACTGTTAGGAGTTCTTATGGGCAGCAAATAATGCAGTTCACTTATGATACTGCTGAAGACACGCACACTGGTGGCAATCTGGAAGGTAAAATTGGTGCCCCTGTTGGTTCTTGGGCTGCTAGTTCTATTTCAGAAGCTGCATATGGAGCTTTGGGTCACCCAGTGAACATCTTAGAGGACTCTCCTCTCATGAATTTGCAGGTTACATTCTTTTACTCTCCTCTTTCAAGGCCCATGATTATTGTGCGGTTTCTTTTCTTTCTTGCTTATACTATTTTAACTTTACTGTCAGGATGTATTTAAGTTCCAGGAGGGTGCTAATTCTATGGATCATTTTGGTTTGCTTTACCTGTCAAAGAATCTAAAAAAGTATAAATATGGTCCGGAGTATGCATCGCTAGAAGTTAAGGATCATCTTGAACCAGTGAAGTTCTCTGACTTGGTCGACACCGTCATGATTCTGTTAGTACATTTGAATCATCTTTATTTTCCTTATCACTTGACCTTGTAATTCTGTATAATTGAAAAAAAATCACATCGTTTTTCAGATATGGCGGTCGTGATGCACGCACAACAAAAAAGAGCCCGTGGATTACTCATTTTCATATAAGCCAGGTTTGTTCTTTTAGAGTTAAATGATCACATTTTCTGTTTCATAGGGGGCATTAATTTGGTGTCTTTTTATTTGCTTAAACTTGTACATACATGCAGGAAATGATGAAGAGAAAAAAAATGGGATTAGGATTTCTAGTAGACGAGCTTACAGAAAACTACGATGCAACGATAGACCCTGAAGTATATATTTCAAAGGGGTAAGTTCTGAAACCATGTGTTCCCATAAAACAATACTTGTGTTTCTCATGGAAAAATAAAGTATTTGTGTTAGAATTAGTAGTTCTATGATGTTTTATCCAACGAAACTTGACACCTTTAAATAATTAAACCACTGAGATTTCTCTAACAAAATATATGTTTATATTGGTTTTGCGATCTAGTTAAGTCCAATTATTGCATATCATGGTCCAGGTGATATTTAAATATCAATTTGTCGACCAACATATCATGCATTGTAGATGTGAGGTGGCTTTTTAGGCTGTAAACTGTTTTTTTTTTACAGCCGGCTATAAAATGATTATAGTTGTTTAATACTTGGCACTGCCGCTATTTTAGAATTATATATGCTTTATGTTGTTATGTGAGTACCTATTTTACTTTTTCTTTTGGTGGTTACTGCGACTTATATTTTGACATGTAATACTTCCATCCTTTTTGCAGAAAAGGTTCTGCTGGCAATGATGAGTGTGTTAACGACCAGACTTGCTGCATCACTGTGGTAACAGAGGATGACTCAAACTCAAACTCAAAGTCTCAATTGGACACTATCAAGAAAAGGGTGATCCCAAAGCTCCTGGCCATGCTAGTGAAAGGTTATCATACTTCCAAGATTTTTTGAAATATGTTCTCAATATTTGTGCTAAGGAGTCCGTACTATTTTGCTAAAAAAAATCCATACTGGGATTGGGTTCTAAATGCATATATTGTTTTTCTGTTTTACATGGTACAAGGTAAAGTTGTTCTAGGTGCAACTTGTATGATTTGTTCTTCTCACATTTTAGGAATTTCAAGGACCCATTACGTGACTTTTATGTTTCTAGTATCACATACTTGAGTCTTCAGTACAAAATATGCGGATAATATCTGATGTGTAGTGCTTGTTTTTCCTCGGCAGGATTTGTGGAATTTAAGGATATTGAGATCCAGTGTCAGCAAGACAATGAACTTGTTGTGAAAGTTGGTATGTCTGAGCATTGCAAGGGTGGGGAGTTTTGGTATAATCTACAAAATGCTTGTGTTGAAATATTTGAGTTGATTGATTGGGAGCGAAGCCGGCCAGGGAGTGTACATGATATTTCCTGCTCATATGGCATAGACTCCGCGTGGAATTGTTTTGTTGAAGTATATATATCTAATTCCTTTGTTTTGGTTTTCACTTTTCGTCAAACATTTGGGTCAATATTAATTGCCAGATCATTTCCTGTACAGTCTTTAAGATCAAAAACTGATGATATTGGAAAGAGCATTCGTCGGGAGCACTTGCTGGTTGTGGCAGATAGTTTATCTGTAAGTGGGAAGTTCCATGGGCTAAGCAGTGAAGGTTTAAAGCAACAGCGGACTGGATTATCAATCTCATCTCCATTTTCTGAAGCTTCTTTCGCTGTGAGTGATATATGCTACTCTGAGGATTGCTTACTACTAGAAGATTTCCTTCTGTAAATGCACTAACAATTTTCTTCTGATGTTATTTTCTGCAGAGGCCTGCACAAACTTTTATAAACGCTGCAAAGCAATGTTCAGTGGACAATCTCTGTGGTACTGTAGATGCAATGGCCTGGGGAAAAGAGCCTTTTGTCGGAACGTCGGGTCCTTTTGAGATTATGTATTCTGGGAAGGTATGTACTGTAACTGCTGCCAAATTCAGGCACAACATCCTTTTAGAGGCATTTCACTGTGGTCGTAAAAATGTTAAATAGTGTATATCTGTGATGTTTGGATTATTCTTTAACTAATGGACGAATATTGGCTAAGTGATAATCGGATAAAAATAAGCTGACATGCTTGCTATACACGATGTGGATTCACATAGTTAATTGCATGGTAACATTTAAATTCTTCTGCAGGTGCCTGAACCCATACGGAATGAGAACATCTATGATATTCTAAATAACCCTGAAGTTCGAGATGCTGCTATCTCTAATGGTGGCACAATATCTGTGGAACAGGATGTTCTCAGTGCCAGGGTTGGTATATGGGACAACATTATTGATATGCGCGCTTGCTTGCAGAACATGCTACAAGAGTAAGGCTCCATCACTATCCCTGGATTGTATTGTACATGTATTAGTTTTATCTATTGTACCTTCCTCTATGATATTATGTTTTACTTGCATGCAGGTACAAACTAAATAAATATGTCACGGAGCTAGATAAATCACGTGTAATTGAGGCCGTCAGATTTCATCCAAGAGGGCATGAAAAGATTGGTGCTGGAATAAGAGATATAAAGGTACGCCCACAACAGAAATGATTTTTTCGTTTTGCCATAGCTTCATCCCTCTACAGTTCCACTGATCTGAATTTAGTTGATTATCAAGCACAGATTGTATTAATAGGATTTTTCGCTTGTGCCTCGGGAAAGTAGGACTGGTTCCTTTACATCATTGTTTCCATCTGTTTTTCATTTGACACATGTGCTAATAGTCTGAGAGTCTAACATGAAAATGTGCCAATTAGGTGTCCACTTAATGTGAAAAAGGATTTGTGTTAGTGTTTTTCAGTCTTAGGGTAGCTACCATTACCAGATTTCGCCCCAAGTTTGCATGAACAACAATTCCCATCTATCGTCGACAGCTCATGTCGAGGCATCCCTATTTTAGTACCATTTCTGCAGTGCATTATGGCTACTCTTGAGTACTAGCATATTTTGACCTGTGTGATCAAAACATGTTCTGTTCCTGCTTGCAGGTCGGACACCATCCTAGTCACCCAAGCACAAGGTGCTTCATTTTGATACGCAATGATGACACCACCGAAGACGTTTCCTACAAGAAATGTGTCCAGGGGGCCGCGAATTCTGTCTCGCCTCAGGTCGGAAGTTACATAGAGAGGATGCTCCAGAATTGAGCAGTTCTGTCGGAGTAGTCGGCAGCAGAGCTGCTGCCATTTCATGCTAGTTTTGAGCTTCTGATCAGGCCGTAAGCAGGGAGCTTTTGATACTCTGCTCGGACAAAGAACGGTCGAACAGAACTGCGGAGGATGCTTGGTTATCCCAGAGAACAATGTACCGGCAAAGAATGCTTCTTCACCGCCATTTTGTGATAGCAAAAGACATACATGTTGTCTCCAGAGGACGATGCCGTTTTTATTTCGTTATTATTGTTATTGTTATTATTGTTGTTGTTATTGTTGTTGTTGTACAACTCTTTTCCTCCCCGTAACATTAGCATATAGAGAGTTGGAAAAAGGCTCCATCAGTAAGATGGATGGATGCCCCAAAATTTTGTGGGCTCAAGTTATAAATACATGATGCTTTTACAAAATTGCACTTCAATGTAGAAATGATGACTATGCATTACCGTTATTTATCGGGGAAGTTATATTATCTTTGGAATTTGTGTAGTACTAGTACTAATCTAGTGGTTAGCGAGCTGCGTAACTGGATTTTTTTGTTCAGAGTCAGATGCAGGGTTGCTTCAAGTGGTGCGTCAGGGCGACCTCCGATGCTGCGTACTTACCCAGATTTGCTTTACCTAGCGCACAGTTCAGAATTCAGATAACCCATGGACTGCAGTGATCCTCGGGAAGTGGGATATGAACTAATCTTATTGGAACCGATCAAATTACATGGCCTGGACGTGGTCAAAGTTGAGAATTTCAAATTTCCCGTCTACTGGCTGGTCTCCCTCCGCCATGGCTGACCTTGCCGGCTGTTGCGCCGCCCACTGTGGGGCGGCCGCCTCCGCCTCGTGGCTCTCATCCGTTGCCGCCTCCCCACCCTAGTCACGCGCCTGCTTCATAGCCTCGTGACCACGGCGTGACGCCGCCCCGTCCCTCTGGTGGCAAGCCTCATGCGCCTCCATCTTCCCTGGTTGCTCTTCTACGTGCACGCTGCCCTTCCTCCTCCTCCGCCTTGAAGCGCGGTGCTTGGTCCTCCTCAACTAGGGATGAGGTGCTGATCGATGCCCGCGATCTCCACAGCGGTGAGCTGGTGCGGGAGGGGAACGACCTCGCCTTCCCGGCCCACCAAGTCGAGGTAGGCCCCCTTGTCCCTCCTTCTCGCAGGTCATCGCTGCAATCAACCTCGCCTCCTTCCCTGGTCCAGCCACCGTAGCTGGAGGTGCCGCTCCCGTCGCTGGCTATGGTGGCTGCTTTGAGGGATCTCCAAGGCCGGAGCTGGGAAGACGTCGAGGAAGATGAGGCCGAGATGGACGCCCCTTGTCCCGCTCACCAGGATCCTACCACCCCTTCGCCGCCAGCAAGCTAGCTCCTTGAGGCTTCGGAGAAGGGGGTGACGACGGCGTGATGTCCATCTGCGTTGCAGAGGCCGCTGTTGGGGGGAGTTTCTCTTCCTGGCACGCCTCGTCCGACGTGGTCGACGTTGTGCCTCATCCCGGGCGCCCACGACCCCCCTCACCGCAGAGGCATGGCCGTCTCCCATGGCGCTAACGAGGCAGTCCTTGGTGTCTGCGGCCTCCTCGACGAAGCATCACAGGAAGAACGTCACAACTAGGTCTGTCAGGCTCGGCTCGAGCTCGGTAGAAGCTCGAGCTCGAGCGAGCCTAGGTTGACCTTCGAAGCTACATCTAAGTTCGAGTTCGGCTCGATCAAAGCTCGAGTAGGCTTGAGCTCGGTTCGTTGAAGCTCGGTAAAAAATTTTTAGTACATCGACATGCAGCTACATAGCAAGAAAATAACAAAGCTTGAAAACGGAATAGCATAAATGGCTTAGAGTTTCATATAATAGTAATACAGTGCCAACGTGCCAGCATAGTTATTTTAGCGGTCTTACAACAGATGGAATAATAATAGTAGTCTCAATTTTGCGGCTGTACCAAAATGACGAGCTTTATCGAACTGTTTGAGTTCGGCTCGACTAAGCTCGCGAGCTCGAAAACAGGCTCGAGCTTGGTTTGTTAGAGAGACGAATCAAGCTCGAGCCGAGCTATTAACGCGCCGAACTCGCATAGTTTGTCAAGCCCGAACTTTTTTGACAGCTGATGTTCACCGCCCGGCCGTGGACCTGCACCGTAACCCGGGTCACCTCTCACCATCCCGCCAGGTCACGCGCTCAACCCACCCCTCGTCGTAGTCTCCACCTCGCCAACAAAGGAGGATAGGTGTCTCCCCGCGTCGCTGTTTTCCCCAGCGCCAGGTGCCTCCAGCCTACCTCCACAGGAGGGTCTCCTGCGTTAGTAGGCATCACTGGACAGTTGGGGCTCAGGGAAGGGATCAGAGACCGCCGGCCTACCGCAGCCCGCACCGATGGCCCCTTGTGGCATGAGGGTCAGCATGGTCGTGCCCCGCCCCTCCACCGTAAGGCGACCCGACGGCTCCCTCCGCTTCAACTAATAATAATAAGAAAAAACAACAACAAGAAGAAGTTGACATCCCCATCTGCACCCCTATGCATGGTTGGGGCCTCCGCGATGTTGAGACCTCCGGCCTCTCCTTGCTACGAGTTCCCCGTCATGGGTGTGAGAGCATCAAGTACCTAGGGCATGCCATGGACGGGGAGTTCTTATTTCATTGACATGGGAGGTGTCAAGATGACGGTACCCGAGACTCTCGTGATGGTCACCGTCCTAAAGCCACACGACCTTCCACCTTTGTTGGAAGTGACGAAGGAGCTCATCCAGTCTGAGCTGTGCGGCGTCCTACCTGGGCTCAAGTAGCAGGTGTGGAGAGTCTCTGCCACAGAGCTCGCGGTGGTGTTCCCCTCAGTGGAGATCCTCCGCATGTGCGCCTGCGGGAGCTCCTTCACCCTGCCCATCTACTAGACTCAGGTCTCTATAAATCCCTCGGACACCCACTAGGAGACGATGCACGTCCTATCGACGGTGAGCATGGCTGTTTCTTGAGGTCGATGAGCCCCCCTCTATGGTTCCGGGGCTGTTCGGCTAAAGATCATGTGCTCGGACCCGATTGTCTTCCCCATCACCCAACCTTGCTTCTAATTTGATGCAACATGCCGGGACCTGGTGGCGGAGCTGGACGAGGAGGGTACTCAGCCCCAGTCGGCCTTTCCCCCTCCTTACCCGGATGAAGACAATGAGGGGAGGGGCCGAGAGGCTTCAGAGGATGAGTCTTCTAGGGATGAATCCTTAGGGGAGGACAAGTACCCCGCTGATGCTATTGTGCCTTCCCCACCTCCGATGTAGCCGGACCATGGCTTAAGGGATTCTCTACCACGCTCGGTTGCATTTTCCACGGATGGTATGCTTGGACCTTTCTTCCCAGGTCGAAGGCCACTCTCCCGGAGTACCCTGCAAAGCTGGTCCTGGTGGACCTACCCCGCTGCTACCATCCTGACCCTCTAGTGTCGCTTGAGTTCTCCATCACACAGTATGGTACAAACTTCACCTTGGAGCCTGAGCCAGTGGTGGTAGCATCTCAGCATGTAGGGATCCTGACCTTGCCCGAGGAGACCTCTAGGAGTACAAGCATGGATGTATTCACCGTGTCCTCCCCGTGATCTCCGGGCGTGGTGTGTTACTCGCTTGCTTTATCTCCGACCCTTCTATGGCTGGTAACAAGGTACATCGCTCCCAGGGCCCGCCTCAGCCCCCGCCACTAGTCTCCCACTACAGCGACCATCTCGGTGGTTCAAGGGCGAGACTGACAGGACCGGAGCCGACCGTGGTGGAGAAGGCCATGCTGCGTGTCACCGCCCGTGACAAGTTCTCAAGTAATCCCCCTCCTCTCCTCTAGTTTCAGGTTCTGCAGTTCCCTCTAGCTCCAATTTTTCAGTAATGGCCCTAATTCCGCTAGAGCACTTAGCCATGGTGGCATCAGATTGTGGTATTGTCTTCCATGGAGAGAGGCCCATGGATGGACAGATAGTTGTCATCAAGGCTAAGGAGATCTACGAGGGCTCTATCGCTACTACCCGGGTTGATATTAGCGAGAATGCGCAAGAGCCCTGGTGCTTGCGGGACCGGGATCCTTGCACCCTGGTCCTAGCATGGTGCCATCTCCGTGTCCTGATGGCAAGGAGGACTCCCATAGGACTCCACTAGGAGGGTGAACTCCTAAACTATCGACCCGTCTAGCACCCTCCACGAGAGCCCACTCTACCCCCAGTCAAGGGACCCCCAACCAGTGATAATGCACCATGAACATTCTCAGGGCGATCAGAGTGTTCATATGGAATATCAGGGGGTTCGGGCATGAGGGGTGCCACCGCCAACTCAAGGAGTATGTATGGAAAGAAGATGTCGACATTGTGGGATTACATGCGACTATTCTCCAAGACTTCTCTATTATTGAATTGGAGGGGCTCAGCCACCATAAGTTTGCGCAGAACTGGCTCCCTACCAATGGGCACCCGGGTTGTATCCTCCTCGAGGTGAAGGAGGACACCTTCGAGATAAATGATATGGACCGCGGGGAATTCTTTGTGAGCATGGCACTCCCCATACATAGTTACACCTCAAGTGGGAGGTCATTATTGTCTATTCTCTATTATTGCATGATTACGTTGATCACCATAATCCATTGAAGAGCGAGGTCCACGATACAGTCGCTAAACATGAGCATACTAAGGAGGTCCATGTTTTTTTGAGATCTTGTCGCTAGCAGAGCGAATGAGATTGAAGTCCCCATCCACTATGACCGGTATTTCGATATGCTCCACTTTGGACTTAAGCTCCAATGGATTATGGTGATCAACGTAATCCAATGGATCTTTGCCAAAGTATGCGCCACTTGACTCGCACCCGTCATGGAGAGCCTTAATGACCCACTCTAGTTTGCCTTCCCGAAGGGCTGTTTGATCCATGATGGCATTCTTGCTCTTCATTAGATTATCCATGAGGTTAAGGTTCGACGCCTCAAGGGTGTCTTCCTTAAGCTGGATTTCCAAAAGGCTTACGATCGTCTGGATTGGGCATTCCTTTGACATGTTCTGTATAGCCGAGGGATCGATGATAGGATGATCTATTTGCTTATGTAGTTTGTCATGAGTGGCAACATGACGATCAACATCAATGGGGAGGTGGGCCCCTATTTTAGCCTTCTATAGACCGAGACAAGGGGATCCTATATCCCCTCTCCTATTTAACTCCATAGTAGATGCCCTCGAAGGGATTCTGGATAAATCCAGAATTGTCGGCCACATCTCTGGTGTGTTAGGGCATCATATCTCCGGAGGTGGCGTCTCCCACCTCTAGTATGCTGATGACACGATGGTTATGGTGCAGGGATCAGAACAATACATCATCAACCATATGTTCCTCCTTCTATGTTTTGAGTCGATGTCGGGCTTAAAGATCAAATTAGATAAGAGTGAGGTCATGATCTTAGGGTTCTACTTTGAGGAACGCCAACGGATTACTGACAGCCTCAACTGCAAACTAGCCCGATTCCCCATCACATACCTGGGGATGCCTATTCGGGACACACAAGTTCGTATTAAGGATCTTCTTCACTAGTTACTAGGGTTTGGTCCAAAGATGAACCCTGGCGAGCTCGTCTCACGGCCAAGGGTAAAAAAACGATCCTAATCAACTCGTGCCTCTCCAGCCTCCTCATGTATCATATGGTACTATACCTGCTACCTGAAGGGACTCACACGAACTTTGCTAAATAGTTGTCCCGGTTCTTTTGGGTAGCCACAGACAGTCACCAAAAATACCATATGGTGAAATGGAATACATTTGCGCCCCCAAGATACTTGGGGGCATAGGGATCATTGACTCACATTGATTCAACGTGGCTCTAATGCTTAAATGGGTCTGGCGTATCCTCAAGGAGGATGGAGGGTTGTGGCTCCAGCTGATTAAAGCGAAATACCTAAGGGGATGTCCTCTTCTAGCTTGTGAACGCCAGGAAGGCTCTCAGTTCTAGAGATCCATCCAGGATATCAAGCATGACATCTGTTTTGGTCTCTCCTCTCCGTCGACAATGGGAGAGAGGTACTCTTCTGGATGGACCCATGGAACTCGTACGACCCCCTTTTCTCCTCTTTTCTGGCCCTTTTTACCATCTTTGCACCCCCTATGATGTTGGCCACTGAGGCCAGGAAAGAGGGACTCTAGAACATCCCGTTCTAGAGAACCTTTAGCCCCACAGAGGCAGCGGACTTCGATAGCCTGTAGGAGTCCCTCCCTAGGGCTCCCTCGGAGGAAGGCGATATGGTTAGTTGGAAGCCCTCCCCATGGAGGGTTTTTCTGTTATCTCCGCTTACAGGACCCTCTTCTAGGGTCCGGAACTGGAGTAGACGACTCCTCGATGGAAGGCCCCACTTCCCCTTAGTCTTAGGATCCTTGTGTGGCAACTCCTTCGGGACAGCTTACCCTTTGGGGTGGAGGTGTCCAAACATAATGGCCCCGGCAATGGGTTGTTCCCCTATGTGGGGTACCGGAAACATTTGCCCACATCGTGTTCGGGTGCCTAGACACTCAGTTTTTATAGAGATTTATTTGGGAAGCTCTGGGGCTTGCCTAGTAGGCCCAAGACCTCTGAGATTTTGTAGAAACGGAGGCAAGCCGTACTGGGAGGAGGTCCACCTTTTATGGTTGGTGTTTGTGGCCCTAACATGGACCTCGTAGAATATGCGAAATAAGATAGTGATTGAGCGAATCTTCCCGTGCGGTGCTTCTAGCTTTATTTTTTTTATTTCTTGCCTTTCTACAGCACTGGTACCCGCTCTCTAGGCAGCAGGATCGGGAGCATTTGGACAACACACTTCGGGCGTTGAGAGTGACGGCGCATGTAACATCCCAACATTAGAGGTTAGAAATAAGCTGAACCCAGTTGTGTGCATTGCAT
The DNA here is from genome assembly GCA_030063025.1 of Avena longiglumis. Lineage (NCBI taxonomy): Eukaryota > Viridiplantae > Streptophyta > Magnoliopsida > Poales > Poaceae > Avena > Avena longiglumis. Next base: position 146,756,687 of record CP125974.1, read on the forward strand.
TCATGCATAGAAAATCCGAATAATTTTCGTGCTTTTGAACAAAACTTGTCAAAGTCACTGAAGCTTCTCTCAACTTGATGGAATTGACACAAAATCATCAAGTTGACTGCGATAAGTTTCAATATGACCTTTGCTAAAACCTTATTTTGGGTAAGGGAGATTTGATCTAAGGGTAGATCAAATGTAATAAAAGTTAAACCCTAATGCATTACTTAATGGATTGTATTTGGTCCTTAAGTAATCTTATCCTAGTATTCATTACACAACCATGAATACCAAGTTATAAACATAACTTAAGTAATAGGAATGTAACAACTAAATCTTGATCTATCTTAATCTCATCTACTTATCCCATGAGGATCATGGTAATACCTAACCTTAACTCTTTAGTGAGGTTGAGTAGGAAGGAAACCAAGTCAAGATCATTCACCATATACCTTTCTACCCATATCAATCTTTACCATTCTTTTTGGAATCATATTCCAATATCTGTTGTTCATCAATGTTGAGTAATCAACTATTGATTCACCAATTCTTAACCTATCAATTCTTGACCTAGCAATTCTTGTCCTTATCATAACATTCACTTCAGTCTGTTAGAGAAAGAAGTAAGAAGAGGTAAATAGTAATGCTAGTTTTAGATATCATCTATAGGATGGGAGTGTTGGAAGAGAATCTAATCAATATGATAATTGATGGAGTTAACTCACTCCTGAAATGATAGGAGAGTTATTGGAATATATAAATTATATGGTAGTAAAGAAGATTACAAGGATGAATCCTGAAGATAGTTACCAGGGGTAATCCTATTGGATCAAGTAGGTATATTCAATGAATTATATCTCTTAATCCAATAGGGATATACAGAAGATAATTATAATACAACTATACTGTTGTATGGATGGAAACCTAAACCATAAAGGATCAAAGGATTATAATGATCATGCCTTACTCACCAAGATTGAATGCTTATATCATGTATAAGTAACATTGGTGGATAAAACATGATTGCAACCTAGTATAGATATGTTATCCTAGGATAGCCATTACAAGTCACATTAATGTAATGTGAGGTTGGAGTATGGGTTACTAGAGTAAAGTAAATATAAGATAGTATGATTAAGCTAAAGCTAGTGTAGTATGGAGTTATTGAAGTAGTGTTATTCCTCTTAAAGAATAGTAACCTTTTGAGGAGAGTAGTTTGATATATACATGTATTGAAGTAATATTAGAGAAGGATGATTATGGAAGAGTATGAATTGAGTTAGAAGTAACTACTTATTGGATTGGAGATTATCAGTAGTAGAGTAGATGATATAACCAAGTATGGATATGAAAAGATTATGAAAGCTTTAGTGCCAAGCTCATTGGATTTATAAATAGATTTAGAAGAATAAAAGGGGATAAGAATATTCTTGTGAAGTAAAGCTCATCATGTTAACACATGATGATAGATATGAAGAAGAAGTATATCTAGGAAAGGAATTCCTTAATTAGAAGTCTAGAATTAATGAAGTATGGAAGATAGGAATTCTGGATAAAACACTAAAACCTAAATCATTAACCAAACATAAAATCCATTTCATCTGATTGATCTATCATCTTGTTTCCACAATGGTTTATAGGAATATTTCCTACAGCAAATCACTTAAGCACATCTTTGTTATTCCTAACTATCATTATCCTAGGTGCTTAAGAACTATCTTTATCAATTCTTTCTCATAAGTTAGCCTAGAAAACAATCCCACTATTTTACTTTAAATGGTGATATCATTAAGAATCACAAACATAAAGACAATATGTTTAGCCATTAATCTTTACTCACATCAACAAAAGAATATAAGTATATTAAGAACCCTAAACCCTAGGGTAAGCATTTACAATTCAAACCCTAACTCTTCTGTGAGTTATAATAAAATATATATACATTATTAGTCCCTAGATTTATGGGAGTAATATTAACCTAATGATTTCCTTTGTATATTATGCATCAAATAATGATATATGAACATTATATAAGAATTTCCATCCAAACTATGAGCCAAATGGAATTAAGCTTTATAAAAAAAATAAGGAAATATCATATGGTTTATTATAGAAATAAAATTAATAACAAAGGCTTCTACAAAATATAAAAAAGGATTCATATACAAAGAAAATAAAGAGATATAACACTATATAATAAAAGCTCCCAAAATGACTTTAAATACCATCCATTATTGTTGCAATAATTTAACAAATAAATTCTATAAAGGAAATCTCAATCAAATGTGTAATATTCAAACTCAAAAACAAAACAGAAAATAGAAAAAGTGAGACCAAGAAAAAAAGTACAAGCAGCAGTCCATTCTGGCCCATGGCCCATCTTCCTCTCTCTTATCCATCGCCTACTAGTAGCCGCCGCCAGCTTCCTCTTCCTCTCCCCTACGACCCACCTAGCCCACGACCGGCCCACATACCCCTTAGATTCCTCTTTTCCTTTCTTCCTCCTCGTGAAAGAAGGCTTCGCGAGGGAAGCAGCTCGGTGGAGCTCCGGCGACCGCCCGATCAACACCACGATGCACACCGCCGCTCTAGAAGCTCTATAAGAGGATCACCGTGTTGCGTCGAGAAACCCTGCACGCCATTCCTTCTCTATCCCTTCCTTCCTCTCTGATTTCTCTCAGTGACCGAAACCCTAACCCGCCATTAACGAGGTTTAATCTCGTCAATGCCCATTGTTATGGACTTGGGTTTTGGAGAAGATGGGGATGCTGAAGATCATGGCACGGTTAACAGACAAGCAACCAGGGGACACGAGATTTACCCAGGTTCAGGCCCCCGGAGGGAAAACCCTACTCCTGCTTGTCTGCTCTTTGATTACGGCGGAACAGAAGGTTACAGGGTGCGCAGATTCGATCTGGCGTGGATGCGTATGCGAAAGTATGAGTCGAGTTGCCCTAGGACGTGCCCTCATGGCCTTTATATAGACTTAGGCAGGTCCCAGGCATAGTCCTAGTCGGTTACAAGTTCTAGGGTTTTACCCCTTTGAATTTCCTATCTCCTCTAGTCTTGCTCTCCAAGGATCCGAAGACGTCATGGGCCTTGGCCACCCGAAAATCTTCATGGGCCAGCGTATGTATGCCGTGGGCCTTCTTTGAGTTGGACTAGGTATGCTGAAGTTACGTATCCATAGGGTATAACCATGTCAGTATCCCCCGAGTGATCAGTCGAATCGTAGATTCGGCTGAGGACTCTTCCATCCTTCGGGAGCAGCTATATGTTAATAGTATATGTGTGTAGGGATTGTTGATGCGTGTGCCTGACTCACCCGACGGATCAGGGTCAGTTAACTGTCTTAGGACGAAACAACACGATCTTCCTCAGGTTTGGGTCCCTTAACCCGGGCCTGGAACATATGCTGACGTAATTCAACTCAGGCCGCAGAGGACTTATAGGAGTGGAATTCCAGTGATTTTAATTGGTGTACCCAACGCGTCCGTCAGGATTTTTCATCGCACTGGCACGGATTCATACTAGCAGTAGCGCAAAGTGCTGCCGTGCCATCAGATGATATCTTTAGGTCTTATCTTTGCGTCGCAGACGCAGCATCCGAACATTTATCACCTCGGAGGTGCTTCGGGTGGCCAAGGAGATTGTTGCTCACTTAGCGTTTTGTTGGGGCAGAGTTGCCAAATTTTTTTTTGCATGCGGATCCGGAAGATCGCAGTCGAAGATTTCATAGGGTGCGCGACCAGCGCTCCCTATGGGAGTAGCCCCCAAGTGTCTGTTCGAGTCGTAGACTCGAACGGAGACTTTTAGTGCAAGCATTGTTTCAATCATTCGGTCCGCAGGACTCGAAAATTTTCGGATGCTTAAATCCATCCTCCCTATGGGAGTAGCCCCCGAGTCCGTAGTGGAGTCGTAGACTCGACGTAGGACTCAGATGAGTAAATTTGTCCTCATTTGTCTGTCGGGTGCGCGGCCAGCGCTCCTGATAGGAGTAGCCCCCAAGTATTTAGTCGAATCATAGCCAAAGTGATGCTAGTATAGCTTTTGATGACGTCAGTGCTTACGATCGATGACCTCAGCCGCTCACGCCAGAGATGACTTGATCGGACGTGGGTCCCACTTGCTGACTTTGAATTGACCGGTCACGCGCGGCGTGGAGATGATTACGGCGTCTCCTCGATTTCCGCACGTAGTGGACGGCGTGGTAACGACGGTTCGTTTTGGTGCTGACACATGTACGGCCAGATCTACCGTTGGTGTTAGGTCTTCTTGATGGACGGCCAGCGTGCGTCGTCTTCGCTGTTATAATCCCTAGTGAAATCGTGGTTTGTTTTTCACCGCAGCAGTTCATCTATTCACTGCCTCTTCGTTCTTGAGCTTATTCTTGCTGCGCCCTGAGAGTTTCCTCCACATTTCCTTGTCCTTCTTCGTTGCCAACGCCACCACCGCTGTAGCGCCATGGGGAAGACAAAGAAGTCCTCATCTGCGGTTGGGACTAGCGCCGCCGGAGGCAAGAAGAGCACCGCCGCTGCTCGCGTCACCGATGGTGGCTCGCGGCGATCAGAGACGCGGGAGAGCGATCTCCGCAAACTGCGAGCGGCCTCGATCCCAGGATACGACGGCCGTCAAACTTCCCGCAATAGTAATCCCGCATTCCATCCGGGTACCGGGTTATGTTTGCCTTCGCCTTGCGTGGTTTTCGTATCCAGTCCATGACTTTCTTCGTGGATCGCTCTTCTTCTATGGGGTTCAACTCCATCATCTGCCTCCCAACTCCCTTCTCCACATTGTGTGTTTTATCACGCTTATGCAGTGTTGGCTTGGCATTGAGTCAGACTTTGGCCTCTTCCTAAGCTTTATTCCGTGAAGAGGCAACGTTCGGATGGTGTGTATCCCATTGGGGTTTCATCATCTCCTCAGTCCCAATGTGCAATTCTTTTCCTTTTCCATGTCCGAATCTGTCCAAGATCAAGGAGGAAATGGTTTTACATCCGTGACTCCGTACTGCCTGGGCAAGATTTTGGTCTAGTTCCTTTTGACCCCTCCCAATTGATTGAGAAGAAAAGATCCTGGAAAAATCAAATCTTAGACGGTGAGGTGATGGAGATAGAGGCCCTGTACCGTCGGGTGGAGGATCTCCAACTGATTCCTGAGAAGGAGGTGAACGGTGTCGACATCATCCGGACGTTTCTTGAGCGTCGGGTGCAGCCTCTCCAAGCGAGGGCGTACCCGATGTTTCTTTACTCTGGATGCCGTGATCCGACGAGGGTTTCGAGTGAGAAAATCTCCGAGGTGGAACTTGACAAGGCTCTTCGCGCGCTGTTGAAGTTCAAGGCCGACGAAGAAATCCCGGGGAAGTCGCTGACTTCTCCCTTTTCTTCGACGTTGGTCGCTCAAGGTGTAGATTTGCACATAGTGCTCCCTTTGTTTTTGTCACCGTACTTTTTCCTTTGTTTGCTAACAAAGTTCCTTTTCCTTTTGCAGAGCTTCAAAGTGCCGGGCATGGCACCACCGTTGCCCGAAAGGTATCCGAATGCCCCGGATAATGAAGTGGTGGATTCCGTGTCCGAGCTACCGTCAGCGCGATCCCCAGCGGAGGATGCTGACGAATCGAGTGAGGACCATTCGCGCAAGCGATCACGGAGCTCTAGCGAGTCGTCAGATGCCTAGACTCCTCCGACTCCCAGAAATCCTCTGGGTCTTGAGCATCATGATGATGTTCATGGGGGTTCTTCCTCTCCCCTTCCTGCCATTCCTGTGCGGGTTGTTGCTCCGCACCCGCCAGCAAAGCAGAAGAAGGAAGAAAAGAAGGAGGAGAAGAAGGAAGAGAAGAAGGAGGAGAAGAGGGACCGGAGGGCTTCTCCTATCTTCGACCTGAGCGCGTTGGGATCGTAAGTTTTCTTGTTGCCACTGTTGTCCTTTGTTCCCTTGTTATTTTTGCACCTGTGTTGATTGGTTCGTATGCAGGCAATCCTCCGACGGCTCTAGTGATGGTGCACGCGAGATGATGGGGGAGTCGAACATTGCGTCGCCTCCTCCTCAGACGGTGGTGACTTCTGGTGACGCTGCGCCAGTTCCTCCTGTGCAGGAGAGGCTGGTGGTTGCGCCTCAGAATTTCGCAGGCGGGCCTGCGGGTTCGCCTTCGGAGCACGTAAGTTTTTTTGCTTTATGCTATGGGGGGGTCCCCCGAGTGTCTTTGTATGCTGATGTTGTTTATGCTTCTTTGTGTTGGGCGTAGCCCCCAAGTCCTGTTCTTACTACTATTGCCTTTTGCTGCAGCCTTTTGTCCAAGAGGCCAAGCGGCTGGTGGAGGAACGCCGCCGAGGAGGCGAAATCATGCAGCTTCAAGGTATTCGTCTGCCTTGTAGTAATTCTCTTGCTTATCCTTGTCCTATTCTTTGACACTTGCTTGTTGTAAATACATAGGAGCATAACGACTCTCTCCGTGAGGTAGACGCTCTGAAGAAGAGCCTTGGCCAATCGGAGCAGAAGGCCGAAGCTTCCGCTGGTGCGAGAGAGCGCCTTGAGCTGGAGCTGACGAAGGCAGCCGAAGCGAAAGAGCGTCTGCAGCAGGAGGCCGCAGATCGTGAGGAGCAGCTGGCCACCGTTGCTGCTGCTCGTGAAAGAGGGGTGGCAGATAAGCTCATGGCTGCTGCCAAAGCCATTTCGGGTGAGTACGAGCTTATGGACTTGTTTCTTTTTCTACGGATCTTCTTTTTATGCTGCCTTTCTTCATGTTTTTCTTCTTTTTTGTCTCAGATGCCGCAGGCATCGAGTTCGACCACGGTGCTCTGGAGCACGGGAGTGCTTTAGATGATGCCACTATAGCGGTCGAAGACCGCTGCAGCACTGTCGTCAACTCTCTTGCCAAGGCGAAAGAGGTCCTTGGTCGTTTCTACCAGGAGATATTACCGAAGGGCGCATCCCTTGAAGATGTGGATGCCCTGGCAGAGGCTCTGTCACCAAGCACCGCAGCGCATAAGCGCAAGCGCATCGGCGTCTGGCCGGGCGATGGCCATGGCGGCGGGCGGAGCCGACCTGCCCAGACATTTCTGGATGCCGACGGCTGCAGATGGATCCGAGGTAGCCTTCGCTGCCTACTCCGCTCGCTGCAGATGATATGGGCCTAAGCTCATTGACTTGTTGTCTGAGTATGCATTGCGGCAGCAGGGCGAGGCCAAAGCTAGGCAGTCTGGTTCTGAGGCGACTCAGTGTCCTCCGCCTTAGGCATAGTAGACGTAGGGTAGTTTGTAGTCTACTTTTGTTGTAAATATCTGTTGTAGTACCATCCTTATGCCACGTAGTGGCCTTATATATTTTAATGAATTCCTCCGAGTTGTGCTCTATCCTTGGCTGAATGTCGGTGTGCCTTCTTTTTTTTCTGCTGCTATAGGATCCTTCGGGTGCTGACCCAGTTGACACTTCATCCGGAAGGCCCTTGCGACCATCATTGGATGATTCCTCGCAGCTTTTCGAGATCGCGTGCGCAGCTTGGAGAGAGATTTGCTTGGGTTACTCGGTCGCGCCGACGTTTGGAAATCCAAGGCAGACCATGGTGCAGCCAGAGAGGAGTATTTGATGGCGGAGCTGGGTCGGCTGTCCGAGCAGCTGCAATGTAAGTTGATCCTTCTTTCGGGCTGTAGCTCAGTTCTTCGGCTGAGCCTGCTGGCCTTATTCTTGTTTTGTGCGGTTGTCGCAGGTGCCAATCTTGCTCTGAGGGAAGAAAAGGAGCGTATCGCTGTTCGAGTCAATTGCTTGACTCAACAGGACATGGAGGCCGGCGACTTCTTCTGGATGGATCATGATCACGCCATGGTTCTGGCGACGGTGCAGGATCGTGTCTACCAGGTTTCGCGGGTGCTCCGCCAGGTGCAGACATCACTTTCCTCGGTGCTACACGTCATGTTTCCGTTGGATGCCGTGCCAACGACCCTTGCAGGTCTTCTGACGAAGTTTCGAGTGCCGAATGTCAAGGAGCTGGTGCGGCAGCAAGCCGCAGGGGTGAAGGCTGCCTTGTCTCTTGTGAGGGTGCACCGCCGACGAGATTTGGCTGTGGCGATCGGGCCACCTCCTCGACCGGATGGTGGCGAGTGGAACATGCGTCCGCATTACGCATTCTGTAAGGAAGTATGCCGAACAAATTGTAGATTTGTTTGAGCAGCGTGCTCGTGTTATTCTTCAATAGGTAGGACCTGAAAATAACAGATAGATGTAAAATTTGTATATTGCGGCGGGCGCTTATGTGCCCTTTGTTGTAAAGGTTTGCTTGTTTGTGAGCACGCAGTTTTTGATTGAGTACGTGTTCTTTTCGCTTGCCCCGACGTAGTCACCACTGTGTACACGTTTGGTCCTCAGTCGATGAAATCGTGAGGCGGGGGGAGCCCCCAAGTGCGTATGTAGCATGTAGTAAAGTTGCAGAAAATGGTCAACCGAAGGTTGGGGGCGAGACACTTAGCTTTATTTATATCGTAATGGAGAAGGTACATGGTTCGGCCGAGTAGCCTTGGCTGAAAGCCTTAAAAAAGGGGGGGGGTAGGTTACTACGGGTAGAATCGTCGCAGGTGCGAGATGTTCCATGGGTTGGAGTATGCGACTCCAGACTCCACGTGCTTGAGGCGATAGGCGCCACCTGGGATGACTTCGGTGATGACATAGGGTCCTTCCCATGGTGAATCGAGTTTGTGCGGTCGCTTTTGCTTGAGTCGCAAGACGAGGTCTCCTTCGACGGCGACCTTGGCGCAATGGCGGCCGTGATAGTTGGAGACTCACCGGTACACCGCTGATCGAGCTGCTGCTATATCCCGTGCTTCATCGAGTGTGTCGACGGCGTCTTCGAGTGCAGCCGTGGACTCGGCTTCACTGTAAGCGACGACTCGTGGAGCCTGGTGGCGTACTTCGGCTGGTAGCACGGCCTCGGCTCCGTGCACCAGGAAGTACAGTGTGTAGCCGGTGGAGCTGTTTGGCGTAGTACGTAAGCTCCACAGACAAACGGTAGCTCTTTCTCGGCCGCCAGCTTTCAGCCGCTGGCCTTTTCCACTTGCCCGTTTGTTTGCGGGTGTGCCACTGAGGCATACGTGATATTGATCCCGAGGCCTTCGCAGAAGTCCTGAAATTATTCGGAGATGAAGTTTGATCCGTTGTCGGTGATGATGCTGTGCGGTACGCCAAACCTGTAGAAAATGGATTCGAAGAACTTGACGGCGGTTTTGCCCTTCTGGTTGGTGACTGGCATGGACTCGATCCACTTGGTGAATTTGTCGACTGCGACCAGGAGGAAGACGTGTCCTCCTTTCGAAGATTTTGGCAGTTTGTCGATCATGTCGAGGCCCCATTGGGCAATAGGCCAGGCTATGGGTATGGGTCAAAGTTCGGACCCAGGTGCGTGCGGTTTGTCGGCGAACCGTTGGCACCCATTGCATCTTCGGACGATGTCCTTAAGCGCCATGGCTTGGCGGTAGAATCCTGCTGCGAGCATTTGTAACACCTCGAATCGGACCTATGCAAGTTTTAGCAAAATTCGCCAAACCCGCATAGAAACGATTCAAAGGTGCCACCAGCACTTTCGCGGGTGGAAAACGGCAATAACATTACACAACAGTCCTCGATGGGACCCACGTAGATATATATAACAATGACGATGAGTCAAGAATACAAATATAATGTACAAAGATCCAAATCACCTTGAAAACGATATAGCGTCCAGCTACGGACAAGATGCAAATGGGGCTAAGAGCCCGAAGAATAACCAATGGCGCCCATAACTCGCCGCCAAGCCGGAAGGGTAACCTCGCTAACGGCCGATCTCAAACCTGCTTAAACAAAAGGGGTGCCGACAAAGGGCAAAGGAAAAAGAAGGAGCGTTAATCGAGGCCAAGACACGGCGAGGCTAGAATTCGCGGTCCTCGCCACATAGGTATGGTGGATCAAGCGGCAAAGATGCACTAAACAACCTATAGAGACTCGATACAACTGGCGGTTATCAGAGAGGGGTAAGAATGACCTAACCGGATCCAACCTGAAGCTATCACCAAACAAACCCATCCTGGTGTTTCCCCCTCGAGACCAAACGAGGAAGTCAACCGAGGAACTCACACAGTTGGCAGTTTTATTTATTCAGTTATAGTTGCGGCACTTTACTAGTCAAGTTTAGATAATCGTCCTGATAAAATAAACAGTGGGCACTTTTAGTTAACCATTCCGTGATAGTTGCAACAATTACTACTCAGGTACAGATGGCATGAGATAACCCAAAACCCAGCAGTTGTTGGTACTTTTATTCAGCCAATTCGTTGTAGTTGTAATACTTACTAGTAAGATACATTTGTCGCAAGCGACAACCAAACAAGCAATGGTGGGCAGTATTAATTAGCCATTCCGTTATAGTGAAGCTGATTACTAGTCATTATAAGTCAAATTTATAACAATAAACTTTAGTTATGCTTGTCTATGATCGAGATACTGTGCTCCAAGTCGTCCATATCCGCGGACACGGCTTTCAGAAAGTTTTACCCCGGGTGCACCAATAGCAACACACGCCGATCAACCTCGGAAAAACCAAATCAAAACCCAACGAGGCTTTCACGACTGAACAATCACAGGATTCATAAATATTTCAGGGGCCACCTTAGAGTAGAATCCGCAACGGAGTAAGCAAGCTCCGAGACGGCCTCAAGGTTTGGGTGGACGCGAAACGATGGGAACCCGAAGTGTGGCTGGGCTTGTCGATACCGCGTAAACGTGTCCCGATCCTAAAAGACAAGGTGCACCTCGCACAAACGTAAATAAAGCGTAAACATGGCATAAGTACAGGATAGTAAAACACCTCAAACTAGTTTGTGGCCCCAAGAAATAAGAATGAATCAAGCTCGCTCGGGGGTCCCATATACCTCCGGATGTGGATAGCGCAAAATCAAGGAACAGTATCAAGTACTCGGGGTCTTACGGGACACAAGTGGGCTCGAAACCAAATATTATCTATCACCCACCGATGCCTCGCTTATTCAATTTTAGTTGTTAAACAGGAATTAAAGTGACAATAAGTAAAACTAGGATCATCTCCAACATCAACATGCGGCAATACATCAGAATCGTGGCATATGATTTACGCATTAGTACTTGAGCAAGCAACTACGACGCATAAGTCCAACTATGTACCAAACAACAAGTAATAGGATGTGTCCAAGGCAATATAAGGCTGCAAGGAATATCACAGGTACGGAATCTAAAGCATCGCAACTCAGATAGCAATAGATCAACAGGAGGGAAGTAAATACTATCAAAGTAAGATAGGTAGAAAGGGGGAGATGCTCGCCTGAAAATATTGTCGAAGGTTCGGCTGTAAGATCGCTAAGCTCACATCAACTCAACGGCCTTATCCGCGAAGAAGCAAAACACTAGAAGAAACACCGGATGCAATATTTAATACACGGCAGAAGATCGGCATGATGCTTGTATGATGAATGACATGGCAAAGGTGCGATGCGATTAGGTCATATTAAGCGGAACCGGGGTCCCGACAAATATTCAAGTGATTCAAGTTATTTAGCTACCCCGCATATTAAATGTTGTATTAACAAGGCAAGATAAGATACCGGTTCGCTACACAAGTTTAAATGAGGCCAATATAAGGCTAGATTTGCCCGCATATGGGCCCCATATTTATTTATTAGGTGAATCGGCATAAGGCCCCCAAAACAATGATATGCATGCGAGAATGACAATTCAATATGCATCAAGTTGTTATGTTGTAAAATAGGGTTCGAGGAAAAGGGGTCACACATTAGGGTTCGGCAGATCTTGGGGTCCGGGGTTCGGTCTCGGGGTCCGTGGTCGGTCTCGTGGTTCGACGGATCCGGGTTCGGTTCGATGGATGCGCCTCGGATAGCGGGTGGATCTTGGCGCATCCGGTGCGGGCCTTGGGGTCATGTCGTCATCATGGCGTTCAGGGAAGTCCTCGGGTTCCGCGAGGTTTCTTGTTGTTCCGCTCGAGAAGATCTTGTCGGTGGTCTCGGTTCGCAACTTCCACCGGTCCACGAGGAAGATCATGTCGCTTCCTTCCGTAGGAGAACTCGAGGTCGATGGTGATCCTGTCCGTGCCGGGTTCGGTCCGGAAGGAGCACTGCCGCGTCGGGTCTCGCCATCGGATCCGTGATGGAGATTCGGTTTCGATGAAGCGATCTTGGGGCATCGCCTTCGGGTTCCGGTTACGAGTGTCGTTGTCGATCTCGAATTAACGTCGGTATACTTGAGTCATGCCTTGTCCGACCTTTGAAGATGTCGACCTTGGGTGGGCCTCGTCTGCTAGAGGGAGGACGCTACGCGCGACATCAACCGAAACTCGGTCCGTATGCACAACGACAAGGTGGTGGCAGCGCGGCTCGGCCGTGGGGCCCAAGGGAGGAGTTGGTCAACGGACGTCTGCGCGACAGACGCCGAGGCCGGACGACGAGCGCCGTGGCGAACGGACAACGGCGGCCATGGGCGGAGATTGACGGCACGGGTGGCCCGAGGCCAGCGAGGGCGCAGGAGGGCGGGCCGGCGGCGCCCGGCGAAGCAGAGAGGGGCGGGCGCCGCCCGGAAGGTAGAGGGCGGGTGGAGCGTGGCGCTGCGGGCGGAGGAGCGGCACAGCGGGCGGAGGAACGGCCGAAAGCGGCGGAGGAGCGGCAGCGAAGCGCCGCCCGCGCGTGGCGGTGGCTGCGCTGGAAGCGAGGAGGCAACGCGCGGCCGGACGATGCACGGGCCGGGCGGGGCGAGCACGCGCGGCGGAGAGGAGCAGGCGGGCGCGGGAAGGAGGCGGGGACGGTGGACCGGCTGGCGGCGCCGCCACAGGCATGCTGAGCGGCGGAGGCAGGCTCGGGCCGGGCGGTGGCGGTAGGCGGAGCGTGCAGGCAGGGGCTGTGGGTGGCGCTGGTGGGACCAGGGGCAGCGGTTGGTGGGGCGATCGAACTGGGGGAGGCGGTTCTGGGTAGGGGTAGTTGCTGTGTGCGTGCGTGTGTTGTGTGGCTGTGTGTGGTGTGTGTTTGGGTTGGTGGGGTGGGGAAGGTGAGAGAGAGAGAGGGAGGGGTGAGGGTGACGTGGCGGGGTGTGGTTGGTTGAGGGAGTTGGGGAGGTGAGGTGGCATGATGTGATTGGGGGGAGTGAGGTGGAGGGTGAGAGAGGGTAGATTAGCTGGTAGGAAAAGTTTTCTGGGGTGGCCTAGGCTGGACCGATTTAGAAAACTGGGCGGTCGTTTGTCGGCCTGCTCGATCGCTCCGCCAAAAATAAATAAATCTTTTATTTAATTTAAACGGGCCGTCGCAAACCGATAGCGCCAAAACAAAATAATCCGAGCCCGGTTTGGCGTTGAATAAAGATGGGGCGGGGAAAATAAATCGGGCTTTGCAAAATAGTTTTGGCCAACAATGCATGATGATGACGATGCAATGCACAAATTCAATGCGATTTTCTAGTAGTGGTTTTGCGGGATGCCACAATTCGACACCACTAACAATGGATCTCGCCCTCGAGATCCGCCTCATGGTACCGGAAGGAAGGTCGACGCTGCGTCTTCTCGCTTGTAGATCCTCGCGACACCACCAACGATGGTTCCTTCTTCAACTTGAAAACGCGACACCACCAACGGAAGGTTCGTTGTTCCGATCGTCGAGAGAACACTCGAAACAAAAGGTCAAGGTAGAGGTATCAACAAATAAAGCCACCTCTAGCTTCGGCGGATGAGTAAAATTGCTGGACCCATCGATTCGATGTACAAGAGCGAATGATAAGAGTAGTCGGATGGTGATCAGTCCATCGCACCCAAACCATTACTCATACGGCGAATAATTATGCAACCAACTCTGATTCAGATCAAGATCTCGAAGCGAGTTTTTCGAACAACGGAGTGATGCATCGTGATCGGATCTCGTAGATGATGTCGCCGCTAGGAAAACACCGGAAGGCACAAACAAGGAGCAAAGAATGATACCACAGACGAAGGATTCCTCGGATAGCTTGAACACCAGATGCAGCAACACCGCTATCGGAGGAGGAAGCGATACCCTGAAGGTACTACGGATCCCAACCACGAGAATTCCTGGACTCGAAGAAAGGGACGAGAGCGGATTCAAAACACGTAGAGGTAAGAGGAGAATAGCAGCGGAGGGTAAGGAGTAAAATCAGACCTAATCGTAACTATCCAACCGATTTTGCAAAATAGTTTTGACACTCTACTGGCCGTTAGCTAGGTTATCCCACAGTCGGACTTGTGGGGTATCGCAATCGCCGGGCTCGATACCACTCAGAACACCCTCAGATCGGACCTATGCAAGTTTTAGCAAAATTCGCCAAACCCGCATAGAAACGATTCAAAGGTGCTCACCAGCACTTTCGCGGGTGGAAAACGAAGTAATAACATTACACAACAGTCCTCGATGGGACCCACGTAAGATATATATATAACGACTGATGAGTCAAGAATACAAATATAATGTACAAAGATCCAAATCACCTTGAAAACGATAGCGTCCAGCTACGGACAAGATGCAAATGGGGCTAAGAGCCTCAAGAATAACCAATGGCGCCCATAACCCTGCCTGTGCCAAGCCGAAGGGTAACCTCGCTAACGGCCGATCTCAAACCTGCTTAAACAAAAGGGGTGCCGACAAAGGGCAAAGGAAAAGAAGGAGCCAAGATCGAGGCCAAGACACCGAGGCTAGAATTGGCCCTCGCCACATAGGTATGGTGGATCAAGCGGTGGCAAGATGCACTAAACAACCTATAGAGACTCGATACAATCAAGGTTATCGAGAGGGTAAGAATGACCTAACCGGATCCAACCTGAAGCTATCACCAAACAAACCCATCCTGGTGTTTCCCCCTCGAGACCAAACGAGGAAGTCAACCGAGGAACTCACACAGTTGGCAGTTTTACTTATTCAGTTATAGTTGCGGCACTTTACTAGTCAAGTTTAGATAATCGTCCTGATAAAATAAACAGTGGGCACTTTTAGTTAACCATTCCGTGATAGTTGCAACAATTACTACTCAGGTACAGATGGCATGAGATAACCCAAAACCCAGCAGTTGTTGGTACTTTTATTCAGCCAATTCGTTGTAGTTGTAATACTTACTAGTCAGATACATTTGTCGCAAGCGACAACCAAACAAGCAATGGTGGGCAGTATTAATTAGCCATTCCGTTATAGTGAAGCTGATTACTAGTCATTATAAGTCAAATTTATAACAGTAAACTTTAGTTATGCTTGTCTATGATCGAGATACTGTGCTCCAAGTCGTCCATATCCGCGGACACGGCTTTCAGAAAGTTTTACCCGGCCGGGGTGCACCAATAGCAACACACGCTCGATCAACCTCGGAAAAACCAAATCAAAACCCAACGAGGCTTTCACGACTGAACAATCACAGGATTCATAAATATTTCAGGGGGCCACCCCTTAGAGTAGAATCCGCAACGGAGTAAGCAAGCTCCGAGACGGCCTCAAGGTTTGGGTGGACGGTAAACGACTGGGAACCCGAAGTGGCTGGGCTTGTCGATACCAGAACGTGTCCCGATCCTAAATAAAGAGGTGCACCTCGCAAACGTAAATAAAGCGTAAACATGGCATAAGTACAGGATAGTAAAACACCTCAAACTAGTTTGTGGCCCCAAGAAATAAGAATGAATCAAGCTCGCTGGGGGGTCCCATATACCTCCCGGATGTGGATAGCGCAAAATCAAGGAATGTATCAAGTACTGGGTCTTACGACACAAGTGGGCGCTCGAAACCAAATATTATCTATCACCCACCGATGCCTCGCTTATTCAATTTTAGTTGTTAAACAGGAATTAAAGTGACAATAAGTAAAACTAGGATCATCTCCAACATCAACATGCGGCAATACATCAGAATCGTGGCATATGACGACACATTAGTACTTGAGCAAGCAACTACGACGCATAAGTCCAACTATCTACCAAACAACAAGTAATAGGATGTGTCCAAGGCAATATAAGGCTGCAAGGAATATCACAGTAACGGAATCTAAAGCATCGCAACTCGATAGCAATAGATCAACAGGAGGGAAGTAAATACTATCAAAGTAAGATAGGTAGAAAGGGGAGATGCTCGCTTGAAAATATTGTCAAGGTTCGACGTAAGATCGCTAAGCTCACATCAACTCAACGGCCTTATCCGCGAAGAAGCAAAACACTAGAAGAAACACCGGATGCAATATTTAATACACGGCAGAAGATCGGCATGATGCTTGTATGATGAATGACATGGCAAAGGTGCGATGCGATTAGGTCATATTAAGCGGAACCGGGGTCCCGACAAATATTCAAGTGATTCAAGTTATTTAGCTACCCCGCATATTAAATGTTGTATTAACAAGGCAAGATAAGATACCGGTTCGCTACACAAGTTTAAATGAGGCCAATATAAGGCTAGATTTGCCCGCATATGGGCCCCATATTTATTTATTAGGTGAATCGGCATAAGGCCCCCAAAACAATGATATGCATGCGAGAATGACAATTCAATATGCATCAAGTTGTTATGTTGTAAAATAGGGTTCGAGGAAAAGGGGTCACACATTAGGGTTCGGCAGATCTTGGGGTCCGGGGTTCGGTCTCGGGGTCCAGGGTCGGTCTCAGGGTTCGACGGATCTGGGGTTCGGGGTTCGATGGATGCGCTCTCGGATAGCGGGGGTGGATCTTGGCGCATCCGGGTGCGGGCCTTGGGGTCATGTCGTCGGTCATGGCGTTCAGGGGGAAGTCCTCGGGGTTCCGCGAGGTTTCTTGTTGTTCCGCTTCGAGAAGATCTTGTCGGTGGTCTCTGGTTTGCGCAACTTCCACTGGTCCACGAGGAAGATCATGTCGTTCCCTTCCGTGTAGGAGAACTCGAGGTCGATGGTGATCCTGTCCGGTGCCGGGGTTCGGTCCGGAAGGAGCACTCGTCGCCGGGTCTCGCCATCGGATCCGTGATGGAGATTCCCGGTTTCGGCGAAGCGTATCTTGGGGCATCGCCTTTCGGGTTCCTACGAGTCGTCGTTGTCGATCTCGAATTAACGCCGGTATACTTGAGTCATGCCTTGTCCGACCTTTGAAGATGTCGACCTTGGGTGGGCCTCGCTCGCTAGAGGGAGGACGCCACGCGACATCAACCGAAACTCGGTCCAGTATGCACAACGACAAGGTGGTGGCAGGTGCCAGCGGCTCGACAGCCGTGGGCCCAAGGGAGGAGTGGTCAACGGACGCTCAGCGGACAGACGCCGAGGCCGGACGACGAGCGCGGTGGCGAACGGACAACGGCGGCCGCTTCGAGGGCGGAGATTGACGCACGGGGTGGCCCGAGGCCGAGGGCGCAGGAGGGCGGGCCGGGCGCGCCGCGGAAGCGAGAGGGCGGGCCGGCGCCCGGCGGAAGCGAGAGGGGCGGGTGGAGCGCGGGCGCAGCGGCGGAGGAGCGGCGCTGCAAAGGGCGGAGGAACGGGCCGCAGCGGCGGAGGAGCGGCGCCGCAGCGAAGGCGGCGCGCCGCCCGGGGCGGTGGCGGGCTGCTGGAAGCAGAGGAGGCAACGCGGCGGCCGGACGCATGCACGGGCCGGGGCGGGGGGCGGAGCACGCGGCGGCGGAGAGGAGCAGCGCCGGGCGGGAAGGAGGCGCTGGACGGTGGACCGGCGGCGGGCGCTGGCGCTGCATGTGGGAGCGGCGGAGGCAGGCTCGGCCGGGCGGTGGCGTAGGCGGGAGCGGTCCGGCAGCAAGTGTCTGGCAGGGGCAGTGGTGGCGCCTGTGGGACCAGGGCAGCGGTTGGTGGGGCGATCGAACTGGGGGAGGCGGTTCTGGGTAGGGGTAGTTGCTGTGTGCGTGCGTGTGTTGTGTGGCTGTGTGTGGTGTGTGTTTGGGTTGGTGGGGTGGGGAAGGTGAGAGAGAGAGGGAGGGGTGAGGGTGACGTGGCGGGTGTGGTTGGTTGAGGGAGTTGGGGAGGTGAGGTGGCATGATGTGATTGGGGAGTGAGGTGGAGGGTGAGAGAGGTAGATTAGGTAGGAAAAGTTTTCTGGGTGGCCTAGGCTGGACCGATGAAAACTGGGGCGGTCAGTCGGGTCGGCCTGCTCGATCGCTCCGCCAAAAATAAATAAATCTTTTATTTAATTTAAACGGGCCGTCTGCAAACCGATAGCGGCCAAAACAAAATAATCCGGAGCCCCGGGGTTTGGCGTTTGAATAAAGATGGGGCGTTTGGGAAAATAAATCGGGCTTTGCAAAATAGTTTTGGCCAACAATGCATGATGATGACGATGCAATGCACAAATTCAATGCGATTTTCTAGTAGTGGTTTTGCGGGATGCCACAATTCGACACCACTAACAATGGATCTCGCCCTCGAGATCCGCCTCATGGTACCGGAAGGAAGGTCGACGTTCTGCGTCTTCTCGCTTCGTGTAGATCCTCGCGACACCACCAACGATGGTTCCTTCTTCAACTTGAAAACGGCGACACCACCAACGAAGGTTCGTTGTTCCTGATCGTCGAGAGAACACTCCGGAAACAAAAGGTCGAAGGTAGAGGTATCAACAAATAAAGCCACCTCTAGCTTCGATGGACAGAGTAAAATTGCTGGACCCACTGATTCGATGTACAAGAGCGAATGATAAGAGTAGTCGGATGGTGATCAGTCCATCGCACCCAAACCATTACTCTGCACCTAATAGGCGAATTATGCAACCAACTCTCGGATTCAGATCAAGATCTCGACAAGCGAGTTTCGAACAACGGAGTGATGCATCAGATCGGATCTGGCGTAGATGATGTCGTCGTCGGAAAAACACCGGAAGGCACAAACAAGGAGCAAAGAATGATACCACGATTTAAGGATTCCTGATAGCTTGAACACCGATGCAGAACACCGCTATCGGAGGAGGAAGCGAACCTCAAGGTACTACGGATCCCAACCACGAGAATTCGGACTCAAGAAAGGGACGAGAGCGGATTCAAAACACGAGAGGTAAGAGGAGAATAGCAGAGGGTAAGGAGTAAAATCAGACCTAATCGTAACTATCCAACCGATTTTGCAAAATAGTTTTGACACTCTACTTGACCGTTAGCTAGGTTATCCTACAGTCGACTTGTGGGGTATCGCAACCGCTGGGCTCGACGATACTCAGAACACCCTCAGATCGGACCTATGCAAGTTTTAGCAAAATTCGCCAAACCCGCAGAAACGATTCAAAGGTGCTCACCAGCACTTTCGCGCGGGTGGAAAACGTAATAACATTACACAACAGTCCTCGATGGGACCCACGTAACAGATATATAACAATGACTCGATGAGTCAAGAATACAAATATAATGTACAAAGATCCAAATCACCTTGAAAACGATATAGCGCCCAGCTACGGACAAGATGCAAATGGGGCTAAGAGCCCTCAAGAATAACCAATGGCGCCCATAACCCCGCCTGTGCCAAGCCGGAAGGGTAACCTCGCTAACGCCGCCGATCTCAAACCTGCTTAAACAAAAGGGGTGCCGACAAAGGGCAAAGGAAAAGAAGGAGCGCCAAGATCGAGGCCAAGACACGCGAGGCTAGAATTCCGGTCCTCGCCACATAGGTATGGTGGATCAAGCGGCAAGGCGATGCACTAAACAACCTATAGAGACTGATACAACCGGGCGGTTATCGAGAGGGGTAAGAATGACCTAACCGGATCCAACCTGAAGCTATCACCAAACAAACCCATCTCGGTGTTTCCTCGAGACCAAACGAGGAAGTCAACCGAGGAACTCACAGCTGGCGCTTTATTTATTCAGTTATAGTTGCGGCACTTTACTAGTCAAGTTTAGATAATCGTCCTGATAAAATAAACAGTGGGCACTTTTAGTTAACCATTCCGTGATAGTTGCAACAATTACTACTCAGGTACAGATGGCATGAGATAACCCAAAACCCAGCAGCTTGTTGGTACTTTTATTCACCAATTCGCTAGAAGTTGTAATACTTACTAGTAAGATACATTTGTCGCAAGCGACAACCAAACAAGCAATGGTGGGCGATTAATTAGCCATTCCGTTATAGTGAAGCTGATTACTAGTCATTATAAGTCAAATTTATAACAATAAACTTTAGTTATGCTTGTCTATGATCGAGATATCGTGCTCCAAGTCGTCCATATCCGCGACACGGCTTTCGTAAAGTTTTACCCGGCCGGGGTGCACCAATAGCAACACACGCTCGATCAACCTCGGAAAAACCAAATCAAAACCCAACGAGGCTTTCACGACTGAACAATCACAGGATTCATAAATATTTCAGGGGGCCACCCCTTAGAGTAGAATCCGCAACGGAGTAAGCAAGCTCCGAGACGGCCTCAAGGTTTGGGTGGACGGCGGTAAACGACTGGGAACCCGAAAGTGTGGCTGGGCTTGTCGATACCGCGTAAACGTGTCCCGATCCTAAACAGTACAGTGTGCACCTCGCACAAACGTAAATAAAGCGGTAAACATGGCATAAGTACAGGATAGTAAAAACACCTCAAACTAGTTTGTGGCCCCAAGAAATAAGAATGAATCAAGCTCTGGCTCAGGGGGGTCCCATATACCTCCCGGATGTGGATAGCGCGCAAAAATCAAGGAACAGGTATCAAGTACTCGGGGTCTTACGGGACACAAGTGGATGCTCGAAACCAAATATTATCTATCACCCACCGATGCCTCTGCTTATTCAATTTTAGTTGTTAAACAGGAATTAAAGTGACAATAAGTAAAACTAGGATCATCTCCAACATCAACATGCGGCAATACATCAGCAACTGTGGCATATGACGACGCACATTAGTACTTGAGCAAGCAACTACGACGCGCAAGTCCAACTATCTACCAAACAACAAGTAATAGGATGTGTCCAAGGCAATATAAGGCTGCAAGGAATATCACAGGTACGGAATCTAAAGCATCGCAACTCAGATAGCAATAGATCAACAGGAGGGAAGTAAATACTATCAAAGTAAGATAGGTAGAAAGGGGGAGATGCTCGCCTGAAAATATTGTCGAAGGTTCGACAGAAGATCGGGGCGAAGCTCACATCAACTCAACGGCCTTATCCGCGAAGAAGCAAAACACTAGAAGAAACACCGGATGCAATATTTAATACACGGCAGAAGATCGGCATGATGCTTGTATGATGAATGACATGGCAAAGGTGCGATGCGATTAGGTCATATTAAGCGGAACCGGGGTCCCGACAAATATTCAAGTGATTCAAGTTATTTAGCTACCCCGCATATTAAATGTTGTATTAACAAGGCAAGATAAGATACCGGTTCGCTACACAAGTTTAAATGAGGCCAATATAAGGCTAGATTTGCCCGCATATGGGCCCCATATTTATTTATTAGGTGAATCGGCATAAGGCCCCCAAAACAATGATATGCATGCGAGAATGACAATTCAATATGCATCAAGTTGTTATGTTGTAAAATAGGGTTCGAAAAGGGGTCACACATTAGGGTTCGCAGATCTTGGGGTCCGGGGTTCGGTCTCGGGGTCCAGGGTCGGTCTCAGGGTTCGACGGATCTGGGGTTCGGGGTTCGATGGATGCGCTCTCGGATAGCGGGGGTGGATCTTGGCGCATCCGGGTGCGGGCCTTGGGGTCATGTCGTCGGTCATGGCGTTCAGGGGGAAGTCCTCGGGGTTCCGCGAGGTTTCTTGTTGTTCCGCTTCGAGAAGATCTTGTCGGTGGTCTCTGGTTTGCGCAACTTCCACTGGTCCACGAGGAAGATCATGTCGTTCCCTTCCGTGTAGGAGAACTCGAGGTCGATGGTGATCCTGTCCGGTGCCGGGGTTCGGGTCCGGGAAGGAGCACTCGTCGCGTCGGGGTCTCGGCCATCGGATCCGTGATGGAGATTCCCGGGGTTTCGATGAAGCAGATCTTGGGGCATCGCCTTCGCCTTCGGGTTCCGGTTACGAGTGTCGTTGTCGATCTCGAATTAACGTCGGTATACTTGAGTCATGCCTTGTCCGACCTTTGAAGATGTCGACCTTGGGTGGGCCTCGTCTGCTAGAGGGAGGACGCTACGCGCGACATCAACCGAAACTCGGTCCAGGGCGGCACAACGACAAGGTGGTGGCAGGGGTGCCAGCGCGGCCTGACAGCGGTGGGCCCAAGGGAGGAGCTGGTCAACGGGACGTCTGCGCGACCAGACGTCGAGGCCGGACGCACGAGCGCTGGTGGCGAACGGACAACGGCGGCCGGCTTCGCGGGCGGAGATTGACGGCACGGGGGTGGCCCGAGGCCGGCGAGGGCGAGCAGGAGGGCGGGGCCGGCGAAGCGCAGAGGGGCGGGCCGGCGCGCCCGCGGAAGCAGAGAGGGCGGTGGAGCGCGCGCGCCGCAGGCGGGCGGAGGAGCGGCGCTGCAGCGGGCGGAGGAACGGGCGCTGCAGCGGCGGAGGAGCGGGCGCAGCGAAGCGCGGCGCGCTCCCGGGCGGTGGCGGTGGCTGCGGGAAGCGAGGAGGTAACGCGCGGCCGGACGCATGCACGGGCCGGGGCGGCGAGCACGCGGGCGGAGAGGAGCAGCGGCCGGGCGCTGGGAAGGAGGCGCGGGGACGGTGGGCGCTCGGCGCCAGCTGCATGCGGGAGCGGGAGGCAGGCTTCGCCGGGCCCAGGTGGCGGGTAGGCGGGAGCGTCCGGGCAGCAAGGTGTCTGGGCCAGGGTGGCGCTGGTGGGACCAGGGGCAGCGGTTGGTGGGGCGATCGAACTGGGGGAGGCGGTTCTGGGTAGGGGTAGTTGCTGTGTGCGTGCGTGTGTTGTGTGGCTGTGTGTGGTGTGTGTTTGGGTTGGTGGGGTGGGGAAGGTGAGAGAGAGAGAGGGAGGGGTGAGGGTGACGTGGCGGGGTGTGGTTGGTTGAGGGAGTTGGGGAGGTGAGGTGGCATGATGTGATTGGGGGGAGTGAGGTGGAGGGTGAGAGAGGGTAGATTAGCTGGTAGGAAAAGTTTTCTGGGGTGGCCTAGGCTGGACCGATTTAGAAAACTGGGGCGGTCGTTCGGGTCGGTCGGCCCGTTCGACTGCTCCGGCCAAAAATAAATAAATCTTTTATTTAATTTAAACGGGCCGTCTGCAAACCGATAGCGGCCAAAACAAAATAATCCGGAGCCCCGGGGTTTGGCGTTTGAATAAAGATGGGGCGTTTGGGAAAATAAATCGGGCTTTGCAAAATAGTTTTGGCCAACAATGCATGATGATGACGATGCAATGCAAAAATTCAATGCGATTTTCTAGTAGTGGTTTTGCGGGATGCCACAATTTGCGACGAGGGAGCGACTGCCTGCGTGGTGGCCGCAGATGCCTTCATGGATATCTTGGAGTATGGCCTTGCCGTTGTTGATGGTGACGCACCGTTGCAATACACCTGTAATGCTGCGTTTGTACAGCTCGCCGTTGATGATGGTGAAGGCTTTCGATCCACGAGATATGCGCCGGGCATCTGTCGGGCTGTCAGGCAATTCTCCGTTTGTCAGGAACTGGAGGTATGGATGTGTCCAAGTTTCTTCAACTGCCATGACCTGCATCAGGTTGACCATGGCAACTTCGGTATCCAACTTTTCGGGTCCTTCATGACCTTCGGGTAGCGTAGCCCCGAGTGTTCTGCTTCTTCGGGTGATCCTTTGGGGAATTTTCGCTTGATGGATGGCACGCAGATCTGTTCGAGGAACACACCTGGTGGAACCTTTGCACAAGTGGAGCCGATGTTGGCGAGTCTATCGGCCTCCTCTTTTCTCTCTCTTCCAACGTGTCGAGGTTCGCAGCCGTTGAATTCTCCTTCGAAAAGGCTAGCGGCGCTGCACGCGATCATGTTTTCGGCGTGCAGCGACTCATTCATCGTCAGACGACAAGGTTGGAGTCACCAGATGACCAGGCGCGTTGCGCCACATATTTTGCCATCTTCATGCCATGGATGAGGGCTTCAGATTCAGCCTCATTGTTGGAGGCTCAATTTCATCCAAGAACGACTTCATTTTGTCACCTTGCGGGAGGTCAAGATGACTCCTGCCTCGCCGCTTCGCGCTTTGAGCCGCTAAAATGCATTGTCCAGACTGTGACATATCCGGGTGTCAAAATGCAGCCCATCCAAAGGTACCAGGAAGTCCGGAAGGACTTGAGATTTGATTGCGTGTCGCTCGTAGATGATGTCCAGGGTGATAGTTCAATGCCCCACGTACACGCGCCCCGTGGCCTCTGGGTTATTCAGATGCCGTCGTGGGTGCCTCGTTGACGACCATCACCTGATGCTCCTGGAAGTAGTGGCTCAGTCGTCGAGCCGTCATGAACATGCCGTAGGCTAGCTTCTGGTAGTGCGGGTACCGCTGTTTTGTTGGAGTGAGAACCTCGCTGAGGTAGTAAATTGGGCGTTGTACCCCGTGGGTCTTGCCTTCTTCGGGTCGTTCGACCACGAGTACTATGCTGACCACCTGGTGTGTGGCTGCTATGTACAACAACAGGGGCTCGCGCTCTTTTGGCGTGACCAAAACAGGTGAGGTGGAGAGGGGCCGCTTGAGGCTTTCGAATGCGTCGTTGGCTTCTGGTGTCCACTCGAACTTGTCTGCCTTGCACAGCAGCTGGTAAAATGGTAGGGCCTTCTCGCCCATGCGGCTGATGAACCTGCTTAGTGCCGCTACTCGCCCTGCGAGCTGCTGAACGCCCTTGAGGTTTTTCGGCTTCTCCATTGTCATGATATCTTTGATTTTCTTCGGGTTCGCTTCGATCCCTCGTTGAGAGATGAAGTACCCGAGCAGCTGACCCGAGGGGACGCCGAAGGCGCACTTTTCTGGATTGAGCTTGATCCTGTAGCGATCAAGGTTGTCGAACGCCCGCGAGATCGCCGATAAATGTTCTTGCCTCCTTGGTTTTTATGACTATGTCATCGACAGACTTGGACGCTATGACCGATCCGTCTTTGAGGCAGCCGATGCATCGCTGGTACGTGGCACCCGCTTTTAGCCCGAAGGGCATTGTGTTGTAGCGAATACTCCGAACGGTGATGAACGCCGCTTTTCTTGATCTTCGACCTTGAGTCGAATCTGGTTATAGCCCGAGTAGGCGCCGAGGAAGGAGAGCTTCACAACCTGCAGTCGAATCGATGATCTGGTCGATCCGAGGTAGAGGGAAGTGGTCCTTTGGGCAGTGTTTATTTAGTGACGTGAAGTCCACGCACATCCGCAGGATGTCCGTGTCCTTCTTCGGGACCATCGCCGTATTTGCCAGCCACTCGCTTTCCTTGATTTCCCGGATGAAGTCTTGCGAGTAATCTGTTGATCTCCTTGCCGATAGCTTCGCTCGGGTCTGGCGCCTTCGGATAGACCGCTGACCGCTTGGTGTCCGGAAGACATTGAGTGCGTGTTTCGGCGAATCCTCGAACTCCCGGCATGTCCGCAGGACACCAGCGAAGATTTCCAGCCACGGAGGAATTCGACGAGCGTGCCTTCCTATGCGGTGCCGAGGTCTGGCGATCAGCGCCGCCTTGGAGGCGCCGTCGGATGGACCTGCACTTTCTTGGTGTTGACGGTGGAGTCGAAGGACATGTCGGTGCGTTCGCCTTGTGACCGGGGTAGCCCATTGTCCGTCACCTCGCGAGCCTTACGAGCTCGTCTTGCATGCCAAGGACCGGAGATTTTGTTGAAATCCCTGTCGCATTGGTCCGATCGGGTGAAGCTCCCGTGGACTGTGATGACGCCCCTTGGTCCTGGCATCTTGAGTAGTAGGTATGTGTAGTGTGGGACGGCCAGGAACCTTGCGAATGCTACACGTCCCAGGATGGCATGGTATTGCGACGGCTAGTCCACCACTTCGAATTCTAGGCGCTCCTGCCGAAAGTTGTCCGGCTTCCCGAAGATGACGTCGAGCCCTATCTTGCCCATGGGGAAGATGCCCTTCCCTAGGACAATGCCGTGGAACGTTGTGTCTGATTGTTCCAGGCTGCATTGCGGGATCCGCATAGCTGCTAGAGTGCTTGCAAACATTAGGTTGATGCCGCTGCCGCCGTCCATGAAGACGCGACTCATCTCGAAGCCTCCGACCGCGCCCAAAGACCAGGGCAGCATGACCTGTGCGAGGGATCTGGCAAGGGTGATCCGCGCGAGTGAATGTGATGCAGGACACCGATCCGCTGAGGTACTCAGGGATTGCAGGCGGAGTTGCCACGACCAAGTTGATTTGTCGGGTGATTTTCTTCTGCACCCTATTTGTGGGGCATCCCTTTTGTATCATATTGAGTGCTCATTTTGGTGGGGGGTATGCGACCCCGGCGTTGTTTTGCGCTGGTGCGACTGGTTGATTTGGGCCTCCAATAGGCGGCGGTGGAGGAGCTCCATGTGCTATTTCACCTGGCGCAGGTGCGTTTACGAACGCAGGGATTGGAGCTTGTTGCCTCATCTGCACCATGCCTTCGCTGAGTTTCTGGAACTCGCGGCAGTCCTTGAGCATGTGGCTAGCTTTCTTTTTGCCATCTTGCTTGTCGATGTAGAAGTAGATGGTGCATGGACCTGAAAGTTTGTCGAATGCTGAGGGGCCGTTGTCGCGGTCGCGGCGTTGCCATGACTGCGTTGGTCTTCCGTTGTCGCGGAAGTTTCCGCTGCGGTATCCTCCGCTGTTGCGGCTGTTGTCATTACGGCGGTCGGCGTAGCCGGCTGTGACCATGTCGGGTCCGTCGCGGTCCTCGTAGACACGCGATCTCCTCTTGCTGCAGCGTTCGCGTCTTCGGCCGTAGTCGTCCTCTTCATCTGATTGCGCCCGCTGGATGCAATCTTCGCCCGCCCAATAACCGCTGGCGATTTCCATGAGCTGGTCGAGTGTCTTGGGCTTTACACGCCCAAGTTTCTCCTTGAAGTCTGGGCGTTTGGCCCCCTCAAGGCGCCGATGGCCCGGCTCTTCGGAGATGTGTGCCAAGTTCTTGGTTGTAGACCAGTAGTATGTATGAGCGAATAGATTCACCTGCTCGAAAGTGCAGGCTCGCAACTCTTCGATTGAGGCGGGCCTCTTGCTGGTGCCTTTGAAGTTTCGGATGAAGCCGTAAGCGAGCTCCTCCCGCCGGATGGATCCCGATGATAGGTCGCTAAGTTGCACCCGTGCTACCGTTAGCTGCAGCTGAAGGCATTGCATGGCGGTTTCTTTGTTGCCTCCATGAAGCTTGACGGATGACAGATGGTCACTGAGCCAGGACTTTGGATCTTGCATGCCGTTGAACTTTGGAGTATCCGAAGGAAGATTGAAGTTGCGTGGCATCTGTGTTTGCCGGACGGATCTGGTGAAGCATCGAGCCCCGCAGAGTTCTCCTTCGTCTTCATCCATCTCAGATTCAGACGAGCATGCGCGTTTAGAGCGTGCTTTATCGATCTTGCACTGTGTAAGATTGTCTGTGGCATCGTAGTCGCTTTTATGGCGGTGCGAGATCTTCTTCCTTCGAGGAAGATCGTGCTCCTCTTCCTCTTCGGATGAGGGGGTGGGACTCCGGTCGCGCCTGGCCGGAGCTTTCTTCTTCGGTTCCGCAGGAGCGTCTTCGTGGAGCGCAGCTCCAATTAGTCCTAGTCCGGTGAGTGCGGACCTATGCATGGCCCTTTTCGGGTGAGCCGCGAGATACGCAGTGGCTGCCATGATCGCAGCTTGTGGCGTCTTCGGGGTGATGTTGCCATCATCGTCCATATCCATGAACGATTTATGGAGAGTTCGGGTCACGTCACGCCGCTCCTTGGGGTCCATGTTTTCCACCCGAGAGCGGTGCATGTTTCCCTGATTTCTGTTTGTGCTAGAGCCGGGTTCCATGGCGGAGAGCGCAGCTCGTCGCAAGACCGGACTCGTGAGGCTGCTTGCTTGCGCTTGTCGAGCGCCTCGTGATCTTGACTTGCTTCTTGTGCTCCTCGATGAGGAGGTAGTGGTATGCCCTCAGCAGATCACGTGGGAGTCCAGAGGTAGGACTATTTCGCGACGGCGCGGCGTGCGACCTATCCTTCTTTGCTAAGTTGGATGAGGTGGCCACTGTTTTCCCGCTTTCGCCGTTTCCACCGTTTCGCCGCTTCGCCCCACCGGTTGGGGCGGCGGTTAGGCGTTCCTCGTCGGTTTGATGATCGCGCGCATGATAGCGCCGCAGATTGGTCTGCTGCTGCCGCAACTTTCGGATCCGGAATCGTAGGTCCCTTCATCCGAGGGTGGATCGCACAGATCAGAGTTGCAGCCGCTGCTGCTGTAGAACTCATCTGTTGATGGTGACGTGCGTAGCACGAGGTGTGGATCCCACGAAGCAGGCCTGATTGACGGGCACCCGCCGGAGGCGGAGGTGCGCTTGTCCCACCCGAAGCGGCTCGAACAATATTTCGAGTCCGCCGCCACGGCTCGAAATCCTTCATGGTATCCGCGAGTGGGCGGTGAAGTCGAAAGCGCCAAGAGGAGGCGATTCTCCGTCGCCCGTGAGTTGTAGATCGATCGGGTCGGAACCGTCACGACCGCATTAATCAGCCCAATTCCTGCAGACGGCGCCAATTGACGAGGTTTAATCTTGTCAATGCCCATTGTTATGGACTTGGGTTTTGGAGAAGATGGGGATGCTGGAGATCGTGGCACGGTTAACAGACAAGCAACTGGGGACGAGATTTACCAGTTCAGGCCCCGGAGGAAAACCCTACTCCCGCTCTTTGATTACGGCGGAACCGAAGGTTACAGGGTGCGCAAATTCGATCTGGCGTGGATGCGTATGCGAAAGTATGAGTCGAGTTGCCCTAGGACGTGCCCTCCTGGCCTTTATATAGACTTAGGCAGGTCCCGGGTGTAGTCCTAGTCGGTTACAAGTTCTAGGGTTTTACCCCTTTGAATTTCCTATCTCCTCTAGTCTTGCTCTCCAAGGATCCGAAGACGTCATGGGCCTTGGCCACCCGAAAATCTTCATGGGCCAGCGTATGTCTGCCGTGGGCCTTCTTTGAGTTGGACTAGGTATGCTGAAGTTACGTATCCGTAGGGTATAACCATGTCAGCCATAGCTCGAGCTAGAGCTCGCTTCCGACCTTCCCTTGCCATTCTGAGGCCACCACGGAGACCGTGATGCTCGACTCAGTCATTTGTCCCAACGCGCGCTGGTCGGGGAGAGCCCTAGCTGCAGGATTTAAGCCGCCTTCCCTGACACCGACGCCGTTCGCCGATGTTAATCGCCGCCATCTCCAGCTGCACCTCGCCTCTACGACCGCTTTTCTGTGTTCCGGGTGAGCTACTGAACACGCCGCTGTCCTCCTTTGCTTTGCTCTCTTCCTGTACCGAGCCACCGTCGTGCGTCGCCGTGCACCGCCACCAGTCGTCGTCGTGCCCTGCCTTCCGATGACCAAAAACGAGTGGCTCAACCACTCCTCGACTCGCCTTTGTCCCCTCGTTCTAACAAGCCTAATCACAGCATCTCGCATGCTTCCAATCGCCCAACAAATCCATGATCTGAAGATCATCTTCAGATGATGTCAACGTGACGTCATGCTTGCGTCAAGTCAGTTCGTTTGACCAGTCTTTGCCCATGTGGCGTGTGACGTGGCCCCTGGCCCATGTGTCATTCCCTGTGAGTAAGAACTAGTCTAGTAACAAATGTATTTGCTAGATCCAAGTTTAGGACGTGGGCCACTGGCCCACTAGTCAGTGACTTGGGTAGGTTTAGTCTAGGTGTAAAAATTTCCGTGTCTGTTTAGTAAATTGGTAAAACAATATTAATTCAAATATAAATATTTGCTAAAATATAATAAAGTAATTACATCTTGTTTAATTAATAACTTTTGATTTATAAGTCAGAAAAATGTGTATAATATATGAAAATTTGTAGAATAATAAAATCTATAACTTAAAACTATTATCAAACATTATTATTGTAACTACCTCGGTGAATTACGCTCCTAGTTACAAGCCTGGATGATCGGAAATGGTTGAAATAGTACGGTGGGGCCCAAATGCCACTCACAGGTAGACCTTTCGGCCGTCCCAACCATTTCCGATCATCGGGACAAGAACGGGCGGCGTAATCGGCAGGCGAAGGGATCAACTACATACACAAATGAGTATGTATGCAAGCCACCATACAACAGTACATCAGAGCCATTCCATCTAGAAAGAAAGGAAATATAGCAACGCCATACGGCAAGATTCAAATGTCCTAGATAGGTATAATAGTTTAGGATATCTCCTCATACATCAAACATCAGAGTATCAGGCGGAAGCGGCAAACAAGATCCGAGTACGGATAAGAAGAAAATCGGCATAAGATGCCCCATAAATAAGCACATCCGCCTGATCTCACGGATCCCGTTCCGGAATCTCTACACCGAACGATCGTTGCCCACATCATCCGCCTCCTCCACCCAGTATCCATCTTGTGAGTGTACCTGTTCATCTTAATCAAATAATTTATCGTGTGAGACCCTAGGGGTACTCAGCAAGTCTTTATGCCTCTAAAGGGGACACAACCTGGGGTGACGCAATTGCAGCAAAAGATAAACCCTAACAGTTCTATAGATACTCGCTAACCATCCGCCTAACCAATGATAGACGGATGTCCGTGAATTAATGACAATAGTTATAACAGTAATATCATCAGATCCATCCTCCTCCTCGCTTACCAACGAGGAAGCGGACGAACAACCCCCCATCCATTGGCAATTTTATTAACCATTCCGTGAGTGTTGCACTATTTAATAGTCAGTTACTTAGTCAAATTAAAAGCGGTACTTTAGTTATGCTTGTCTATGATCGAGAAACTGTGCTTCAAGTCGTCCATAACCGCGGACACGGCTTTCAGAAAGTTTTACCCTGCAAGGGTGCACAAATATCAACACACACTCGATCAACCTCGGAAAAACCAAATCAAAACCCAACGAGGCCTTCACGACAAAGCAATCACAGGATTCAGAAATATTTCAGGGGGCCACCCCATTGAGCACACCCGCAACGAAGTTAGCTGACTCCGAGACGGACCCAAGGTTTGGGTGGACGGCTGTAAACAACTGGGAACCCAAAACTGGGCTTGTCGATACCGCGAAATTGTGTCCCGATCCTAAACAGTACAGGTGCTCCTCGCACAATCGTAAATAAAGCAGTAAAGCATGGCATAAGTACATGATAGTAAATAAAACCTCAAACTAGTTTGTG
Organism: Avena longiglumis; assembly: GCA_030063025.1. NCBI lineage: Eukaryota > Viridiplantae > Streptophyta > Magnoliopsida > Poales > Poaceae > Avena > Avena longiglumis. Next base: position 146,787,802 of record CP125974.1, read on the forward strand.
GCCCCAAGAAATAAGAATGAATCAAGCTCTGGCTCAGGGGGTCCCATAATCCTCCCGGATGTGGATAGCGCGAATATTCAAGGAACAGAAATCAAGTACTCGGGGTCCTATGGGACACAAGTGAGCAGGAAAAACCAAATAGCAGATATTGCTCACCGGTGCCACTTTCATTAGTTATCCCATTACTACTCAGGTTAAGTTGTTTAGGTACCTCGTTATCCATCAGACTCTCACATACCCTACACATGCTGTTCTACGACTCGCATGGCTCAAACAACTCCTGTAGTAGTGGCTCATGGGATGGAGGAACAAGCTTCGGTGGGGTTTAAAAGTAAAGGCTATGCAGTACTTGGGATTCAGTTTAATGCAATCGCGACTCAATGATGCAAGAATAAGATAGAGGCAATAGGTACTATATGTATGCAAGCATGTGGTGGTGCTTGCCTGGCAGCTCAGTTGAAGCGAGAGAAGGATCTGGGTAGTTGTAACACCCTCAGAATCGGACCTATGCAAGTTTTAGCGAAACCCGCCAAACCCGCATAGAAACGATTCAAAGGTGCCCACCAGGCACTTTCGTGCGGGTGGAAACGGCAATAATAACATTACAGTCCTCGATGGGACCCACGTAGCAGATATATATATATATAACGACTCCATGAGTCAAGAATACGAATATCTAGACAAAGATCCAAATCACCTGTAAAACGATACAGCGTCCGACTACAGACAAGATGCAAATGGGGCTAAGAGCCCTGAAGAATAACCAATGGCGTCCATAACCCTGCCCAGGCCAAGCCGGAAGGGTAACCCTGCTAACGACATCGATCTCAAAACCTGCTTAAACAAAAGGGGTGCCGACAAAGGGCAAAGGAAAAAGAGGAGCGTCAGTACTGAGGCCAGTACATGGCGAGGCTAGAATTCGGCGGTCCTTGCCTACATAGGTATGGTGGACTGAGCGGCAGCGGCAGCATGCACTAAACAGACTATAGAGACTCGATACGAACGGCGGCTATCAGAGAGGGGTAAGAAAGACCTATTCGAAACCAACCCGATACTACCATCAAACAAACCCATCCTGGCGTTTCCCCCTCGAGACCAATCGAGGAAGTCAACCGAGGAACTCACACAGTTGGCAGTTTTACTTATTCAGTTATCGTTGCAGCAATTACTAGTCAGGTGTAGATAATCATCCTGATAAAATAAGCAGTGGGCACTTTTAGTTAATCATTCCGTTATAGTGGCAACACTTACTAGTCAGATACAATTAGCATGAGATAACCCAAAACCCAGCAGTTGTTGGTACTTTTATTCAGCCATTCCGTTGTAGTTGCAATATTTACTAGTCAGGTACAATTGTCGCAAGCGACTCTCAAAACAAGCAATTGTGGGCAGTATTATTTAGCCATTCCATTATAGTGAAGCTGATTACTAGTCATTATAAAGTCAAATTTATAGCAATAAACTTTAGTTATGCTTGTCTATGGTCGAGATACTGTGCTCCAAGTCGTCCATAACCGCGGACACGGCTTTCAGAAAGTTTTACGGCCGGGTGCACCAATAGCAACACACGCCGATCAACCTCGGAAAAACCAAATCAAAACCCAACGAGGCTTTCACGGAACAATCACAGATTCGAAATATTTGGGGGCCACCCCATTGAGTACACCAAACGGCAAGCAAGCTCAGACGGACTCAAGGTTTGCGTCGCTGGTCAGAACGGGAACCCGAAAACTCGGGGTGTCGATACTGAAAACACTCGCTTACCTAAGACAGTGTGCTCCTCGCAAACGTAAATACTGATAGCATGGCATAAGTACAGATAGTAAATAAAACCTCAAACTAGTTTGTGGCCCCAAGAAATAAGACTGAATCAAGCTCGCTCGGGGGTCCCATATACCTCCCGGATGTGGATAGCGCGATAAATCAAGGAACAGGTATCAAGTACTCGGGGTCCTACGGGACACAAGTGGGCGTTCGGAAACCAAATGTTATCTATCACCCACCGATGCCTCTGCTTACTTCAATTTTAGTTGTTAAACAGGAATTAAAGTGAACGATAAGTAAAACTATGATCATCTCCAACATCAAGCATGCGGCAATACATCAACAACTGTGGCACTTGACGACACGCAACAGCACTTGAGCAAGCGACTACGACACGCAAGTCCAACTATCTACCAAAACAACAGGTAATAGGATGTGTCCAAGGCAATATAGGGCTGCACGGTAGATCACAGGTACGGAAACTAAAGCATCGCAACACAGATAGCAATAGATCAACAGGAGGGAATAAAGACTATAAAAGTAAGATAGGTAGAAAGGGGGAGATGCTCGCCTGAAAACATTGTCGAAGGTTCAACCGAAGATCGGGTCGACACTCACATCAACTCAACGGCCTTATCCGCGAAGAAGCAAAACACTAGAATAAACACCGGATGCAGTATTTAATACAACGGCAGAAGATCGGCATGATGCATGTATGATGTATGGCATGGCAAAGGTGCGATGCAATTAGATCATATTAAGCTGAACCGGGGTCCCGACAATTAATTAGATGGTTCAAGTTGTTTAGCTAGCCCGCAATTTAAATGTTGTTATAACAAGGCAAGATACGATACCGGTTCGCTACACAAGTTTAAATGAGGCCGATATGAGACTAGATTTTGCCCGCATATGGGCCCCATATTTAATTATGAGGTGAATCGGCATAAGGCCCCCAAACCAATGATATGCATGCGAGAATGACAATTTAATATGCGACAAGTTTTATGTTTGGCATCTTTAAAATAGGGGTTCGGATAAGGGTCACACATTAGGGGTCTCGACGATCTTGGTTCCGAGGGTTCGGGGTCGGGTCTCGGGGTCCAGGGTTCGACGGGGTCGTTCTCGGACAACAGAAGTAGATCTTGTCGCACGAGCGTCAATGCTTCCGGGAGGAACTGTCGTTCGGTCTCGGTGTCCGGGGTGAAGCACTCGGCGCCCTCGAGGGAGTACTTGTCGCACATGTGGTCTTCGAGCTCCATGACGATGATCTTGTCGCTTCGATGTCAGGGTCTTGGAATCCGTGAAGAAGGCCTTGTCGCCCTTGGGTGAAGAACTTGTCGTCCCGAGGGTCCATGGCATCGGCGGGACGTTCTATGGATCCGGGTCGAAGAACTTGGTGTGCGTGAAGGGCACTCAGCGTTTCCGTGTCGGCGGCCTTGGCGGTATCGGGTTCTGTCTCCGGATCCGGGCACGGTCTTAGCGTCCCGTCTTCAGTGTCGATGGCGAACTCGGGCTCGATACCGGAGGTCCTTCGGGTTTATCTCGACCGATGTCGATCTTGGGGAAGCCTCGGATTCAGTCGTCGCAGGGTGATTCCGTGTCTTCGTCATGTTTACATTGCAACCCTCCTGTTCCTAGTTGAACTTGGCCGAACGATCGATCTTGCGCTTGGAATTCCTGCAGCAGCTGCACACATGCGGGCAGAGGAGACACGCGAGGGCGTCCTGCAGCGGGTCCCACGCCGGGGAGTTCTTGGCCTGCACGGGCGGACGGGGCAGATGAGGGGAGGTCGCCGGGCGACGGCAGCGGTCTGGCAGCGGCCGGGGTGCCTCGGGGCGGCGCCGGAGGAGAACCGGCGCAGGCGGGCTCGACGAGATGGAGGGAGGACGCGGACACGCGGCGCTGAAGCGACCGTGGCGCAGACGCGGCTCGGTGGACGGGGAGGTCGCCGCGAAGCTTGGCCGAGGGGGCGCGGACGCCGGGGGCGCATGAGCCGTGCGGGAGGAGGCGGTGGCTGGAACTGGGCCGGGCGGCGCGGGAGCTCTGGCGAGCGGCGCAGAGGCGAGCACAAGGGCGGCGAGGGAGGATGGCTCGCTGTGGTCGACGCCGGCGCTGGCGACGCTGGCTCGCCAGCCTTGACGCAGAGAGTAGGGAGGAGAAGGTGAGCGGGGCGGGCAGAGTGAGGCGCGCCGAGCTGGCCCAGGAAGGAAGGCGGCCGAGCTGGCGGCGGCGCGGCAACTGCCGGAGGCGGGGAGGGCGGAGCGGATGCGGCGGTGGGCGGCTGGAGGGGAAGGCGGGGCGAGCGAGCAAGGACGGTGGAGCGGGCGTCGTCGGAGGCGCCGGAGAGCGGGTGGAGCGGCGAGGTTGGGAGAGGAGGGACGGCGAGGTGGGGAGAGGAGGAACGGCGGCGCTGGGATGTGGGAGAGGCGCGCGCGCGGCTAGAGGTAGAAGAAAGGGTGGAGGGGGAGAGAGGACGAGCGGGGTGGGACCCAGGCGGGGCAGGCGTGCGACAGGGGTGGTTGGGGCACGCCAGGGAGGCGGGGTCTGGCGTGTTGTGTGCGCGTGCTCTGCGTGTGTGTTGTGTGTGGGCAGGGTGGGCTGAGTGGTTGGTTGTGTGAGGAGAGGAGGAGGAATGAGGTGGCCCAGGTGGCAGTTGGGGATAGGCTAGGGGAAGGGGGGTGGTGACGTGTCGGGTGGGGATTGGCCGGGGTGAGGTGGCCAGAGGGGTTGGGTAGGAATAGGTTGGTAACTTTAGGATTTAGGTTGGGCCGATTATAATTTTCGGGGGTGGTCGTTCGGGTCATTCGGCCCGTTCGACTGCCCCACTAAAATAATATAATTAAATTATTTATTTCAACCAGCGCTTTTGCAATCCGACAGCGGACAAAACAAAATAATCCGGGGGGCCCGGGTTTGCGTGTTTGAATGAAGATGGGGCGTTTTAGAAAACAAAACTAGGTTTATCTGCAAATAGTTTTATGCAAGCAACTGCAAGATGATGACGATGCTCAAATGCAATGTGGCATGATGACATGAGCATGCGGTCATGATGATGCAATGCACAAAACAACGCGATTTTCTAGTAGTGGTTTTGCGGGATGCCACAGTAGTGCTTCTGGCTCTCTTGATATATCCCCTGCTCAGCGTCTATTCGAAGAAGAACCAAACAAACAAGGGCCAATATAAATAAAGTGCACAAGCATATGAATAAAATGCGACAAGCAGACAATCATGCCATGATGAATGGTGCACAATTTGCATGGCAATAAAGTAGCATGGCATGGGTGAGGTGTGGAATACAAGAATAGATCATTTTATTGAGTTTTGGCCACCTTTTATCCCCATATTAGTTGCTGTTTACATTATATTTATATGATGCATGCTGCAAAACAGAACATGGACTGCATAAACAGAAAGGTCTCGTCGAGCTGATCATTTTAGACATATCATTTGTTAAATTTGGAGTTATAAAACAAAAGTTATTAATTTATTAAGAAAAGGGCATTTTATGGTAATTTTAATCGACTTGGAAAATAAAGTGTTCAAAATATATTTTGGATGGCATATTTGAAATCCTCACATTTTTCTGATTCAAAAACATATAACATTTGTATTATTTGGATTTATATTTCAAAAGTTATTTAAATACAGATTTGAATTTGAATTTAAATCAAACTTGAAAAGTTTAAATTAAAACAGAAAAACAGAAGGTCTTTTGTCACTCAGCCCAGTCCTAGCCACAGCCACAGACAAGTGGGCCAAGGTTGACTAGGACACACGCGTCCAGGAAAAGGCTTTTGTCACCGCGGGCTCACCTATCCACAGTGGATGACAGGTGGGCCCAGCAGCGGGGGGCCACGCGCGCGCGTCACCCAGCGGGCAGCTGACACGTGGGAGATCCAGGTACTGCGGGTTAATGAGCTGGAAAACCTGGGGGCCTTCATGCAAAACGGACAACAAAGCCTACTGACGAAAACTGAATGATCAAGCAAAAACTGCTAGCTCGGCTGAAACTTTAGATGAAGATGGCGAGGAATCCGTTGAGATTTTGAACAAGACACAAAAACCAAAGTTGAGGAGGGGACACAAGGCTACAAGTTTAGTTCATAGAGTTTCATCAAAGGAGGCCTGCAGCCGCCGGAAAACTTAAAGGAACAGAGGGTCTTGTGGGGGTTCAAAACTGTCCAACTGTTGCAGCGAAAGTCTGAAACTTGACAGCAAAACGACGCAACTTCGGTTAAGGATTCTGAACTTAATTCTTAGCGGAATCGGGAGTGGGACGGCTCGCCAGAGAGCTGGGACATCAGGCTCCAACCAGGAATCGAAGGAACTCGCTAGGATGGTCTGTGGTTGAACCGATCTTGCGATGAACAAAGGAGAAAACGCGGCCACGAAACTGTTGTCAGGTTTCAGATTTTTCAGAAGATTAGTTGATCTTCTGGAGACGTTTCCGAGCAGATCTGGGGATTGTTTCTAGAGAGGTTTGATCATGAGCAGAGAGGACACCCTAGTTCATTTCTTTTCAAGGAACCCTTGGCGGAGGAGGACTGCACCAGACGGGAAACGTCGAGGAACAAGGGGACTACCGACTGCGCCGCTGCTACAGCTGTTCAACAAGTCGCTCCCACTGGCGGTGAGCACATACGCGGGGCGCTCGGCGACGGCCGGCGGCGCTACGGAGCAAGATTGGGAGGGGGAGGGTCATGCCAGGTAGAAGGAGGGGCTCACCAGAAACTCTTTGGCATGGCGAGGGAGCTCGAGGTGAAGAAGATCTCGCGCACAGCTGGGGCTCCCGAAGCTCCTGGTACGTGCAGACTGTAGCGGCGCCACAACAACTCCGGCGTTCCCCGACGCGGCTTCCAATCCAGGGCGAGGAAGAGGAACCAGGGGATCCCAGCGGTGCTCCTGGTTCTGCTTGAGGGCCTACGGAGCAGCGGTGGGAGGTGGTTGAGCCCCGCCACCATGGCAAGGCAAGGTAGGAAGAAGGGGAGGCCTGGTTGCTGAAACTCGATCCAGGGCTGGCTTGGGGAAGGGTAGATAAGGACGGCGAGGGGGACAACTCACGAGGCTTGCCGCTGCTTTGCAAAAGCGAGAGGAGGATGCGGTCAGGCACGTGATCGGTGATGGCTCAAGAATAAGAGAAACATGAGCAGCCTTGCGAGGTGGTGGGGCCGAACCAGAGGGGATGTGGCGTCGGGGTGCTCTCTTAGGCAGGAGTAAGGTAGATAGGGTAGAGGTTTTATTTTAGCTTTAGGAAGATCAAGTTTGTATAAAATTGGATGAACAAGGCTAAACAAAGCTAATTGAAATAAGAGGCGTCAACACATGAGGTTTATTATTGCATGTGACTAAAAGGAATGGAATATGATGACATAGGGTTATAGCAGAAGATATAATGCATACAACAAGTAGAAAGAAAAAGAGGTTAACATAGGAACTAGGTTCCAACAAGGATACAGATGGTGGAAATATAGAGTAGGAATAGAAAAGACCAAAGATTACCAGAAGTAGAGCTCAACAAAATGAAATAAGAAGAAAGATAGATAGAGTAGAAGAAAACATAGATAGATGGTATCATCAAGAGAATTGGCATTATCAAGTTAGTGAGATGGAAGGATTTGCAAGAGAGATGCCCTCAACTCATATTGGGCATATAACATTATATCAAAAGCCAAATACAATATATCAAGAAGCAAATATAATTAACAATGCATATGAGAGAAGAACCAAACCAAAAAGGGTTTTATATGATGCTCAAATGCAAGGTGGCATGATGACATGAGCATGATATAATGATGATGCAACAATTATATATTATGAAGTAGCCATTATATTACTAGATCAAGTAGCATTACAATTGTTAGACAATTGGGATGCTACAATTATGTTATCAATTTAAATAATTAATATTTAATAAAGATTTTATAAGTTTTAATGCTTTGATAAATTATATTTTGATATTAGTAAATGTTAAAAATATAAATAAAATACCAAAACTCTTAGAAAAATAAGAACTATAATTTAAAAATATAATCATGCATTATTATTTCACTTAATTAAATATTTATTATTTATTACGTATTTATAAAAGTAATAAACCTTGTAAAAATCATATCTTATTATTTATAAGTCATAAAAATAAATGTAATATACCAAAATGATCATAAAAATAATACCTACATGTTAAAAATATAATATTCCACTCTTGAGTTAAATAAAAAATTAAATACTTTAATAACTTGAATTTAAACCTATTTCCCTAATTGATAATTCATATAAGGGTAAATAAAATTTGCCAAAATTCTAAAATTAACCAATTAAAGTCTAATAAATAGTATTAGTATTAAATACTAATATTATTAAGTCAAAATGATTTAACACCATTTAAATACAATTTTATTGAATTATCATTCAACTATATATATGTAGTTTATTTTCCAAAAGGATCTTTCTTAAATATAACACCTTCAAGAATAAATTGTAGTAAAATAAAAATTATTCCTTTACTTCAACCACAAGTTTGTAAACAAATTAAAAACACTATAGTGAGTCCATAAATAGTTAAGTAATGTTACTTTCTTGATTACAAATCATAATCACACCTTTATAAAAAGATAACAGATTCCATTCCATTTAAGAATCAAGAAACCACTACACCAAATAAAAGTATAACAATTCTTAAAGTATCCTTAGGGAAACCTTCTGAAGTGAACAAAATACAAATATCATATGCATTACACCCTAAGTTCATCTATGTATTTAAAGTTAACTTTAGTTTACAAAACTTTAAGTATAAGATAAAAACTTTATTATCTATTTTATAGTTAACTTTGGTCTGTTATAATTAAGTTATAAGGCATCATAATACCAAACTAATCAAGTTCAAAACCAAGATAGATAAGTCTCAAATACTACTAATATCATTATTCAAATAAAGTAATCCTTTCTTACTTAAAGACTATAACTTGAAAGAACACCTAATAAGGTTAACTTAAAATTTAAATACTTTCCCTTAGCTAAGTAACATTTTCTTCAAAAGTTATTCTTTTAAGGAACATTATAAATCAAGACATAAGCATTTTTATGAAAGCTCTAAATGATGAACAAACCTTATATACATAGTCTACATATACATTTCCCACTTGAGTATTCCATTATTGTGTATGCTTTATTATACTTACAGGTTGTTTCACACACACTCACAAGCCTTAATAAGAAGCACATGTGTGAAACTTAATCTAAAAGGGCAACACATTCCAAGGAAACCCTTTTTAGTATCCAAACACTAGAACAACGTTATCCCCGGGATTCGAGTTTATTAACTTGCATTATATTACTTATGCATAAAGCTTTTTGCTTCTTTAAACATTAGTCCTTACCGGACCAATGATGCTGATTTCAGATATTCGATCTTATATTGTCTTGAAGATCGTGAGTGCATAATCTTGCAATCACAGAAGGCAAGTTCACACTTGCTCATGTCCTTTGATTATTTTCTATAAAGTATTTTACAAATCCAGTGTTGTCATCACCTGCATTTGAAAAAGGACAGAAAACACTATTTTCATAATAATGTGATTATAGGTTATTTACCATGAGGTAATAACCTACTATAAGAGTTCCGGTGGTATAGGAACATATTATCTAGGACTTAACAACCAATGTCGCCAGTGATTCTTGCGCCGTATATCACGCGTTAACCATGAGATTTGGAATGGGACGGAGAAGTCAGCTGTATCTTTTCCCTCTCGCATGGAGCCGGATGTGCGGGTCGTGGCTGTTATCTCCGTAGAGTGCATTTATTGGTAATTCGTAGGAGATATGCAGCATATGGGTGGGAGCCCTCAACGTCCCACGATAGTTCCGGCATCTGAACGGTCTGTACTACCAATAGTCGTAATTCAATAGGTGGGCTGGCATACACCAAGTAGACATGCGGGGTCGCGAAGAAGATAGTGATTGGCTTGGATCTTAGTCTGGGCCTCACACCAAGGAAGTGTGAATGAAACTGCAATTCAGATGTGCAACAAAGCTAAGATCTCTCATGGGTAAAGTAACGCACCTCTGCAGAGTGTAAGAACTATAACTTGTTACTCCCTGCTCCGGGAAGGAGCTGCTAACGCGGCGGAAAATGAACTCCATGAAAGTTCTGATAAACCCATGAATGCTGACAGACATAGCTTTTCAGAATAAAAGCAACCTTTGAAGAAATGTTTACGAAACTTGCATTGCCTACGACCTATGGTCTGTGGCTGTAGATATAGTGCATCAAACACTCCTTTTATAGTGAACTTGCTGAGTACACTCGTACTTAAGGTATCTTCTTAACCCTTGCTAGGTTCTAAAGCCAGTACAAATGATGTCTACATCAAGTTATGCTCTAGGAATCATCATCAAAAGCTAAAGCTCTTCAATAAAGTCAAGAAGGTCAACATATACACCAACTCAAGTGAAGACGAAGTTACTGAGTAGATAGGAATATAATCTCTAGCCATAGAACCTATTTCTATAGCGTATTACAATAGCAGCAATGTCAGACCATTAGTTAAGATACTAGTCTTAATAGTATGATAGTTTTTGAGTTGTTTATTTCTGATTCTTCTTTGTAAGAATTTTCTTTCTCTCTCTTTAACCTAGAGTGTTCTCTGGATCTTGTGTAAAGAGTTGAGTTGTAACCTATAGTCATGTCTTGGACCTGCTGTGTTTCTTTTGTACTACTCTAAGGAATGTAATACTAGTGAACGGTGTTTCATTGGTGTTATATCAACGACTATAGTGTACTACATCATGCAGTGGTATGCTGTGTTACCGCAGCGCATCGCTTCTCCCCACCTGCTACCCCTTGAGGCCAAAGGGGGAGTTGTTCTTCAGCCTTCTTTGTTTACATTTCGCTCTCTTGGGTTGTGTTATGTTGTGCGTCAACGGACCTTTTGTTTAGTATTTCCTTTTTGTTTGATGTTGGCAGAGTCTGATCTGTGGGTGGAACTCGGTTGCACCTTAATTTTGCTTTATTTATAAAATGAGATGTAAAGCCTGTTTGAAGGAGGTTAATGTTGAACTGTCGAACACCCACTGAAGTCAATTTCACATCACAATACAATATAGTAGTACTGCATTACCACTCTAGATAATTGACCCGTGTTGACTTCTCCATGTGCAATTTGATTAATTAATCTTATGTAACATTAGTTACTAACCGACCAAACTTGCAACTTTGTCGTCATCTCTCTAGCTACGAGTCTTCTTAGAAAGTGCAAAGCTGCTGGTGGCAATTAAGCACTAATTAATCGTGTCCCGCAGATTGCGCTAGCGTTTGAGCGCCAGACATGGATGGAAGGCTCCTACTATCAACACGTGTTAACCTTGGCCGGCCGTACATCCTGTAGATACCGAAAACATGGTGTCGGTCGATCGACATTAGCCCCCACCAAGCGGCGGCGGCACAACAGCTGGCACGATCAACACGTGTCAGCGGAACATTCCAATCAGTTCGATTCATGGATCAAGGTGCTGTGCAGTGCACGTTACCTTAACGAAGAATGGATGTCAAAGAGGTGGAGTGTGAGGAGAACATGTCACGAAATCAAGCCCCCAAATCAGGTACAGATGATCTGCATGTGCAACGAATTTGATTGGTGGTCTGGTTATTTAAATCAGCACAATGGTGCATATCATGATCAGCTCCCCACCGGGGAACATGGTGGCACATTATTGTAACATTATCTCGATTAGTTAACGCAGGGAGGATGGATGATACATGTATCATGCACCAAACTATATGTGTGTACATGACGCAGGAGACTTTTTACACTTTAACTTGCTAGGTGTGCGTGGTGCAAGTGGGCCCATGAATGACACATCACACATGCATGCATATGTATGGTACCTTGAGGATCATGCAATTGCAATGGAGAGAGGGGTACAGGGTGTTCTGATGAGGAGACTGCGCATTGGTTGGTGGTGAGTGTAGAGAGGAGGAAGAAGATCGATGTTGGTTATTTAAGGAATCATGTGGTGGCATGTGGCCTTGAGTTAGCAGGAACATGCATGCCCTCTTCCTCAAGCAATACCTCGCATGCATGCCAACAACATGCCTCCACCCCTACACTTGCAGTCTCTTTGCAATATGTGTATAGCACCACATATACATAAAAAAGTGTGTGATCCACATATGATCTTGTTCATGCATGTGCGTGCAGGCTTAATCACAAGACATAGCTAGCATGCATTCTTTATCTTTTGCCACCTAATTCCCCCACATACCTCACCCCTTCCAACCTAGCAGCTCCAACTATCACTCTACCCGGCCTATATATATCTCACCCCTTTCTCCATGTTCCAACACATGCAGCTCAAACACCAGCCAGCTAGCTATACTCCTCTGCCTACGAACGCACTGGCATCTCTCCCCAACCTAGCTAGTAGCCGTCCCAACCAAGATCCCGCCATGGTTGCACACGTCAACAGCTTCTGCAAAGCCGCAACAACCTCGACGCCGACGAGGCCGGCAGCGTTCGCCGTCGTGGCTCCAAGATCGTCGTCGAGGAATACCAAGACAGGGAACGGCAAGAAGGCGAGGACCGGACGGCGGCGCTGCATGGAGCCGGCGGAGGTGATCGAGAGGAAGATGGAGGCGCTGAGGCGGCTCGTCCCCACCGGCGGTGATGGCGATCACCACAGCGACGAGACGGAGGATGATGGCGTTGACGAGCTCCTGTTCCGCGCCGCAGACTACATCGTGCGGCTGCAGGTGCAGGTGAGGGCGATGCAGCTCATGGTCGACGTGCTAGAAGAGCACACCAAACACTCCTGATTATTATACCTAGGTCTCATCCAGCACAACAGAGATGTACACATGCACAAGTATATAGGAGATGTATACAATTTGTTTTAGTTTCGGGTTCTTTCTTTCTCTTGTTTTTGAGAATTACTGGAATAGGGATATGCGGGGAGATTGTTATTAATTTATTTGTTTATTATTGTGTGCAGACACGTACATGTGGTATGGTGTGCATGTACATATACCGTCACACATATGTGTATACATACGTACACAATTCATATCATATACTCCTGGGTATATGTATCCACATGTTCTATATACCTTCTAAATGCGTGTATTGTACCTCTTTATCATTCTCAATACATCTCACATTCTCACTAGTTTTTTTTCTATGGAAAACCTCAATACAAGTACCACGAGCCCTTAGTCTTTTTTAATATACCACTTTTACCGAGGTGAGCTCGCGGGTGAACCTATTATGAAAAATGCATACATTTTTTTTAATATGTCAAAAAGATTTGAAAAAAGATTCACATATACATCCAGATATTCTATGTTCGTACAGGTTTTCAGGTAAAATGAACATTTTATGTTGGTTATGTAAAAAATGCAAAAATGTATTTCCGTGAAAAATCGTGTTAGAACACAGAAAATATATCTTTTTACATGGGACACAGAAATATAATTTTTCCATAAAAACTTGTGTACGGACATATAATGTATGTCCAATGTACGTGTAAATATTTTTTTTAACCTTTTTACATTCTGAATATATTTTCAAACAATGGGTTCATATGCACCCATGAGCCGAATTAGATTTTCCCACTTTTACATACAAGAAAAGAGCAATATGGGAGCAAATAAGACACTAGTGGAGACAGGGCCTCCAGTCCCGGGTCATAAGGGCCTCTAGTCCCGGTTTTAGAACCGGGACTAACCAAGCGGGACTAGAGGCCCACCCACTAGTCCCGGTCCAGTAACCAGCCGGGACTAATGGCTGTCCACATGGCCTCTGCGGCGCGCTCGTGGTGCACACCCACTAGTCCTGGTTGGTGCTAAGGACCGGAACTAGTGGCTATCTGCCGCGGTAGCATTTTGCGTCTTTTATCTGCCGCGGCAGAGCATTACCTCGCACTAGTGGTTCTCTGCCGCGATAGCATTTTCTACCATTTCTCTGCCGCGACAGAGTATATTCATTTTGTATTATTTATTTCTTTTTCATTTTAACATAGTTTTTAAATATTTCTACGCCACCACATATCGTACACGTTCGTGCATATATAAGATAACTTGTATTACGATATCGAGCATACAGATATATACAATTTTGATAGTTACATGGAGATCACAATTACCGGGACTAGAGCTCGTCTAATCGATTGCATGGAGATCAGAAGCACCTATTCACACTAAATTCTTCGGCATTGTCTATGATATCTTTGAAAATAAACTCCGCCAGCTCCTCCGCAATTGCTAGTACGTGTTTCTCTAGTAGTAGTTGATCCCGCATTCTCTTGAACTATATATACGAAAAAGGAGATAAATATGAATATCAATCATGATAACAAAAAGTGATGGCAATAAAATGATAGTGTGAATGCATTGCTTACTTTGACTCTATAATCATTGTGCTCGATGGTAAACGTGCGAAGGAACTCGCAAACGTAGAATCCTCATAGATTCGATCCCTGTGGCTGCCTCACGCACTTTACGAGAATAGAATTCAATCAAAATAATAACCTAGCATCATTATTGTATTGAAACTAGAAGTAAAGAGATGCACGGATATACCACGTGCTACTTACCGAGACCGCCTTAAACGTCAGCATCCCAGTTGTCTAACACCTGTAATGCTACATGTTATAATAATAAAAAGCGCCACTTCCAACATATAATTGTTGCATCATCATCATATCATGCTCATGTCATCATGTCCCCTTGCATTTGAGCATCATATAAAACCCTTTCTTGTTTGGTTCTTATCTCATGTGCATGATTAATTGTAGTTGCCTCTTGATATTGTATTTGGTTCTTAATATATTGTTAAATGCCCAAGTTGAGTTGAGGGCATCTCTCTTATTGACTCCACCACCTTTTCTTTCACCACCTTATAATTCCACCATCCAATTAATATGAGCTTGGCATTTTAATTTGGGTTATCTCTAGCTCATGTTGGTTGGTTGGGTTCCACCCATAATCTTTGCTTGGCCTTGCCCACCTTGTGGGAATGCTTATGAATAATGCCATGTTAATATTATTGTTTTCACAAGGATAATTTTGGCATTAATTATTTTGCATGGGCCATGCAAGTGCCACCTTTTCTAGTATTTGGCTTTTGCTTGAATTCTAAGTGGATCATCTTTCTTTTGTTCATATCTTGTGTTGGCTTGTAGTTTTGCTTCTCCATATCTCTCCCTCTCTTCTCCCCTTTAGCTAAACCTCTAACCCATGCTCCATGCACACACATGTGCTAATGTGGCATACACCAACCAAACCCACCTTTCTCTTTTATCTTGCTTGTTCTTTGAATGGAACATGCATGATTCAAACCCCTTCATCACATGGCCATCTCTCTCTCCCTCTCCCTCTTTTTCTTGCTTGATCTTGCTTAGGGCTTGTTTGGAGTTTGCTTGATCAACTTGAGTGCCACCTCTCTCTTTTCCCCCTCTTAGCAAAAACCCTATCATCTAACCATGCCTCTCCACTAAACAAAACTCTAGATACACCTCCCCTTCCCCTACCTAGCATGGTCACCCTCTCACCTAAACCCTAGGCTCAAGCCATGCCCCTTCCCTCTCTCTCGGCCCCCTCTCTCTACCTGCCATGCAGGCCCCACCCCAGCACCCTCTACCAGCTATCCTACCACCCCACACGTCCTAGGACCCCAACCCTAGCCCTAGCCCCTCTCCCCTCCCCTCTTTTTCTCACCCTCTCTGCCTCACCTTGCCCCCAGGCCCACCTGTCGCCTCCCGCCTCTACCACCCACTGCCCACCCCCTCTAGTGCCTTGCCTGGCTCGATCAGGCAGAGCACGTGAAGGGGAAGGGTGACACCGACGCCACCCTGGCCATCTACCCCTCCCCCACGCTAGCCCCTCCTTGCCCCTCGTTCTTATCCTCTTCCTCACCTCTCTAGCCTCCCCAGATCCCACCCCAGAGGCCTCGCTCCCCTCTGCCCCTTCTCCACCGCAGTGCCCCGACGCCGGCGATCGTGGCCTCTCGCTAGCGTGCTCGATCCAGAGGCAAGCGCCGAGCCGAGGTTGTCTAGGCGGCTCAGAGGTCCCGGCGTCGCCACGGTACGGAGCAAGGAGGAGAGGGACCAGCCCGTAACCGACGCCGCTCGTCCAACCCTAGCTACGCCGTCGGCCCGCCGCGTTCACGACCGCCCGACCCGATCCAAGCACGCCATCACCTCGCGGTAAGCCACCGACCCTCCTAGACATGCCCTGCCTCGCTTCCTGCGGCGATCGTTTAGCGAAAGCACTCCAGCGTGCACGGCGGCGCCTGCCAGCCAGCGTCTGCCAGCGAGCGTCTTCTAGCCGCCTCCTCCTTCTGTCATCACGCCTAAGCCCGATGGTAGCCGCCCATTGCGCGCCAGCGTCATGGATCGAGCCCGCGCCCTTTTCCCTCATCGGCGTGTTGTTTCGGTCGGCAGAGAAGATCCACGATACGGTGGGTCGTTTGCATTTGCCCTCCTTTTGCCTCGTCAACCCGCGGTCCTCGTGGCCCTTTGTCGGTCGATGGTAGATTTATAAAAGGGTCCTAGGCTTTTCAAAACTCAACCATGGTCCTCTGTTCCCTCAAGGCCATGGCGTGGGGCAGCACCTGGCCCCCACCTGTCTGCGACCCAGGCTAGATTAGGCTGTATAAAAGCGTCCCAGAGCACATTTAAAATTCAAATATAGTTAAAATTATTTCAAAATTCAAATTCAATTCAGTTTCAAATAATTTTTCCATACTAAATCCAAATTTGACAAATAATATATGTTTGGATATCAGCAAAATGAGAGGATTCCAAATATGCCATCCATATTGCCTTTTGCACAATTAAAATTCCAAGTTTACTTAAATTACACTAAATGCCACTGGAATTTAAATAATCAATAACTTTTGTTTTATAATTCCAAATTTAGCAAATGATATGTCTAAAATGATCAGCTCGACGAGACCTTTCTGTTTATGATATCCATGACTTCAATTGCAGCATGCATCATATAAAAATATAGTGGACAGCAACTATTATGGCAACAAATGTGATCCAAAACCCCATTAAAATGTTATTTCTTGTCCTTCACACCTCACCCATGCCATGCTACTTATTGCCATGCAACTTGTGCATCATTCATCATGGCATGATTGTTTGCTTGACGCATCTTATTCATATGCTTGTGCTTTGTATTCATGTTGGCCTTGTTTGTTTGGTTTTTCTCGGATAGACACCTTTGCGGGGTTATATCAAGAGAACCGTGAGCACTACCAGATCCGTCCTCGCTTCAAGCGAGTTAACGTGCAAGCACTTCCACATGCTTGCATACATACAGTACCTATTGCCTCTATCTTACTCTTGCATCATTGAGTCGCGATTGCATTAAATTGAATCCCAAGTATGCATAGCCTTTACTTTCAAACTCCACCAAGCTTGTTCCCCATCCCATGAGCCATTACTATAGGAGTTGTTTGAGCAATGCGAGTCGTGAGAACATGTGTAGGGTATGTGAGTGTCATTGGATAATGAGGTACCTAAACAACTTAACTTTGAGTAGTTCGGGATAACTAAAGAAAGTGGCACGGTGAGCAACATCGCTATTTGGTTCTTCCCGCTCACTTGTGTCCTGTAAGACCCCGAGTACTTGATTCCTGTTCCTTGATTTATCGCGCTATCCACATCCGGAGGTATATGGGACCCCTGAGCGAGCTTGATTCCGTCTTATTTCTTGGGGCCACAAACTAGTTTGAGGTTTTACTTACTATCCTGTACTTATGCCATGCTACCTTTACGTATTTAAATTGTGCGAGGAGCACCTGTCTGCTGTTAGGATCGGGACACGATTCATGGTGTCGACAAGCCCAGCCACACTTTGGGTTCCCGATCGTTCACCGTATACCCAAACCTTGAGCCAGTCAGTCGTTGTCTTCGTTCGCGGGATCTACTTAAGGGTGGCCCCCTGAAATATTTCTGAATCTGTGATTGTTCACCGTGAAAGCCTCGTTGGGTTTTGATTTGGTTTTCCGAGGTTGATCGAGCGTGTGTTGCTATTGGTGCACCCGGCCGGGTAAAACTTTCTGAAGCCGTGTCGTCCATGGATATGGACGACTTGGAGCACAGTTTCTTGATCATAGACAAGCATAACTAAAAATCGCTGTAATTTGACTAAGTAACTTGACTAGTAAATAGTACAATACTCATGGAATGGTTAATAAAATTGCCAACGGATGGGGGTTAAATCGCTTCCTTGTTGGTAGCGAGGAGGAGGATGGATCGGATGAGATTACCATTATAACTGTTGTTCTTACTTCACGGATGTCCGTCTATCATTGGTTAGGCGGATGGTTAGCGATTATCTGTAGAACTGCTAGGGTTTATCTTTCGCTGCAATTGCGTCACCCCAGGTTGTGTCCCCTTTAGAGGCATTAAGACTTGAGTACCCTTAGGGTCTCACACGATAAATTCTTGATTCGATGAATGTACCTTCAGGACGGATCTTTGGGTGGAAGAAGCCGAAGATGTGGGCAACGATCGTTCGGTGTAGAGATTCCGGGAACGGGGATCCGTGAGACCTGTAGTTGGGATGTGCTTATTTCTATGGCATCTTATGCCGATTTGCTTCTTATCCGTACTCGGATTTTGTTTGCCGCTTCCGCATGATACTCTGATGTGTGTTGTATGAGGAGTTATCCTAAAATATAGATCTATCTAGGTCATTTGAATCTTGCCGTATGGCGTTGCTATATTTCCTTTCTTTCTAGATGGTATGGCTCTGATGTACTCTTGTATGGTGGCTTGCGTACATACCCACTTGTGTAATGAGTTGATCCTTCTTCCGACTCACGCCCGTCAGGTCCCGTTGAGAGGGTAGTGGTTGGGACGTCTGAAAGGACTACCGGTGAGTGGCTTTGGGGCCCCAAGTACTATTTCAACCACTATCACTCATCCGGGCTTGTATCTAGGGCGTAGTTCACCGAGGTAGTTACAATTGGTATCGAGCCATCCCGACCTTCGTGGTTTCAAATAAGCGGTCGTTGTCGATCTAGCAAATATTTTGGTAGTTATGTATATTAGGGAAAAAAAACGAGAGTAGGACTGCTTCCACTTTTCTTCTTAACCTCCCACCCACCCTTTTCTGGTAAGGAAGTGCAACGTTTTCAATCCTCTTCTCAAAGTTCAAACTAGGATTCACGTGTTCTGGGTTTCCGTAGTACCATAGGTTGTGTGTGTGTGTGTGTGTAATCCCTTGTCTATCTGTTGCATCCAAGTTGTTATCTTATCTGCCTTTGGTTATCAACTGTTGGTACATTCCATACCGACAGGCTTTTGCAAACCGACGCAATCTATCTTCCTCTTTGTATCCGACGCTATCTTGTTTGGGGTGTTCGTTTCCGTAGTTACCAATCTTTAGGTTTCGTCGTGAGAAGAAGGGGTTAGGATATGTGTTCCACTTGTTCATGTGCGGAGTAATGATTTGAGTGCGGGATGGAGTCGCGACCATACCACTACTTTTATCATTCGCTTTTGTATATTGAATCGGTAGAGTCACTAATCTTGATTCGTTAAGTAATTTTGCGCATCTATTGGTATTTTAATGCCGAAATTTGTGGAAAATTTTTCTTTGATATATTTGTGTACCACACTCCTTTTCAGTCGTGTGTGATATGCTTAATATCTTTTAGGTGCTATGAACTTTGTTGATATTTTAATATCATCTCAAGAATTGTATCCTTTAATCTTGGTTAATTCCATCTTGGTACTATTTTGGATTATTATCATTCTCCATTATAGTCTTGACTTGAGTTTTATATCAATGAGGATGGCTCCCACGCCGGATCAAGAGGACATCCCTCAATCGGGCTCGCCATTGTCAAGCATAGCTAATGCTTTGGCGGCAATGCAAGAGAACCAGCAGCGCTTTGAGGAGAGCGTCAGAAGGAATGAGTTTGCTCCACTTCCTCCACCTCCCAAGCGTGGTGACATCAAGAGCTTCCTCAAGTTCAACCCTCGTCGATTCGATGTGTCCGACCTCTTGACGCGGATGATTGGCTGCGCGAGATCTCAAGGTTGCTCGAGACTGCTGATGTTCCAGAACAGGAGTGGGTCAAGTGTGCTACTCACCTTCTCAAGGGAGATGCGGCTCTTTGGTGGGAAAACTACTTGAAGGCAAGCTGCACTGGTTTCCAGCCAACTTGGGAGAGGTTCACTGCAGCTTTCAAAGAACAGTTTCTCTCAGAGATTGTGATGGAAAGGATGAAGGAGGCTTTCCTCAACCTGAAGCAGGGAAATGATAACGTCAACACCTACATCAGGAACTTTATGAACCTATATCGCTATGGTGGTGATGAGGTATCTGATGACAAGAAGAAGCAGAAAAGGTTCAGGCAAGGGCTCAATGCGTCGATCAAGTATGCAATCACGCATGCAAGACCGGCAACCTTCCTGGAACTACAGCACACAGCACTGCAAGAGGAGGCAAGCAGGCAAATGTTCGAGGAGTCCAAGAAACATAACAGGGATGCATCAAGCTCTGCAGTTATGGCAGCTCCTTCTAAGCGGCGTGTCTGGGTTCCTAACACCCCACCGTCGCTCCCGGCTCCACCAAGACCTGCGAGTTTCACGTCAAGGCCACCAAACTTCACCACTGCGGCTCCCAGGGGCTACAACAACCACTACCCTGGAGCGCCTGGCGGAGTCCCTGGCTACTCTGCTCCACGTCCTCACGGTGCTTGTTTCACATGTGGAGATCATGGACATCCCAACTGGAACTGCCCAATGAAGAACAAAGCTCTCCCTCCACCCCCGCCAAGATCGCAACAAGCTCTCCTTGGTTCGTGCACCACCGCCTTGGGCTCTCAACATCAACACTAAGCCGGTCTGCGGTTGTTCGCCAATCGCTAACGCCTCTCAAGCCGAGCTCGCACTGGAGTTGTAATGGGTATGCTTTGATTAACTCGGTCCACACGAGTTCTCTTTGATTCTGGTGCATCGCATTCTTTTGTGTCTCACAAGTTTGCAAATGAGAATGACTTAGCAATGGAGCCTATTCTTAAGCGGTTAATGGTTCTTTCGCCTGGAGCAAATATGATAGCATCTAAGATCAGTCATGGCAATCAAGTTGAGATTGGGGGTTCGTCATTCTTGGCTTCTTTGATTGTTCTGGGCAACTCTGACATTGATGTCATCTTGGGAATGGATTGGTTGACAGCAAATGCAGCTGTGATTGATTGTGCTGAACACTCAGTGTCTCTGAAGATTCCTGAAGGCCATATAGTCTTTTCTCCAAGTCTGACTCCTGCTGTCCAGCTCTATTCCTTGGCTGCTGTGAATGACGATGCTATGGAAGCTATTCAGAGGGTACCAGTGGTCTGTGAGTTCCCAAATGTCTTTCCTGAAGAGTTGCCAGGTATGCCTCCGGATCGCGAGGTTGAATTCGTGATTGAGCTTGAACCTGGAACGGCTCCTATCTCCAAGAGGCCATATAAAATGGGTCCTTCTGAGTTGGCTGAACTCAAACGACAACTTGATGAACAAGAGAAGTTGGGTTTCATTCAACACAGCACTTCTTCTTGGGGTAGCCCAACAATCTTTGTGAAGAAGCGTGACAGAACCGATAGGCTATGTGTTGACTACCGGGCTCTCAATGCTAAAACCATCAAGAACAAATATCCTCTTCCACGGATAAATGATCTTTTTGATCAGCTAGCAGGAGCTGTGGTGTTCTCTAAGCTGGACTTGAGAAGTGGTTATCACCAAATCAAAATTCGCAAAGAAGATGTGCCCAAGACAGCTCTCACCACTCGCTATGGCCTGTATGAGTACACGGTCATGTCTTTCGGTCTCACCAACGCACCTTCTCGAGGTGATGAACTCCGTTTTCATGGAATACTGGACAAGTTTGTTGTGGTATATCCGGATGACATTCGGTTTATTCCAAGTCTAAGGAGGAGCATGAAGAACACTGCGGTGTGTCTGAACAAGCTTCGCGAACCGCTTGTATGCAAAGTTCTCTAAGTGTGAGTTTTGGCTGCAAGTAACATACGGTCATGTTATCTCGCAAGGGCATTGCAGTCAACCCGGAAACCGTGAAGACAATAGTTGAATGGCTTCCTCCTGCTAATGTCAAGGAAGTGCGGAGTTTTCTCGGCTTGGCTAGCTATTGCCGTCGCTTTGTGCAGAACTTCTCAAAGATAGCAAAGCCTCTTACCGACCTCCTCAAGAAAGGCAAGAAGTACCTGTGGACTCCTGCTTGCCAAGAAAGTTTTGCGACACTCAAAGAGAAGCTCACTTCCACACCAGTCTTGGTTCCTCCGGATACATCTAAGCCTTTCCAGATATTATGTGACGCCTCTTTGCAAGGATTGGGTGCGGTCCTTATGCAAGAGAGACAGGTGGTTGCTTATGCCTCTCGTCAGTTGAAGACGCATGAGACCAACTATCCCACACATGACCTCGAGCTAGCAGCAGTTGTCTTTGCTTTGAAGCTATGGAGGCACTACTTGCTTGGTAACCGTTGTGAGATCTTCTCGGACCACAAGAGTTTGAAGTATATCTTCACTCAGCCTGATCTCAACCTTCGGCAGAGGAGATGGATTGAAGCAATCAATGACTTTGATGTGACCATCAACTACACTCCAGGCAAAGCAAATGTCATGGCAGATGCGCTTAGCCGTAAAGCTTATGTCAACAACCTCATGGTGGAAGAGCAACAACCTCTCTTGTGCGAGGAATTCCGTCGACTCAACACAGAAATTGTGGAAAAAGGGCATCTCTGAACCTTCCGGCTACTCCTCTCTTGGAAGAACAGATTCTCTCGTCGACTTGGTGATCCGCACCAAAAAGCTCATCGCTAAGCTTGACCTTCCGGCACGAGTCCTTCGATGTTGATGATCAAGGCGCTCTTCTTTGAACACGGATGTTTGTTCCAAACTACCGGGTCAGAGACCAAGTTCTCAAGGAGGCACATGATTCGGTTCTTTCTATCCATCCTGGCAGCACAAAGATGTACATGGACTTGAAAACACAATACTGGTGGCCTGGGTTGAAACGGTATTGTGCTAAGTACGTCTCAGAATGTGATGTCTGTCGCAGAGTCAAGGCTGTCCATCAGAAACCATTTGGTCTTCTACAGCCATTGAAACCTCCGGAATGGAAATGGGAGAAAGTAGAGATGGACTTCATCACTGGCTTTCCAAGGTCACAGAAGGGCAACAATGCAATTTTTGTTGTCATCGACAGGCTTTCTAAAGTGGCTCATTTCTTCCCAGTCAAAGAAACAATTTCTGGAATTCAGTTGGCTGAGCTCTATATCAACAGAATTGTCTCTCTGTATGGGGTTCCACTTGAAATCAGTTCGGACCGTGGGAGCATCTTCACCTCAAAGTTCTGGGAGAGTTTCCAAAAAGCTTTGGGAACAAAGTTGAACTTCAGCACTGCTTACCACCCTCAGTCTCAAGGACAAGTGGAAAGAATCAATCAGATTCTCGAGGACATGCTTAGAGCTTGCGTCATCTCGTTTGGCATGAAGTGGGAGGAATGCCTTCCATATGCTGAATTCTCCTACAACAACAGCTTCCAGAAGAGTCTGAAGATGGCACCATTCGAGGCTCTCTATGGACGCAAATGCAGAACTCCAATTGGTTGGTCAGGTGCAGGAGAAAGAATCTGGTTTGGCCCTGACATTGTAACCCAAGCGGAGGAGAAGGTGCATATCATTCTAGAGAACCTGAAGATTGCTCAAAGTCGTCAGAAGAGCAACTATGACAGGAAGCACACATATATGGTATATGCCCCTGGTGATCTAGTCTACCTTCGTGTCACTCCCATGAGAGGAACACACCGCTTCGGTATCAAAGGAAAGTTGGCTCCTAGATACATCGTTCCTTTCAAGATACGTGGTAGAAGAGGAGAAGTTGCTTATGCACTGGAGTTTCCGGAAAAACTCAAAGTCCATGATGTTTTCCACATCTCTCAGCTCAAGAAGTGCTTCAAAGACCCCGGCAAGACCGTGGATCATGAGCTAATCGACCTCCAAGAAGATCTGTCTTATCAAGAACACCCCACCAAAATCCTTGAGACCATGAGCGAAGGACGCCAACAAGTCCATCATGTTTTGCAAGGTTCGGTGGTCACACCATTACATTGATGAAGCCACATGGGAGCGTGAAGATGAACTCCGTGCCAACCATCCTTCTCTCTTTGTATCTTCTTCTTCTTCCTAGAATCTCAAGCGAGATTCCTGTTTAGTGGGGAGAGTTGTAGCATCCCGGTTGTCTAACACCTGTAATGCTACATGTTATAATAATAAAAAGGGCCACTTCCAACATATAATTGTTGCATCATCATCATATCATGCTCATGTCATCATGTCCCCTTGCATTTGAGCATCATATAAAACCCTTTCTTGTTTGGTTCTTATCTCATGTGCATGATTAGTTGTAGTTGCCTCTTGATATTGTATTTGGTTCTTAATATATTGTTAAATGCCCAAGTTGAGTTGAGGGCATCTCTCTTATTGACTCCACCACCTTTTCTTTCACCACCTTATAATTCCACCATCCAATTAATATGAGCTTGGCATTTTAATTTGGGTTATCTCTAGCTCATGTTGGTTGGTTGGGTTCCACCCATAATCTTTGCTTGGCCTTGCCCACCTTGTGGGAATGCTTATGAATAATGCCATGTTAATATTATTGTTTTCACAAGGATAATTTTGGCATTAATTATTTTGCATGGGCCATGCAAGTGCCACCTTTTCTAGTATTTGGCTTTTGCTTGAATTCTAAGTGGATCATCTTTCTTTTGTTCATATCTTGTGTTGGCTTGTAGTTTTGCTTCTCCATATCTCTCCCTCTCTTCTCCCCTTTAGCTAAACCTCTAACCCATGCTCCATGCACACACATGTGCTAATGTGGCATACACCAACCAAACCCACCTTTCTCTTTTATCTTGCTTGTTCTTTGAATGGAACATGCATGATTCAAACCCCTTCATCACATGGCCATCTCTCTCTCCCTCTCCCTCTTTTTCTTGCTTGATCTTGCTTAGGGCTTGTTTGGAGTTTGCTTGATCAACTTGAGTGCCACCTCTCTCTTTTCCCCCTCTTAGCAAAAACCCTATCATCTAACCATGCCTCTCCACTAAACAAAACTCTAGATACACCTCCCCTTCCCCTACCTAGCATGGTCACCCTCTCACCTAAACCCTAGGCTCAAGCCATGCCCCTTCCCTCTCTCTCGGCCCCCTCTCTCTACCTGCCATGCAGGCCCCACCCCAGCACCCTCTACCAGCTATCCTACCATCCCACACGTCCTAGGACCCCAACCCTAGCCCTAGCCCGAGCCGGCCCCTCTCCCCTCCCCTCTTTTTCTCACCCTCTCTGCCTCACCTGCCCACGCCCCCAGGCCCACCTGTCTGCCTCCCTGGCCTCGCCTACCCCACCTGCCAGCCCCCCCTCTAGTGCCCTGCCTTGCCCTGGCCTGATCGAACCGAGCACGTGAAGGGGAAGGGTGACACCGACGCCACCCTGGCCATCTACCCCTCCCCCACGCTAGCCCCTCCTCGCCCCTCGTTCTTATCCTCTTCCTCACCTCTCTAGCCTCCCCAGATCCCACCCCAGAGGCCTGCCTCGCTCCCCTCTGCCCCTTCTCCACCGCAGTGCCCCGACGCCGGCGATCGTCGGCCTCTCGCTAGCGTGCTCGATCCAGGAGGCAAGCGCTGAGCCGAGGTTGTCTAGGCGGCTCAGGAGGTCCCCGGCGTCGCCACGGTACACGGAGCAAGGAGGAGAGGGACCAGCTCGCCAGAACCGACGCCGCTCCGTCCACAAACCCTAGCTACGCCGGCGTCAGCCCCGCCGCCGTTCACGACCGCCCCGACCCGATCCAAGCACGCCATCAGCCTCGCGGTAAGCCACCGACCCTCCTAGACATGCCCTGGCCCTGCCTCGCTTCCTGCCGGCGACGATCGTTTCGCCGAGCACTCGCAGGCACGGGCGGCGAAGCTGCCAGCGTCTGCGGCCATGAGAACGCCTTCTAGCCGCCTCCGCCTCTTTTTCCTCCTCGGTCACAGGCTGCTTGATTCGTCGTCAGAGAAGATCCACAGTACCAGTGGGTCGTTTTGCATTTGCCCCTCCCCTTTTTGCCTCGTCAACCCGCGGTCCTCAGGGCCCTTTGTCAGCGTCAGTGGTAGATTTATAAAAAGGGTCCTAGGCTTTTCAAAACTCAACCCGCGGTCCTCTGTTCCCTCAGCCGCTGGCGCGTGGGGCCGCAGCACCCTGGCCCCACCTGTCTGCGACCCAGGCTAGATTAGGCTGTGTATAAAACGTCCCAGAGCCTGTTTAAAATTCAAATATAGTTAAAATTATTTCAAAATTCAAATTCAATTCAGTTTCAAATAATTTTTCCATACTAAATCCAAATTTGACAAATAATATATGTTTGGATATCAGCAAAATGAGAGGATTCCAAATATGCCATCCATATTGCCTTTTGCACAATTAAAATTCCAAGTTTACTTAAATTACACTAAATGCCACTGGAATTTAAATAATCAATAACTTTTGTTTTATAATTCCAAATTTAGCAAATGATATGTCTAAAATGATCAGCTCGACGAGACCTTTCTGTTTATGATATCCATGACTTCAATTGCAGCATGCATCATATAAAAATATAGTGGACAGCAACTATTATGGCAACAAATGTGATCCAAAACCCCATTAAAATGTTATTTCTTGTCCTTCACACCTCACCCATGCCATGCTACTTATTGCCATGCAACTTGTGCATCATTCATCATGGCATGATTGTTTGCTTGACGCATCTTATTCATATGCTTGTGCTTTGTATTCATGTTGGCCTTGTTTGTTTGGTTTTTCTCGGATAGACACTGAGCAGGGGTTATATCAAGAGAACCAGGAGCACTACCCAGATCCGTCCCTCGCTTCAACTGAGTTAACAGGCAAGCACTTCCACATGCTTGCATACATACAGTACCTATTGCCTCTATCTTACTCTTGCATCATTGAGTCGCGATTGCATTAAATTGAATCCCAAGTATGCATAGCCTTTACTTTCAAACTCCACCAAGCTTGTTCCCCATCCCATGAGCCATTACTATAGGAGTTGTTTGAGCCATGCGAGTCGTAGAACAGCATGTGTAGGGTATGTGAGTGTCTGTTGGATAATGAGGTACCTAAACAACTTAACCTGAGTAGTTCTGGGATAACTAAAGAAAGTGGCACCGGTGAGCAACATCTGCTATTTGGTTCTTCCTGCTCACTTGTGTCCCGTAAGACCCCGAGTACTTGATTCCTGTTCCTTGATTTATCGCGCTATCCACATCCGGGAGGTATATGGGACCCCCCTGAGCCAGAGCTTGATTCCGTCTTATTTCTTGGGGCCACAAACTAGTTTGAGGTTTTACTTACTATCCTGTACTTATGCCATGCTACCTTTCTGTATTTAAATTGTGCGAGGAGCACCCTGTACTGTTTAGGATCGGGACACGATTCCGCGGTGTCGACAAGCCCAGCCACACTTTCGGGTTCCCAAATGATCGTTCCGTGATACCCAAACCTTGAGCCGCCTCTCGAGTCACCGTTCGCTATGGATCTACTTAAGGGGTGGCCCCCTGAAATATTTCTGAATTCTGTGATTGTTCAGTCGTGAAAGCCTCGTTGGGTTTTGATTTGGTTTTTCCGAGGTTGATCGAGCGTGTGTTGCTATTGGTGCACCCCGGCCGGGTAAAACTTTCTGAAAGCCGTGTCCGCGGATATGGACGACTTGGAGCACAGTTTCTTGATCATAGACGAGCATAACTAAAGTACCGCTGTAATTTGACTAAGTAACTTGACTAGTAAATAGTACAATACTCATGGAATGGTTAATAAAATTGCCAACGGATGGGGGGTTGTTCGTCCGCTTCCTTGTTGGTAAGCAGGAAGGAGGATGGATCGGATGAGATTACCATTATAACTGTTGTTCTTACTTCACGGACATCCGTCTATCATTGGTTAGGCGGATGGTTAGCGTTTATCTGTAGAACTGCTAGGGTTTATCTTTCGCTGCAATTGCGTCACCCCAGGTTGTGTCCCCTTTAGAGTCATTAAGACTTGCTGAGTACCCTTAGGGTCTCACACGATAAATTCTTGATTCAGATGAACAGGTACCTTCACGGGGACGGATCTTGGGTGGAAGAAGCCAAGATGTGGGCAACGATCGCTCGTGTAGAGATTCCGGAACGGGATCCGTGAGACCTGTAGTTGGGATGTGCTTATTTCTATGGCATCTTATGCCGATTTGCTTCTTATCCGCACTCGGATTTTGTTTGCCGCCCGCATGATACTCGATGTGTTGTATGAGGAGTTATCCTAAAATATAGATCTATCTAGGTCATTTGAATCTTGCCGTATGGCGTTGCTATATTTACTTTCTTTCTAGATGGTATGGCTCTGATGTACTCTTGTATGGTGGCTTGCGTACATACCCACTTGTGTACGTAGTTGATCCTTCGCCGACCACGCCGCCAGACAGTCCCGTTGAGAGGGTAGTGGTTGGGACGTCTGAAAGGACTACCAGTGAGTGGCTTTTGGGGCCCCACCGTACTATTTCAACCACTATCACTCATCCAGGCTTGTATCTAGGAGCGTAGTTCACCGAGGTAGTTACACTCACGCACTTTACGAGAATAGAATTCAATCAAAATAATAACCTAGCATCATTATTGTATTGAAACTTACCGATATACCACGTGCTACTTACCGAGACCTCCTTAAACGTCAGCTCTAAATACACCCGTAACCTCGCGCTTGAACCGGATCTAAACCCTGCCCGACGAAGAAAATGAATGAATGAGTTATTCATTACCTGATATCTCAGGAGATCAATGAAAGAGACCGATATAGCGCGAAACTTACTTCTGGAGCATGTCCTGCATGCTGCGTAAATCTTCCAGGTTTCTCTTTGATGGGTCCATGACATCAACTTTTCTCTTATCAAGTTGAATGTCTAGCAGAACCCAGTGGAAGCTGCAAAGATTTATATATACATTAGTAACTCATCAATTACACTTAGCATCGACTAATCAAAAGTAAATGTGTACAACAGAGTACCTGAAATTGTAAGGAAACAGTATGTGGTCAGATAAATTTTGCTCTTTTCCTCTATCTCCTTGGGGTTTTCCGTTATCATGGTTATATGCACTTTATCTGGTCAATGAACACAACATTATAGATTCTTCTTCTTTTACATTCCAGGATCTTCATTCTGCATAATAATAGAGTACAAAGGGATATAATAAGAATAATTACATGTACTAAACTGAACAACTGAAAAACTAAACATGTAGACAATAAATTCAACAACTTACAGACAATAGCAGCTGAGGATGGATTTGTCCAGGGCGTCGTGATGGTATAACTGAAACAGTTCTGGAAACTCAATATGGACCTCTTCGGGTCTGAAGTAGTACTCACTTGGGACTTTGGCTATGATCATTATTCTTCCCTGCTTTATGACCACCGAGTACCATTGATGGAGATTCCGCATTTGTGTTGGTAGTTCTTTCAGCCTCTCTTTGCTGATCAAATTCTCACCTTCGACATATCTACGGAATACACCAGCCTTGGGTAGAAGGTTGAGTTGGGGGCCTAACAGTTCAACAATACTAATTTCCATACTGTCCGCCAACTCCGCACCTGCTTCCATATCTAGTGGCTATTGTGCGAGAAGGGGAACATTTTCTGAAAACACCTTGAGGGGTGCGATCATTTGTTTGGCCTGTTGTCCGAGAAGGGGAACATCTATTTTTTTACTAATTGCTGTTTTGCTCCCGCTTGCACCTGTACTTGCTAATTTTTTACCGCTTGCACTTGATTTGCTTGATTTGTTGTTCGTCACTTCTTTCTGAAGTGTGCGTAGATAGTCATCTGGATTATGGTGCAACTCATATTGCAATTTTGTGTTCAGAAAATCAATTGCATATGCCTTTTGCTTCTCGGTGTATACCGGAGCGGGCTCGGGTTTCTTCTTCTCAAAATGAGCCACCACTTCGGCCTATGCTATCGCTGTTGTTTCCACATCGGTACAATCGTAAGGTCTGATGGGAAGATTCTTATGAGGCACTATTGGGAGGCGTGGAATTTTCCGTTTTGGGCTGCCGCGTCTTTTAGTACTCACTGACGGAGCACGCTTTCGCTTATTGTCCTTAGCGGGCGGCGAAGACTGTTGAACCTGCGGCGGAGATCGAGATGGACTCGCGATGTGGTGGTCGTAGTCATTATTGGGTGGGCTTCTTGGAGGTGATGGAGGTGAAGGAGACCTGCGACAACTCGGAGGCAGTGTTGGCCTTGGGGCCGAGCCTGGAAACTTGATGTTGTTCTTGTCCCATAGAATGATACCACCCAGTACTTCTCCGAATGTGCTCTCACCTTCAGGTCCAGAAATGTCAAGCTCGATTGACTCCCACTCCTTTATGATTTGATCCACCCCGACTTTAGCATAGCTAGGTGGAATCTCAAGGCCATGCCAACGTGCATCAGGCGGACATGGTAAAGCAGATCCGACCGCCACCTTCACAGATATGTTCTTTAACTTATGATGGAGCTCACAAGATATGTGCTTCTTAATTCCATCCACAGGGTAGCCGGGACCGCCATCTGTATAGAGTGCATCGTCAGACTGGACCGCCGATTCAGCCACACTGCTTCTCCGCTGAGATGGGTTGGCGGTAATATCGATTGGAGGATCTTGCAAGAGCGCTACTCCTCTAAGTTCATCGATCTGCTGCTGCTTGTCAAGTCTTGCTAGCAGCTGGTGGAACTTGTCTCCCTCCTCCTCCTCCCAACGCTTCTTTTCTCTTGCTCGTCTTCTATAAGTACCTTGGTCCTTAGGAAACCAAGTCTCCCACGTGAAACTAGAGTCAAGGCCTCAGACTCGTCCTCCGTGTTTGGGATTCCCGAGGACCAAGGTCAGCAAGTCTTTCTCTCTATCGAGATGAATTTTTTTTATCCCATCTTTAATCCCTTGCACCACTTTTAGCCATGCACTCCTGGGTACCTTTATCCCGTCACTGCAAACAAGGTCCCTTGTAAGTTCGTCATACTTACTCCCATGCCCAAGGAACCAATTTCTTGCCCTCAAATTTCATTCTTCACGAATTAGTTCTGGAATGATCCCTTTATCATTAAGTTCTTTCTCTTTTGCATCCCACATATGCATGGCAGCCGCATAGCCCCTAGACCCATTTTATGGTGATATTTCTTCTTCGCAGCATTTATCTTGTTTTTTATGACTTTTCCGTAGCAACTCCTGACTTCATATACTCCACAAATGCATCCCAGTAAGGTTGTTGCTTCGCTAGATACCCTTCTAATTTTGGAGTTTTCTTGTCCTTATGATACTGTAGCCATAATGATTTCTTCCAGTTCTTGAATAGTTCGGCCATCTTCTTCCAGTCCATGGGCTTCTCCATCATTGGAGTTGTTGGCTTCTTCCTCTCGTTGGTTGATCTCCTCTCCCTCACCAGGTGAGTTCATATACCTCGAGAGAGATTGTCAACACCCGGATTTTTCAATCCTAGACGCCTGTTATGCCATACATCGCAATCCCAGGATTACCATTTTTGCGAGACATAACAGAATTGGATACCATAGTACTTCATACATTACAAATGATACATAAGTTCTTACACAAATAGGGATCTCATGATCCAGTTGTTAATACACATCAAGCAGCGGAATACGTAATAATAACGGTAGCGTAGGCGAAGCTCCATCTTCGGGGTCGCAGGCAATGCTGACGATGGGAGATGATCCTAGTTGTCGTAACCTTCCTGGGGTCCATCCTCCAGGTACTCCTCTTCATAGTCTGGCCATGGGAATAGCCAGGGACAAAGCCTTGAGTACTCTTTAAGTACTCGCAAACTAATACTAACAAGTACAGGGGGGGGGGGGGGTGGATAATAGGACACTAGGATCTAGGGTTGTTTTGCAAAAAAGCCAGGTTTATAATTACTAAGTTCCAAAGCTAGTCACAATTTTATAACTCCTAAATGGGATCTTGTAATCCAGGTCACAACTCTGTTGTGGTCAAGTCAAAGTCGCAATTCATTTCACAAGTCATTTTTTTAAAAAGGTCTGACGGGGGAACAATATGGCCAATCAGCTCCATAATCATGACGCGGCCTATTCGAATAGTTTGACACTGCAGATTGTACACTTTCACCACAACATTCGATACATCTGTCAGGAACAAATCCTGAATTCACCATACTCAGTATGCGGATAATCAATCCTAACCTTTCAATTACACTCCCTAGTACAAGCACCTCTCCTGTGAGTTTGGCCTCCCAACCATGACCACTGTCATCTTGGGTACTGCACAGGTGGACAATCTTCACAAGGTAGCCTCAGCTCAGACCTTGGCCGTGAGGGAACTAATACTAAGGTATATAAGTTTCCAGTCAAGCCCTACCCAATATTCAGGTATTGTGGTTGTACGCTAAAATTGGAATGGTATCGCATCCAGACAACCATCAGTTTTATAAAGGGCTAAGGCTCATGCCTCAACATTTTTATCACCAGAATCATCAAGTGTTTGGAAACACATGTCCAAAACATTTCAATAGAATGATCCATCATTCCAAGGTTTTCATAAACATTTTTCCACAAAGTATTCCCATCTAAAGTTGATCATTTTTTATGCTTAGCACTAGCATCTACAGGTGGGGTAGTACTAATGGGGGGTGGTAACTAGTGGAGTTTCAACTAAGTCCAACCTTATATCTTAGGCTGATATCAAGGTTTCTAGCTTAGGCCAAATTTTATGCTCTTTATGCAACCTTCAGCACAACTGTCTAGTATCTACCAAACTCTTAGGTAGACTCTAAGTAAGCTTTGATAAAGAAATAAAGTAAGAAGCTTGCCATAAAACTAGGATTGGTTTAACAAGTGGGTATGATCACTTATGCTTAAGGCATATAGTATTCATATCACAAGTATGGGTTTGTGGCATCAGTAAGGTCTCTTGCAAGTGTTAGCTTGCACATCCACTAGTAGTATTAGGCTTGCATAGTAATTAGCTTGCCTTGTGCAGAGCAGTGGTTGAAGTTCTCATCGGCTTCCTCTTCGTAGTATCCTCCTTCCTCCTCGTATCCTTGGTCGGTACTAGCGTCGGGGTACGGGCGAGGGTCGACGAGGCGGGTGAACGACGAAGTCGACGATGGCGAACCTCCTGGTACCGGTGGCTTCTCCTGGGGCGGCTCCAATCGCTGGCTCCCTTCTTCTCCGGCAGCGGCAGGCTCCAGTGAAATTCCGGCGAGGTGGTGCTTGCCTTGCTCTGAGAATGGTGTGGCATGGTCAGTGGGGAGAGGGGAGTGAGATGGTGTGAAGAAATCGTGTGGGGGTGGCCTCTATTTATAGTCGAGCGAGGGGACCGTGGGCGACGCAGTGAGCTCGTCGAAGCGACGTTATAGGCGGCTAATGGCATGGGCAAGGGTAGGGGACGGTGATGTGTCTCCTGGCGATGCTCAACAACATGGTCGCGAGGCATGGGGCGGTGTGGTCTGAACAGGCGGTGCTCACATGGCAGAGGCGGCGTCTTCGACGGCGGGCGGTGGCGGTATGGCACGGGGCGGCAAACGGGGATGTCTGGCGGTCTCCTGGGTCGGTGGTGATCGTGTGTGCGCGCGGTGAGGGCGGCGCGCGGTCTGTGGACGCTGGTCGCGGGTGGCGCTCTAGCGCACGCTCGGCATGGTCTAGGCGTGTCTTGTGCGCTGCGTGGTCCGTGGCTTGGCAACGCCATGCTGGGACAGTATGGCGGTGGACGGTGGGCTGCCTCCCAGACAAGGTTGGCACGACCAGTTCTTCCTCCAGCCTGCTGTCAACTATGGGGTGGCATTGAGGTGCTCGGCTGTTCACCATTGATGGCAATGGCAAGCTCACAGGGGTGCTAGTCCTTAGTTAAACTTCCTAGATGACCTACTGAGTTGTGTGTGAGCTAACTAGGGAACAAGTCAGGCTCAAAACACTGCACACTATAGTGTTTGATGTTTTGTTTGATTTGTGTCTGCAACCTGTTTGATGAAATGGCCGCATGAAATCAAGTTTTGAATTTTGAAATGAATTTTGGTGGGTTTGCTAGATTGGTTCTGGTGAGTCTGCAGATGCTTGGGTTTTGAAAGTTGAGCTTGTTTGAGTGGGTTTTGAAAAAGTGGGATCTTCCCATATGAAGAAGATTCAATTTTGAATTGTCATTTAAACTATGCATTTGAAAGTTTCTGGATGATCACAAAGTGGGCCTTGATACCTTGTTATGAGTACATTCAAGGGGTTCAAAGATCCGTAAAAGTTTCATTAGGTTTTGAAAGTTTGAGACAGCCAAAGTAGGCATGGGAGTTAAATTGGTCAAAATGACCATTCACTTAATATATTTGTTTTGATTTACTTGTCTTTAGGAAAAGTGTGGGGAATGTTTTAGATGATGTTTATTTCACCTAAGAAACATTTTACAAGCAATGGATCACACAAACAAGGTGGTTTTTAAAGAAATTCAAAATCCATGCATACACATATACATGAATTCATGAATTTATTTAGAAAAGTTTTTGTTAACCCTAAACTTGCTGATTAGTGTTTGTTGATCTAAGTTTGGTATTTTTGGGATGTTACAGAGATCCCTCACCGGATGGATCGGCATCGTGAATCATATCCTCGAGAAAGTGTTCTGAATCTAGGTCTCTGCGGATTGGACTAGGTGGATCCATAGTTCCTGCAAAACGCACACAATATTTATTTGAACATGAAAAATAGACCCTAAACCCTAAACCCGGAGGTGAGGTGGTGGTGGCCGGTGCCGGTGATGGTTGCCGCGGGAGAGGCGGGCGACTACGACTTCTCGTGAGAACCACCACCCTAACCCTAACTCCGGTCACCACCGAGCACCAACACCCTAACCCTAACTCCGGTTACACTATATAAAAATGCTATATTACACTATTATATTACAATAAAAAACTTCCAATATTATAATATATCTCATACCCTAAAAATAATAATCCTACACTATATAAAAAATAATCCTACACTATATAAAATAATAATTCTACACTATATAAAAAATCCTACATTATATCATAATCCTATATAATAATCCTACACTATATAAAAAATCCTACACTAAAAAAATCCTAAACACAATCCTACACTATACACTAATCCTGAACACAATCCTACACTAATAAAAATAGTAAACACAATCCTACACTAACAAAAATCCTAAAATCCTAAACACAATCCTAAACTAACAAAAATATTAAACACAATCCTACACTATAAAAAAAATCCTAAAATCCTAAACTATATATACACTAAATCGTACCGACGGCGGCAGGTAGTGGCGCCGGAGGTGCGCCGGTGGAGGAGAGATTCGCGCGCGGGGGAGCGGACGAGGTGGCGTCGGTGGAGGGTGTGCGGCGGCAGGCGCCAGCGGAGGGTGTGTGGCGGCAGGCGCGGGCGTGGGTGCGGGAACGGCGGGCTCGGTGGTGGCGGTATGCCGGCGCAGAGGGAGGTGCGGACATGGCTCGTCGGAGAGGCAGCCTGGCGGCGTATTTTCGTCGTCTGGCCTCCAAATATCTCGGTGCGTGAAACACATCGGGAGAGGAGGCCCTTTTTATACCCCCTCTAGTACCGGTGCGTGGCACCAACCGGGACTAAAGGGGGGTCTCTAGTACTGCCGGTGCCACGACCGGACTAGAGGGAGGGGCTTCATTGCAGCACTAGGCAGCACTTTAGTACCTACTGGTTATCCGAGCCGACTAAAGGTCAAATTCTTGTGTTGGGCCAAAACCAATGAAAGTTTTTTTTTCGAATTTCTGAATATATTATTTAAAACATTTAAATTATATTTTTTTTGCATACTTATGAATTTGAGAAAACTTTCAACATGAAAAGTTCTTGAATTTTAATAAGTAATCCAAATCCATTTCCTGTTTTATAAAATAATTATTTTAAATAGTCAAATTATTAACCAATTTACCATTATCAATTTAAAAATGCATTAACTATTATATTTTGCATATTTTTGAATCTCACTAACTTTCAAAATTAAAAGTGCTCAAATTTGAATAAGTAATCCAAATCCAGGTTCTGTTTTATAAAATAATTATTTTAACTAGTCCAATATTAACCATTTTTCCATTATAAATTTAAAAATGCATTAATTATATTTTGCATATTTTTGAATCTCACTAAACTTTCAAAATGAAAAGTGCTTAAATTTGAATAAGTAATCCAAATCCATTTCCTGAATAAGCTTTAGTCCCGGTTGTTTCCACTAACAGGGACTAAAGATATTTCCCGCCATTTCCCACCGCTTTCCGCTAAGTTTTCCCGCCCTTTCCCTCTGAACCGAGCTTCTAGTCCCGGTTGTAGCCACTATCCGGGACTAAAGATATTTCCCACAATTTCCCACCGCTTCCCGCCATGTTTTCCCGCCCTTTCCATCTATATATAGGCTGACCGCGCCATGGTTATGCACACATCCACACCTTCCTCTCTCACAACAATGGACAACGCCTACTGGGCCATTCTGACCCTCAAGGAGACCGAGGCGTTATGCGCGCCTCCAGCTACCCTTGACCGCCAGGCTACCGGCCGCCCACCGGCTGGATGCTGAGCGCTGGAGGGGTTCCTGTCCCTCCTATCCCTCAAGGTTCCGCCCGCCAAGTGGCCATCATGAACCACTTCTACCACGAGCTCACGCCGGAACAACGGATGTATCCCTAGTGGGATCCCAACAACTATGACACCTGGAATGCCTTCTTTGCTAACCGGCGGCAAAGGAAGCTCGCCAGGTACGAGGCTGATGGCCCTCCACCGGTGAACCACAACGAAGCCGTCCGTGTCCTGTGGTGGGCGAACCGGACTATCATCGGTGTGATGCTCTACATCGCCGATGGAGACCATCCTCGCATGCGGTACCCGCAGCCGCCACAGAGCTATAAGAAGGGTGGCGGTGGTGAAGGTCACGGGTGTAGCGACATCGTCATCTGGGATCCCCCTCCCCCACGCGTCGTGAATCTGAGGCCGGAGTGGCAGGTGCCCCCATAATATGCCATGGCTGGGCTGAGGATCTAGCCGCGTGTGCCTAGCAACGACCACGATGATGATGACGATGACAAAGACGAAGACGACCCTGAAGCTGAGTACTATAGGGCTAGATATGAGCATGACTAAAGGGGGTCCTTAGTCCCGATTCCGTAGTATCGGTTTTTTAATATTGATAAATGTATTGAGTGTTAGTCCCGGTTTGTGGCTGGACCGGGACTGCATAGTGTTGTCCGCAAACCATCTTGAGTGTGTTAGTCCCGTTTTGTGGATGGACCGGGACTAAAGGGAGGCTTTAGTACCGATTCGTAGAACGACTTTCCGGAACTATGAAGATGTTGTCCTGATTCATACTTACCATTAAGATCTGATCTCCAAACGCGCGTGGTCACATATTAGGGAGTGCCTCTATGACCAGTTTCTTGGAGATGCCGGAGGACTAGGCTCCGGCGGCATCTCCCTGAAACTGGCCATATTGGTGTCCCTTCTCTCGCACACCATCTTGGAGATGCCTCAAACTGGCTGGAGGACTGGACTCACAAGGCTGCCTATTTATAGTACAAGCAGCTCGGCATAGTGTCGACACTCACGACATAATGTCGACACTCACCCCTATTATTAGTACTGACTCGTGTTTTGTCCCGGTTGGTGTCTCCAACCGGGACTAAAGTTTCAGCTTTAGTCCCGGTTGGCGACACCATCCGGGACAAGGTACAAGCCGCAGGACATAATGTCGACACTCACCCGTATCATTAGTGCTGCCTGGCCCTGCCTGCCGCAATCCCTTCAGTCGCGGTTGGTTTCTCCAACTGGGACTAAAGATGAATCTTTTCCCTCTATTTATAGGCCTTTTCTTCTATTTATAGACTGTGCTCCGCCGGGCTGGCATTGATTGAGTAAGATGTATTAGTTTCAAAATGACCAATGGCATGCATGTGGATCTGGGTAAAATGTTTGACTCACAATATGATTACATAAAACGTTTAATATATTACATAGATCACCAAAATCCCTATCTACTGTTGTGGTTTTCTTATGCGTCGTAGCCATGGAGAATCTTATTCATTTAACAGGAGGCTTGGGTCAGTTTTCACTTTGAAAGGCGGGATTTCATGAAACTTATTATAATCTTCCGACATATCTGTCTTGTCATTCACTCCCACGATGTTTCTTTTCCCTGAAAGAACTATGTGGCGCTTTTGCTCATCAGACGATGTATTCTTTTGCTGATTTCTTTTTCTTGGTTTCGTAGACATGTCCTTCACATAGAAAACCTGAGACACATCGTTGGTTAGGACGAATGGTTCGTCCATGTACGCAAGATTGTTGAGATCCACTGTTTTCATGCCATACTTTTCGTCTACATGTACCCAGCCTCCTGTCATCTTGACCCATTTGCACCGAAACAAAGGGACCTTAAAACTAGGTCATACTCAAGTTCCCATATCTCCTCTATGTACCCATAATATGTGTCCTTCTTCCCATTGTAATCTGTTGCATCAAAGAGGACACCACTGTTGGTTGGTGCTCTTTTTATTGGGCGATCGTGTAAAATGTATTACCATTTATCTCGTACCCTTGGAAAGTATATATAGCCGAATATGGTAACCATGCCAATAAGTATAGCTGATCTCCAACAGTGATGTTATTCATGAGATGTGTTTGCAACCAACTGCCGAAAGTGGCCTCGTCTTCCACTTTAATCCAGGAGTCAGGCTTCCCCGAGTTTTCCGTGCGTAGAATAATCTTGTGTTTCTCGATGTACGGAGCCACCAAGGTGGAATTGTGTAGAACTGTGTAGTATGCTTTACTGAAAGAATCCCCGTCCATACATACCATTGCTTTCCTTCCTAGTGTGCCTTTTCCAGTCATCCTCTCCTCATACCGAGATTCAGGAACACCAATCAGCTTAAGGTCAGGAAGAAAGTCAACACAAAACTCAATGACCTCCTATGTTCCATAGCCCTTGGAGATGCTTCCTTCTGGCCTAGCACAGTTATGAACATATTTCTTTAAGACTCCCATGAACCCCTCTAAGGGGAACATATTGTGTTGAAACACAGGACCGAGAATTCTAATCTCTTCGACTAGGTGAACTAGGAGGTGAGTCATAATATTGAAGAAAGATGGAGGGTACAACAACTCGAAGCTGAACAGACATTGGACCACATCAATCTGTAACCCTGGTAGACTTTCTGGATCGATTACCTTCTGAGAAATTGCATTCAAGAATGCACATACCTTCACAATGGCCATTCGAACATTTGGGTATAATCCCCCTCAATGCAACCGGAAGCAATTGCGTCATAAGCACGTGGCAGTCATGGGACTTTAGGTTTTGGAAATTTTCTCTTCCATATTTACTATTCCCTTTATGTTAGACGAGAAGCTAGACAGGACCTTGATACTGAAAAGGACTTAAAAAAAGATTTCCTTCTCTTCCTTGGTAAGAGCATAGCTGGCAGGCCCTTGAAACTGCCTTGGATGCTTGCCATCTCGTCCTTTATGAGGTTGCTGGTCCTCCCGTGCTTCCGGTGTATATTTTGACTTCCCATACACGCCCAGGAAGCCTAGAATATTCACGCAAAGATTCTTCGTCGGGTGCATCACGTCGATTGCAGAGCGGACCTCATGGACTTCCCAATAGGGTAGCTCCCAAAATATAGATTTCTTCTTCAACATGGGTGTGTGTCCGTCGGCGTCTTTCGGAACAGGTTGTCCTCCAGGGCCCTTTCCAAATATTACATTTAAATTCTTGACCATACCAAATAGATCAGCACCAGTACGGGGGTCAGGCTTCTTCCGGTGATCTGCCTCGCCATTTAAATGCTTGCCTTTTTTTCTTAAGGGATGCCTGGGCGGAAGAAAACGGCGATTGTATGGGTACACATTCTTCCTAGATTTATCTAGATATATACTTTTAGTCTCATCTAAATAGTGTGTGCATGTATTGTATCCCTTGTTCGTCTGTCCTGAAATATTACTAAGAGCAGGCCAATCATTGATGGTTACGAACAACAACGCTCATAGGTCGAATGACTCCTGTCTATGCTCATCCCACACACGTATACCTGGTTCATCCCACAACTGTAAAAGTTCATGAACTAATGGCCTTAGGTACACATCAATATCGTTGATGGGTTGCTTCGGGACTTCGATGAGCACTGGCATCATAATGAACTTCCGGTTCATGCACAACCAAGGAGGAAGGTTGTAGATACATAGAGTCACGGGCCAGGTGTTATTACTGTAGATCTGCTCCCCAAAAGGATTCATGCCATCTGTACTTAGACCAAACCATAAGTTCCTTGCGTCACCAGCAAAGTCCAGGAAGTATCTCTCGATTTTTATCCACTGCCAACCATCAACAGGGTGCCTCAACATCACGTCTTTCTTATGTTCTTCCATGTGCCATTGCAACAACTTGGCATGCTATTTGTTTCTGAACAAATGTTTCTCAACCGTGGTATTATATGAGCATACCACATCACCTTGGCAGGAACCCTCTTCCTGGGTGGCTCGCCATCAACATCACCAGGGTCATATTTACTAATCTTATACCGCAAGGC
Source organism: Avena longiglumis (assembly GCA_030063025.1). Lineage (NCBI taxonomy): Eukaryota > Viridiplantae > Streptophyta > Magnoliopsida > Poales > Poaceae > Avena > Avena longiglumis. The sequence continues at coordinate 146,828,224 of CP125974.1, forward strand.
AGTGCATACCGGGAATTTATCCATATTCTCGTACTTCTCACCGCGGTGGATTTTGCAGTCATTAGGGCACGCATGTATGTTCTGCACATCTAATACTAGAGGGCAGACGAGCTTCTTTGCTTCGTACATACTGGCGGGCAATTTGTTATTTCTTGGAAGCAACTTCTTCATGAGTACAAGCAACTTCTCAAATCCCGAGTTAGTCACACCGGTCTCTGCCTTCCACTTCAGCAATTCCAGTGTGCTACCCAACTTCTTCTGGCCATCTTCACAAGTTGGATACAACAATTTGTTGTGGTCCTGTAACATCTGCTCGAACTGCAACCTCTCCTTTTCTGTGTTGCAGTCTCGCTTTGCATCAGAAATGACCCGACCAAGATCATCAACGGGCTCATCTGGTTCCCGTTCTTCACCTCCTTCTTCTTTGTTGTCTTCCATTGCGGTATCGGCGTATTCAGGGAACATAGATCGGTAGTTGTCATCATCGTTCTCTTCTTCATTGCCGTCTTCCAACACAACCCCTCTTTCTCCATGCTTGGTCCAAACATTATAGCCGAACATAAAACCAGACCGAAGTAGGTGTCTCTGAATGACTCTTGCGGAAGTGTGAGCCTTCTCATTCCTACAGTCAACACATGGAAAACACATAAAACCATTCTGCCACTTGTTCTCCTTGGCCACAAGACGAAAAGAACACACGCCTTCTCTGAAAGAGGCAGAGCGTCGGTCACCGTACATCCATGGATGGGTCATCTGTATCATACAAATATATATCAAACGCAATCACGATGCTAAAATTAGTACCAAATGTTCTAAACGAGAAAATTGTTGCTAACCTTTTAGCACACTTCGAAACAAAGATGATAAAACTTAAGTGTGGCCCGAGCACCTCATATCATGTCTGTATTGTGTGACCTAAAGTCGCATCGCTCTAATGGGCATTTCACCGAACACCTCTAGTGCATATGAACAAGAAAAAAATAGCACAAACCCACCACCACTCCCACCAGGAAAAAAACAGTTGAGAGGGGGGAGGGGCTGTGCCATACATATTGGGCCAGACCACTAGTCCCGGTTTGAGATACAAACCGGGACTAAAGGGGGTGCGGCAGGCCCCAGATCCTTCAGTCCCGGTTTGTATCTCAAACCGGGACTAATGTTGTCTAACGGGCCGGGACCTATGGTTTGGGGTGGCTCGGGCCATCCGTTGTGGGCCATTAGTACCGGCCCCAGCCACAGCCGGGACTAATGGCCTGGACGAAAGGCCTGTTTTCTACTAGTGAGAGCTATTAATTATGTTTTGGCTCATTCCGATTTCCATGTCTCTTTGATTCTTTCTGGTAGTTGAATGGAGCCCGATCACAACAAGCCCCCCTCTCCCAGGAGACATGCACACCGCAGGGCCGGGCACGAGATTCCTCCTGCGGACATGTCATGAGCGCTCGTGTCCTGCGTTGCATCGCTAGCCGATGGACCCTGCACCATATGTGCCCGACATCATCGATCGCGGTCAAGAGCGGCTCTGTTTTGAGGCGTCTGGAGCGCGGGAGAGCTCCAGACCCCGCCAGGTGGCGGGGCCTGGCGCGCTCTGAGTTGGCTTGTCGACATCGTGGATGTGTGTAGGTCCACATGGCGAGATCGTGCGATGTGTCCTGTTCGCGTGAGAGAGCAGATCCTGCATATGGTATCCGTGTGCGCGAATCCCTCTCGACGCCATGCCTCTCTTAGACATGCGCGGTCCTTCGAGGAGATATCTTCCGTGTTGGTCCCGTTCATGCGGGAGAATGGCTCTCGCATACGGTATCCATGTGCACGAATCCAGCTCGATGTCATGCTTATTGTGAGCATGTGTTACGTAGTATGACAGTCGCATCTCGGGGGAGGGTGCGCGACGCCTGGCTTTCTATAACTTCTCCTCGTGACATCTTGGTACACGTTGTGCGCTGGCTGGAATTCTTGTATGTCGCCACTTATTGGCGCCCGGCCTACAAATAATATCTTTTGTTTCTTTCTAGTTGCCACCCTTCTGCTATCCTCCTTAGCTCTCGCCATGTCGTACTTCTTGGTTCCATGCTCACCGATCATCTCATGCACCTCGATGACGCCGCCGATGCACAAGTGTAGTCGTTGAGCTTCGGCCCGCAGCGAACCCACCTACCGATGTGTCTTCCTCTTGGACCTACTGCTCTATCGTTCCTCTCCTCCACCGGGAGTCCCAACGATGGAGAGGTCTGACAACCATCATTTACGTTCTTCCTTTTCTTTGTTGTTTTTATTTTCTGTTCCAGTGTTAGTGTTTATTTTTTTCTTTGCTAGCCACCTTGGTTTTTTCTCTTTCGTTTTTCTCTCATCGTTTCCTCTGCCTTGTAATCTCATCCACCTCACGCTTCTGGATGAAGTTCTTCCCCCACGCTCTCCTGCTCCAAGCCGGCCCTTAGTGGACGTTTCGAAAGACGATGACTTGGAGCAGGCATACCCACCAGATCGACTTGTATATCTCAAGCCGGTTCTTAGTCCCGATATCTTCTTCCCCTCTCCCTAGTCAGTAGTGATGACCTAGGCATCCCAAGCTTATGGCTTTAACCATTCTTGGATAGCTCCTTGTTTGATGTTCATTTGTTCTTCGAGGGTTAGTTCTCTATAATCTCTTTGCACCGATCTCGTAGATTAGATCTTGACTTTTCCATAGATTGGATCTTGGTTTTGTGCGTTCTTGCGGTAGAATTTTTTTATTTTCCATGCAACGAACCCTACACCTAAAGATGCTTAAGACCTTTTGGGTTGACCTCATGGATGCCGCCATCCGAGTTTTCAAAGTCCTCTCGCTGATTGAGACTAGACCTGAGCGTGTCGCAACACTGGTCGACAGACCGATGGATTGCGAGAAGCAGGTCAATTTTTGGAGGGAATCTGCTGCACTAGTTGGCGCCGACACAACCTTGTCCTTTGTGCTCTCATGGTATGAAGGTATCAACTTAGATACTCTTCAAAACATGCGCACCGGCTCACCGTGGACGACTGATCCGGTGTTCATCCAACTTCGTCAATCTCGGTCCCATCAATTAATACAGTATGCTGCTACACATGCTTGGAATGAGGGGCCGAGTTTCCTAGAAGAGGTCGACGCCCAATACGTTGAAGAGGACGCCGATGAGGAGGAAGAAAACCCGGATGATAATGAGGCAAACTCGGAAGATGAAGCTGAAACCGAGGCTCCTACTGCAGAGGCTGTCACTCCTCCTCCTATTGTCGATGATTCGGCTCTCACTGCTCTTTAGGCGCAAAAAAACATACATATTCATTAAATCCCCGATATGGGGGGAGCAAAATGTAATATACAGTTTAAGTTATTTTGCTACTGCTATATGCTTATGTTGGATCATTTTGCACGGAGTCCCCGAGTTTCATTTTCTTGTTTGCTTAGTTCCATGAGCCGACTCATGTCTACCATTTTTTGGCGTTCGAATTATGAGTCCAAAATCAAGAAACCGAATTAAAAATTCTTTGAAATTTCAAGAATAGGCTCAGAATGATTCAACATAATAACAAAGGAAGTAAATGCAGGGGTTAGTCCAAAAGAAGTGTTGGCCCACTTATCCTTCTTTCGTTAGTCGTTTTTCATGTGCTCAGCATCCGCCATCTTTTCTCTTGCTTGTCATGAAGCCTATTTTTGGATAGCAGCAAGTCGAAGAGTGGGCCTTTGTTGTCGGCACATTACTGACTCGACCTAATGGGTTAGAATTTTAAGCGAGCCTACATATAAAAATGTAAATACCGAACAAGACAATTTCTACTAAGTCAGTCCTCGAGTTACTTCTTGAGGTGCCGAGGTTTCATTAATTAGCTCATTGCCGAAATACAATTCGACATATGAGAGTACGAGATACATACACTTCAGCTAAGTGTAAAATAGACGAAGGAGAGCTACGTTCCATGGTCTTTTTTACTCTTATCCTGACTTGTCTTCCTTATTCTTCTCCTATGCTTGAGCATCTTTGAGATAGTACGCATTATTGTGCAATGATTTGCTTATAATAAATGGCCCTTCTCATGGAAGTGATAACTTATCCATGCCGGCAGTGCGTTGCACTAGCCGAAGTACCAGATCTACTTCCCAAAAAACTCAAGGGTTTACTTTCTGGCTATGATAGCGTCAGAGATTCTGCTAATATATGGTGGATCTGGACAATGCCAATTCTCTTGCCTCTTCTAGCAGATCAATATCATTTTGACGGGCTTCTTGCACTTTGGCTTCTGTGTATTGGAAGAACCTAGGCGAATCATGCACTATGTCGGCCGGTAATACATCTTTTTTCCCATATACAAGAAAAAATGGTGTATAGCCCGTTAATCGATTTAGAGTTGTCCTTAGACTCCATAGTATAGCCGAGAGTTCGTCAATCCAACACCCTGCTGATCTTTGCAGCAGCTCAATGAGCCGAGGTTTTATCCCCAGATAGTACTAACCCATTGGATCTCTCCACTTGTCCATTCGATGTGGGATGTACAACTGATGCAACATCGAGTCTAATTTGTTTATCTCGGTAGAATCGAGTAAATGCTCCCTCGGCAAAGTTTGTGCCATTATCTCTTATTATGCTGTGTGGGTACCCATATCTCAAGGTGATATCCTTGAGTAATGTTATAGCTGTGGGATCATCACATTGTTTTATTGGCTTAACCTCAATTCATTTTGTAAACTTGTCAACCATGACCAAATGAGGGTCATATTTCCATGCGCCGGCTTCAATGGCCCAACCATATCCAAACACCACACATGAAATGGCCAAGTTATATGTATAGTTTTGAGTTCTGAGGATGGCATATATATCTTTCTCGAAATACATCTGACACCCATTACATTTTTTCACAAGTTCCTCGCCATCCTGTAAAGCACTGGGCCAGAAAACCCATGTGTAGCACCTAGGAAAACCATTACTAGAATATTGCCTGTTGTTTTCATTTTCGCATTATCATAACATCATCATGCATATTTTCCTCACTTTTTCTAAGCTCAAAAGTATTTTTTATTAAACGCCGTATTTTATTTGTACGGTTCAATATATATAAAGCCTCATTCATTCTCTTATTTCAAATAAAATATATAATATATTTCCGGCTAGTTACATAGCCACAAAAAGTTTAGTTATTTGTTTCTAAAAAGGAAAAAGACCCGTCTAAAATTTAGCCAAAAAGTAGCCCTATCTAATCTACTTTAGATTAGATAAATAACCTATTCCCTTTCTTCCTTCCAAACCCTAGCCCCCAATTCTGGCCAAATCCAATCCCCTTCTCCTCCAAAAAATCCCAACCGCTAGTTACAGATAAGCAGCTTGGGAAGCCTCAGGTTGTTGCACAGCCCTGTCTCCGTGCATGGAGGCCACACGGAGCGGCCTCGCCGTTTGTATCCCGCAGGCCAGCATCTGGCTGCTGCTTGTCACGCGTGCGCGTCTTTTACAACTTGTTCCCAGCGTCCAGAGTCCACCAAACGAAGATCATTACCCCTCGTGCTGCGCCTGACCGTAAGGTGTTTGGACTAATGTTCGCCTGAGACATGTTTCCCTCGCAGCGTCATGTTCTGTTTTGGCGTCTGCTGTCTGTCCCGGTGCTCTGCTCTATGCCGTGACCGATCAGCTTCGCATGTGTTTCGTTTGTTTGCTCCTGGGCAGATGGACACTGCGTGCCATCGCCATTTTGTCTCCAAGTTGGCGCCGACAAATTCTTTTCGCGTGCGGTAATCTGGCAGTCCCTCGCCTCTGTATGTATCCTTCTGGTCTCCCATTTGTTCGACTAAATGACTACGAGAGCGTCAGTTCTGGTTTTTACTACATTAACATGTTTGATCCGTTGTCGTTCCATGGACCTTCCTTTAATTAAGTTAGGCACCATTTCAAGACATCTTCCACCACCGTCACTCTGGCAAGATGTACTTCCAGCCTTCCACCACTTTGCCTACATTTCGAAGACCGTCTCCTCGCTCTGAATCATGAGACCTCGACCTATCTTTATTTTTATAAACTTGTGATATAATTTACTGCATTAAATTGTTCATGTCGCATACATACCATGTGGTTTGGAAGATTTTAGCCGATTCACCTCACAATTAAATATGTAGGCTATATGCGGGCAAATCTTGAGTTATATTGGATTTAAATGTGTGTAGCGAACCGATGCCATATTTTATCTTGTCAAGACAACACTTAAATTGCGGGTATCTAAACAACATGAAGCAACTATTTAATTGTTGGGACCTTGCTTCCGCTTAATATTGCCTAATTGCATCGCACCATTTCCATGTCATCCATCATACATGCATCATGTCTGATCTTTTGCCAAAGTATTAAATAGTGCAACCGGTGTTTTTTCTAGCGGTTTGTTTCTTCACGGGTTAGGCCGATGAGTTTTTTTCCATACAATCCCCATAACATAGGGATCGGGTTTCACTATCAACAGATAACGAAAAAAAAAACCACACAAGTCGTTGTCTAATCCATCTAGAGGATCCATAAAGTCGCCACCTTATTACAATTTTTTCGAACCAAAGAGTAAGGGAAAAGGACCCAGGCCGCCAGCGCTGTAATCTACACATTTCGACTGAACCCCAGGAATTTAGGAATCCACCAGAAGTACTGAGAAAAGGACCCAGGCCTATTCTTAGCACCAACTGACTTTCCACAACACCCCAAACATAATTAGCAGCCACACAGGAAAATAACAAATGTCCAATAGTTTCCTCCTCTAGACAAAATCTGCATGTAGAATCCCCTTCCCAGTTCTTCCTTTTCATGTTATCTTTAGTAAGAATTTCATTATGCCATATCAACCACAGCCAGATTTTAATCTTCCAAGGGATTTTTGCTTTCCACGGATGTTTAAAGCTCCTATCAACCCCAACATCAGAAAGATGAGAATACATGGATTTGACTTGACTGAGAATTTGCCAGATTTATTCCACATCCAAACAGGCTGATATTTGTCTTGAGTAAGTACCACTCCTCCCACCAAACCTCTCAACTCATTATATTGGTTCATACCATCTACATTCAACCATCTTCTAAAAGAACATCTCAATCCTTTCTCAGCCATAGCAACAACAGTAACCTCTTGATTCTGACAAACTTCAAAGAGCCCACGAAATTTAACTTAAAGAGGAACCTCTAAACACCAAGCATCACGCCAAAAATCAGTCAATTTCCCATCCCCCACTTTCATTCTCCTGCCAGCCAAACAAAGATCTTTAATTTTTACCAGATCAGCCCAACAAGGGGAATCACTCTGTTTGTGTTTCACAACACTAATCCCCCTTTTTTCATGTATTTCTTACTCACAAAAACTTTCCAGGGACCCTCCTTAGCCTCAAGTCTCCACCATCACTTACAAAGCAAGCTAATATTAAACAGTTTAATATTTTTGATTCCCATACCACCTTTTTTCCTTGGACTGCAAACAAATTTCCACTTCACAAGATGATAGTTTCTCTTGTCCACCCTGCCATACTAGAAGAAAGCTCTAGTATGCTTCTCCACTTCCTCCACATTTGATTTGTGCAAAAGAAACATGGACATGGGATAAACAGCCACACTGGACATCAAGCAGTAATCTTAACATGTCTGCCCCCATAGACAGAGCCCCTCCCATCCATCCATCTAATTTCTTCTTTAATCTTTCCCCAATAAAACTCATCTCAGCCACTGTGCATCTTCTGCTACAAATAGGTAACCCCAGATACTTAATAGGCCATCTACCTTTCTGACAATTAAAGATCTCTGCATAAGTAAAAAGCTTATCCTCATCCTCTAAAACCATTATCACCTCACTTTTCTCAAAATTAATCTTGAATCTAGACATGGATTCAAACAGATAAAGTAACAGTTTCAAGTTTTTGACTCCTTCAACCTCATCTTTAATGAAAAGGATAGTATCATCAGCATACTGCAGAATATCAATCCCTTTTTCAAACAAATTATCAACCAGCCCAGTGAACAAACCACTTGCTTGAGCATTCATAACCATCTTTGCTAAACACTCCCCAACAAGATTAAACAAGAAAGGAGAAAAATGATCCCCTGTCTAACCCCCTTAAAACTACCAAAATAAGGACCAACCTCCCCATTCACTTTAACACTGAGAGTGCCTTGAGTCACAACACTTTTCAACCAAATCAACCAGTCCTCACTGAAACCTTTCTGTTTACAACAATAGAACAAAAAATCTCAATTGACTTTGTCATAGGCCTTCTCAAAATCAATCTTCAAGATCACTCCCTATTGCTTCCGTATCTTTGATTCTTTCAAAATTTCATGTAACAGAGTAACTCCATCAACAATAAATCTCCCTTTAATAAAGGCAGTTTGACAAGTATCAATCAGCTTTCCCGTAAGTGGTTCAGTTCTTACTGTCAATGTTTTTGTGAAACTCCTGAACAGGACCTGGAGCAAACATATGGGTCTATACTTCTGAATACAACCAACCTCATCACTTTTTGGCAACAGAGTAATTATGCCATAATTGATACTGCTCAAATCTATCTTATGAGCATAAAAATCACAAAACACAACCATAACATCATCTTTGATAATAGACCAACAATGTTGATAGAATTCAATAGGAATCCCATTAGGACCATGTAACATCCCAGCATTTAGGAACTAACGAAGGGTAGATTTAGGAATATGGAATGTTGCATGCATTCATTTGTGAAAATATGGGTAAAATTTTCGCCAAATAAAAACCTTAAGTGATCAATGTTTCTTTCATACTTTGAGATTAGGTTTAGTCTTAAAGGGTGATTGCTATAGACTTTGATATGATCTTTAAGGAATTATGTGTTTTAAAATGAATTTGAATTTTAAACTTGAGTGTTTGAATTATAATTCAAATAAATTAGAGATAAGTTTTGAATCTTAATTTAATTAATAAATAAATATTACAACTTAAATTCTATCCAAAGAAAAACAATAATGAATATGAAACTTATTTCATATCATCAATATATAATCAAGTTACAAAATTATAACTCATTGAAATCATCCACACAATTCACAAAAGTAAATATATAAAGAATAAGAATATTATTTATTAATAATAATGTAAACTTTATTACAAAAGAATAAAATGAAGATTACAAAATAATAAAAAGAAAATTACAAAAATATGAAGAAGATTACATTGGAATTTACTAACTATTCTATAAAAGAAAACCTAATCTAAAATCTTCATCATTATATGTGTACCTACAAAACAAACAGAATATATATAGAGAAATAAAAGGTTAGAGTTAGTATTATTTTCTCTCAGACATGTCAGTGAAGTGCACTAGACAAATTCATCATTGAGAAATTTATAAAAAGGGGCAAGTTTCACCAATATGAAAGAATCCATCTTTCATAAATTTAAAGCCAGAAGTCAAATGACAGCCAAGAGGCAAATCCACCAGTCAGGTGAAAGTAACCAGATAATAGTAAGTTTCAAAATTTTGAACATATCCATAAGTGCACAACAAGCACACAGGCAGGACACATACCAACATACATGTGGTGTGTTGTCAACCTCACAGCACAGCCCCAAACTCACAAAACCACAAGCACAGCCGTGGAGAGGCACTAGTGCATCTCTCCACTATTTGCACACAAGAACAACCATCTTAGACAGCAGCTTACCAAGCACATCAGCCAAACCAAACCACCAAAGATCAACCAAACATCACCAGGATGGTGACATAAGGAGGGGGAAGGATCTGGTGGACAGCAAGGCCAAGTCCAGGAGCTATGAGGAGCAGGCTAGCTCAAGGTCAAGCACAGGAGTCCAGCAAAACTAGATCAAGATCATCACCAACTTACTCCACAGTCATCAGATTTTGTGGTAAGCATCATAAAACCCTCACATGATCTAATCATCTTATCTAGACAGAAGCATGTGTTGTTTTGTGAACAAACCCTCAGAAAGCACCCAAGTGGGGTGAATCCATCATAGGGATTTTTAAACTCTAAAAGCAAACAACAAAGTACCTGGATCCAGTCAGAGCTCAGAGCAACATCATTGCTCTGGATTAGGCTATATATTACCATTCAAGCATAAATATATCTATGATCTATTTCTAGACACGTCCGTAAAGAAAGGGTAGCACCTTAGAAACTAACCCTTTGGATTTAGATCATGATCAAGCTCACTATCATTTTTCCAAGCTTTGATTAAAAAACAATAGCTTATACCACTACCAGGACTATCTATATGAACCAATTAGATAAGGTCTGAATCCCTAAGCCTCAGACCAACATCATTGGTCTTAGGGAATTCAGAAAAGAACATTCCCATTTATCTTTCAAAGCCAAGTTTGTATTAAGCCTAAAACAACCCAATCAATGGGTTAGAATCAAACTTGTGTGCCATACCATGATGGTGTCATAAGAACAATCCATTATGAATCAGGATAGACATTAAATCATCATAAATTCAGACAATCAACATACTAATCATTTTCCTTTTAACACATGAATCATAACTAGGATATTCCTATGTTAAACTTCACTGCTCAAATCACATGTTAATTCCCAAGCCAACAACACTAAGATAGTGGTTTCATCCTATCATAATCATGACCGTAAATCAAATAACAGTGGAAAGTTATCAAGTCATTGGCTTTAGCAAACATGTTTCCCAAATAACTATATCATCTGAATCAGATGCAATCCAAGCAAAAAATCATCTAATAAGCCACCAGAAACATTATAGATCATCTTAAGCAACAAGCCTCGGGCCAATAACCACTTAGCATGTTTACAATTCATCCAAACATGATCCAATTCATCCAGTATATGATCAACCCCAGGATAAGATCCCTAAATGGATATGTCATCCTAATTAGAATCAGACAGTAGCCAGAGAGGACACTGCCAACATCTAGCATCAGATCAGCAAGCACAGAGAGCACCAGGGAAGAGGAATCGAACTCACCGTAGGTCCTCGCTGAAGACTAGAAGAGGAAGCAGAGGGGCCGACGACCATGGCGGCACGGGGAGCATCCCAGAGGGGGCGCTGCAACCCGCACGATGCCACTGAAGCGACCCTGATCACGCCTAGAGGTGCAGAGCATCACCTCGACACACGACGACCACGATAGCACCTGGATCCATGCCAACCCCCAAACCCTAGGGTTCAGGACGACATCGATGCATTGCAGGAGAGCCCCAGGCTCGAATCCAATTGGATAGAACGAACGTGCGTCGTCGACAACCCCCTGTTGCACCACGGCGGCGAGCATAACGGCCTACGGCGTTGGGAATCGCCGGTGGCGGAATCGCCGGCCACAGGGTCGGGGCCAGAGGAGGAGAGGATGAACTCGAGGGAGAGAGAGAGGCAGTGAGGAGTGGGCCTAGTTGGGCCAGACCCTTCGGGGTGGTTCTTTTGTCCATGACTAATGGGCTACTAGGGCCCAATAAGTATAACTAGCCCATAAATCTTTTCAGGCCTGTTTTAATAAAAAGGAAAAGACCAAAATAACCCTGGAATTAATTAAATCTTAGAAAATAAAATAAAAGTCCAAAAATTATAAGTAAAATATTTTTGGATTCAAAATAATCCACTCTATCCAAGTAAAATAAGATATAAATTTTTGGACATTTAAATTTTAATAGAATTTTGTAATTTATATATTCCTTATGGAATTTTACAAAATTATAGAAAGATGATAAAAATAAACAAAAATCACTTTCATTATATATTAATATTATAGTATTTTTGAAAAATACTAATTAAATATTTAATAACAATTTTTGATGTATAATTGATAATTCCTAAAAGAATGATTAAATCAATAAAAGTCAAATAAAAAGAAAATAAAATAAAATAATTCAATATATGCTATAAATATCAAAAATTAATATTTATAAATGCTTTATTATTATTATTAAAGGGCACCTTATATAGGGGAAATTCATATAGAATTAAATAATGCATTACATTACTTGCATAATCATTTTGCTTCTTTAAATATTGTCCTTACCGTGCAATAATGATGTTTTTGTAGACATAGAAGCTCAAGGTCCAGTGAAAGCATCAGACTTCACTACATTGCCATCACAAGGCAAGTTCATCACTTGCTCATGTCCTTTGAAGAGTCTTTATCAAAGTATTTGCAAATTGTGTGTTAGTTATCATATATGATATAAAATAAAGAAAATATTATTTTCACAAATAAAGAAATTATAGATATCATCCTAAGTGGTGATATAATGGAGCAATAGAACTTAGAGTTCTAATTGCAACAATGATGATCAAGTAGGGACTTAATAACCCCTGACATCGGTGATTCTAGCGCCGTATATTACCCGTTAGCCATGAGATTTGGAATGGGACAGAGAAGTCAGCTGTATCTTCTTCCTCTCGCATGAAGCCAGATGTGCAGGTCGTGGCTGTTATCCTCGAAGCGTGCATATTAATTGGTAATTCGTAGAGGATATGTAGCATATGAGTGGGAACCCTCATCGTCCCACGATAGTTCTGGCATCTAACAGTTTGTACAAACCATTGTTGTAATCCATTATGTGGGCATGGTCTACACCAAGGAGGCATGCGGGGTCGCGAAAGTGGCAGTGATTGGCTTGGACCAACTACTGGGCCCCACATCATGGAATTGTGGACGGGAAAGTACGCCCGGTTGTGTAACAAGGAGTTGATCTCTCATGGGTAAAGTAACGCACCTCTGTAGAGTGTAAGAATTGTAACTTGTTACTCCCTGTTCCGGGAAGGAGCTACGAACGCGGCAGGAAAGGAACTCCATGAAAGTTTTGGTCAACCTGTGAAGGCTGATGGTCATAGATTTTCATAATAAAATCAATCTTTGAAGAAAGATTTACAAAAATTGCATAGTGACAAGGATTTATAATCCGAGGTGGTAGTTAGAGCATCAAACTTCCCACCTTGCATATAATGAACTTGTTGGGTAACGCTGTTACTCATTCTTTCCTTTGATCCCTTGCTTAGACTCTGAGGATTCCGAAGACGTGCCAATGTATGCAGCCGAATGCCAAGAAGATGTGTTCTATGAGGAACCTGATCTATCCGGAGGTTTTGAAGGAGTGGATTACGAAGTCCGCTATGGTGTCGATGATAACGAGTCCAACTAAGTATGTCTAGTTAATAGTAACCAACGGAGCCTTGCAACATGAATTCTATAGAATAAACTGTTGAGCTCAACTCCTAGGCGGAGTTGTTACTTTTAAATTCCGCTGAAACACTTTATATTTTGGTTTGTAAGTTGAATATTTTGGAGCTCTTGAACTTTCGGCATTGTAATAATAATAATGTGTGTACTTTTGTAATATGGACCCGCAATGTTTCTATTGTACCACTCTGAGGGATGTGATATTTACGGAACGATGTTCTATGGATGTCATGCCAACAACTATAGTGTACTACACATGCAGTGGTATGCTGGGTCACCGCAAGGATCTTGTTCTCGCTATCCAGCTCTTGAATGTGCTTGGATTGCTCGACAATGTCCTTAGCCTTGGCAATGGTTTCTGCAAGTCGGATAAAGCAAAGTACACAGTGAGTACTCGGAGAATACACAAGTTTAAGTCGGAATACGAAAAAGAAAGGAAAAATAGACGATTGCTCTTGATGATCTGTTCCTTCAAGAAGGCAGTTTTACCCTTTTTGGCTTCCAAGTCCGCGCGCATCTTCTGGTACTTGTTGTTGGCCATGCCCCTCCGAGCATTCTCGTTCTATGGAAACAAGAAAAGTTAAACGTTGTTTGGTCTACTTGGAGCATCTAGCCAGAAAATTTCCACCTAGACGCTCGGCGGCTATAACGAGAGTTTTTAACTTAGGAATATGCTTAGTCTTTCTTTAACCATCTAGTCGGAACTAATTCAGTTCTTGATTAGAAGCTTGGGGGCTACAGTATAAAGTTTTTAACTCGGATGTATGCTTAGCTTCTCTTTAAAAGCATCTAGTCGGAACTAATTCAGTTACAACTAGAGGCTTGGGGGATACAGTATTGAAATTTATAAACACTATGTATGCTACTCTTAAAGCATCTAGTCGGAATAATTCATTCCACCTATATGCTTGGGGGCTACAGTGAGAACTTTCTAGCTTAGTCACTCTTAGAGCATCTAGATGCAAAGACCTATGGTTTTCCGTCTAAATCCTCGGGGGCTACAGTGGGATACTCATATGAAATGCAAAATGCAAATAAAACTTACAAGTGCAATAATCTTGAGGTTGGTGGCACTCTCGGCCAGTAGCTTGCCAAAGGATACACTATTTCCTGGCAAGATCTCTTCTTGTCGGAGGACCTCCTCTAGACCACACGTCGGAGATGTCGGCGCCGCACCAGGAACCAGAGCAGTGCTACCCGGTGTAAGTACCGGATGGACTATCTTTGGATATTCTATGGTTTTCTTGGGTGCGGGGCGCCACCTACGGCAGAAGTACCATCTTCCACCACCGCCTTACCGCTACCGATGGCATCCTTAGCCGGAGCTTCAGCCATTTGGTGTGCGGCACTCTCCTGTGTCGCTTGCTCGCCGACAACAGCGAGCTCGGTAGAGGCACCTGAGTCCACTTCCATGGCGGAAGGGCCAGATGCTTCCTTAGCTTGTGAGCCTTTCGGAGCGGAGGAAGGCTTGACGGTAGGAGATACAGGGGCGATGGCGGGAGATGCGTTGCGATGCAGCATGTCCTTCATGGTTCTAGAAGCCCCCGATGTTTTGGAGGTCTTCTTCAAGCTGGTCGTGGCTTTCTTCCTGAAACATGAAAAATGCGTACGTACATGAACAAGACAGATAAATGAACAATGTCAGAGAGAAAGGATCTTACACAAGAGGGGGTGCTTTGGCAAAAGGGATCCTAGTAATATTTCTTTTCTCCGCCTCCAGGGCGGCGGTAGTATTTTTGGAGGCTCCACCCTCCATCTTCTTCTTCTTGTCTCCGTCGGCAACGTCAGAGGCGGAGCTCTTCCGCTTTCGCGCCAATGGAGCATCGTCGTCGGACACGACGGTGACTTCCTTCATCTTTGGATCATAAATTTGAGGAGCCATGCTGTCCTCTTCTATGTCGCTAAGTTGTTAAGGTAAAGAACCTCCGTGTTAGATGAGATGGTAATGGCTAGACAGAAGAACTGGAGTATATGTCATACACGGAAAATAAATAGTTACCTTTGGGCACTTGCTCTCTACGAACATGTCGTAGGTGATGGTGAAGCCACACTTCTTGTCCTTCACCTTGACGATGTCCTTGAGGCGGAGCTTGACGGAGTCGCTTGAGAAATTGTCCACGGAGATGCGGAGGCTATCCCTTCTATCGCTGATATACTCGTGCATCAGCTTCGAGCGGTGCTGCAGAGGCTAGATTCGCCTGATGAACCAGCGCATGGCTAGGTCCAAGCCGGTCAAATCCGTCTCTACAAACCACTCTATCCTCCTTATAGCGCGGGAAGCGTTGATGTCGGAGGGAAGGGAGGCCTGGAATGTCCATGTCAAAGTTTCGACGGCGGCTCCATAGACGAAGTCCGGGTACGTTACTTCTCAGCCGGCCAGAGGGATATCTGGGCCGTAGAAGTAAGTACGCTGCCAGTTCTTGCAGGACTCGTGGCCGACGATGTCGGGGAATTGCCGGCCAGGACGGATCTTGAAGATAATGGTGCCACAATTTCTAAGTTCATCCTTGCTGGCCCCGGCTTCGCGCTTGACGGTGGAGAAATACACAAAGAGATCTAGCCTAGGCCTAATCCCTAGGTAACCCTCGCAAAGCGCCGCGTAATTTCTAAGCGCTAGGATACTATTGGGAGAAAGGTTTTGGGGATGTACTCGGTAGTGGTTCAAGACGGCAAAGAAGAAGTTAGAGATGGGCAGGGAGACGCCGCGTACCAATTGTTCTTTGAGGTACACCTTTTCTCCGGCTTGGGGAGAGGTGTGACCTTGCCGGCCGGCGCCGCCCGCCAGGCGAGCCCCTCCGTCGTGAGGAGGTAGCCCTCGACGATCAGCTCCTTGATGTCGCAGTCCGTGATGTCCGAACCATGCCAATCGCCTTTGTGGGAGTCGTTGTCGTCCTCCAGCAGCTCCAGCGCCGCTAGATTGTGGTCACCGCCAGTGGTCTCGACCACCGCAGAGACGGGGATGACCAGGCCCTCTAGGGGCACGACGACGGAGCTCGCCGGCTTCGCCCGACGCTGTCATCGAGGGAGTAGAACTGCTGCTGGCCATTGCGAGTGTTTGGAGGTGACTGGCGAGATTGGAGTTAGGGTTTTTCGCAAAGTTGCGCGGAGAGCTCGAGGGGGCGCTCGCTGGAGGAAGAATATGATGCGAGGAGAGAATGAGGTGAAAAGTAAATTTTCCACCGCAGTTACTATTTATGATCTCCAGCATCGAGATTCGTGCAGCTTGATTGGACGGTTTCCGCATAGATGACGTGTGTGCGGACGTGCGCGGAAATTTCGCCACATCCCAACCGTCGTTGCCAACGGTTCGTATCTCTCGCGCGGGAAAAGTGGACATGATTGTGTTCTCTGCATGTCTGAGTTACGAGGCGTCGCTGACCTATGTCTGCATCACCCTAGCTGTCATAGGCATATGAGCCATCACATCAGAAGATTCCGGCATGGATGGATCCAGTCCGGCTACGGAAGAGTACGATGGAAAATTCAACAATTCTCCGACTTACAAATTGAAGACGGAGAAAACCTTGTAGGGTTCTTTGGGAGGACTACAAGATGTTGCTTGACGATTTGCCGACATCCATCTAGACGGAGCATTCCACTTAAAGAGGCAAGACGGTGCAAGATATCGGAGTTCTCCGGGGGCTACTATTGGGAATATGCTATATGGGTATCCTCATATAGCATGTCTCCTATCCGGATAACCCAGGTGGCCCACAGTTGGTAGCATGGCCCATGGCCCATGGCCTGCTGGGCGGCCCAGTTAGATGGATCCATAAGGGAGGCCCATGCCGGATAAAGGAAGGCTACGGTGGAGTCACCGACGTACCCGGAGCCTCGGAGTACACGACACGCAAGACTAGTAATAGACGATGTAGGACTCTATAACCTGTCCGGCTAGGACTTTTCCCTATAACCCTAGGACCCGGCGACTATATAAGTCGGGCCTATGGGAGCCTTTAGGGCACAACTTCAGACGACCAAGTAGCGATTAGCATACACCTCGCACAGCGAACCTATCTCTATAACTCGGCGTATTGCCATTATAGTGATTTATAGCAGGAGTAGGATTCCACCACCGTTGTGGTATCCGAACCTGGGTAAGCCGTGTTACCTCGTACCCTTCAACCGTCCGCCTTCCCCACGCCTCTAAACACGCACTGTGAGGACCCCTCCATGGCGTACTCGTCGGCAATACCACGACAATATCTCGGCCTCTCCTGCCACTGTTTTTCTGCTCAGCACTCCATTGCTTCTTACCATCATTCTTCTATGTCCATTGATGGGAACTGTTCTTCTGTCGCTGGCTACTCCCAGGTCCCGGCTGATCTTGGTTCACAACAGTGACATGGTTCAAGCCATATCGACAATCCAACCTTTCATCTCTTCTCTTTCCTTGAAAATCATTACGCTGGGATGACCCGGCCCCATCCCTGACATAGTACTCCTCATTCAGCTCAGCGTACATAAGCAGGGGTTGGGTCCGATCTCCCAATGCATACGAATCTATGATCTTGATTGTATCGGCCAACATAGTTGGCATATCTCTCTGTAGCCTTTTCCATAGTACGCTTGCATGTCTGCATCCTTGTACAAACCATGCAACGGTCTATGATTCAATCACTCCTTCACATGAGTTTCGCAAGGTACACGAGCGAGTCAAAAACTCTCGGTCTGTCTCATTCGGCCTTTGCTTACACATTGCCAAGTGATGCAGCCTATTGTACATGCTAGTAAAGTTACTAATGAACATTTCCTCAAAATCCAACCAGTAGTTGATACTCCCTGATGGCAAATTATTCATCCAGACCCTTGCTGGTCCCTCTAGCATCTGAGGTACATACCTCACCGCCCACCTGAGATTGCCCTCTGCGATGTTCACAATTGTGTCATAATCAATCAACCAGTCTTGTGGCTTGGTGCTAACATCATATGTCTTTTCCCCCTTGGCTAACTGAAAGTTCGGCATATGTGGTTCTCTCATGATCCGAGGTCGAAAACATGTAGGATCCGGAGCTCGCCGTCCTTCCATCAGCTCTGACATATAAATCTTGTCCAGCTTCATCCTTGCATCATCCGACTATAAATTTTTGTTTCCCAACCTTGATCCCATTGCATTTACCGTCATGTGGTGATCCGTCCAAGGAAATCCGGCATTGTCCATAGAAAAATAACCATCATTTTATCTGCTTTGCACCGGGTACTACATAGTCGGCCCTGCACTCTATTCCTACTTAGGTATGTACTACTACTGGTGTTGCTGAGGTGGATGTTGTCCTGCTCCAGCCGAGTTGCACTGGACGATATTTCCACGCCCAACATTTCCCTAGCTCGCATTACCTTGGTCGAGGTTTGTCGGGGGGATGACCCCCGGATGGGGCAAGCCAGGGCGCCAAATGTTGTGGTGTGGAACACGACAATGCCATCGGGGATGGCTTAATTAAGAGGGACACTTAGGATGAAATCGGTGGTTCACGCAACGGTTTGCGCATGGTGAGCTGCAAACACAATGACATACCCATGTTCGGGGCCCTCTCGGCGAGGTAACACCCCTACCCCTGCAAGATATACAATATGGGGGGTGAATGCCTAGTACAAGTGCTCCTAGAGCTTTTTCCTTAGCAAATATCAATGGCTAGAGGAAGAAGATGAACTAGAGGAAGATTCCACGACAGTTGGCGCCCACCATGGGGCACAACGCTTCGGTACGGATCATCTTCTGCATGGGACTTCCGCTCGTCCTGGTGAGCGCGTGGTATTCAACCTTTTCCTCACACTCGGCGCTTTCGACTGCGTTGTCGACAATGTTGCGTGCTTCGCCGGGACACTTTCCCCGTCGATGGCTCCGTACTGCACTTCAGGGACCATCGCGTCTATGTCGCCACCATCGCCAAGGCCTTCCCTAGAAAGGTAGACACCGTCTCCGACGTGCCTCTTGACCATGTTGCCCACGGTGTTGCCGCGAAAAATGGCTACATCGAGGTCATGGTGGTGAACGCCCGAGAAAACCACCGCCTGCCACAGGAGTGCCGAGCGGGAGGAGAGGGCCCCGCGCTCAAACAGGAGCAAGATCCACTCACCGCCTCCATCCAGCACCTTCGCACCCCCCGTCTTCATCAAGGCAAACCCGGTGGCCACCGTTGCTGCACTTGAAGCCACGCTCCAGAATCTCTTGGAGGAGGCCACCAAGGCTGCTGCTAACCAGCACCGTCTGAATGCCACCGTCCACGAGTACAACGCCACCCACGGCTTTGTCAGGCAGATCCAACATCGAGGGCGTGACCTCAGGTCGGAACTGGACCTCACCGTAGACTCACGTGCTGGCGTGGCCCAACCCGTCTATAGCATCCCCGCCAAGAACATCAGGGCAGCGGAGGCGGCGGCTGCGGAACTGAGGCACCTCAAGGGAGAAGAACTTTTTTCTCCAGCAAGAGCGCGTTCAGCTCCTCGTCGCCACCGCCAACAAGCAACAAGGCTAATGGGCTCCCAGCCAAGAGGGCAACACCCGGGACATGGTCTCTCGCTGATGCACGGACCAAGCGGCACCGGGAGGACGCAAACACCGGCAAGCATCTTCGCCAGACGGCACCAGGCAAAACATCCGCCCGTGTGGCGGATCCAGCAATCGAGGCCACCACAACGGCGATGCCGCTAACACCAGCGTTAGTCGCGCGCTGGTTGGGGGAGCCGGCCAAGGAAAGAAGGCTCACGTGCCAGAAGAAGGAGCTGGTGGAAACAAAGGCCTGCCCGTGTCACGCTTGACTAGGCGCTTCGGCCCCCGCGAGCCGGCTGACGCGCGCGAGTGCATCGACCTCCTAGTACAGTCATGCATGCTAGAAGAAGAAAGTTTGACTAGCCCAAAATGTTTCGGCCCGCGCATCCATAATGAGCCATTTCCAAAGGGATTTTCGCTCCCAAGGGACACGCGAAAATACAACGGCACCATCAAGCTGGAGGATTAGCTGGTGGATTACACCACCGCCATGGGCATCGCAAACGGTAACCTCCATTTGGTCTTCCACTACGTCCCCCTCATGCTTGTCGACTCGGCAATAACATGGCTCAACAACCCCTCGACAACAGCATCAATGCCTGAATGGACTTTGAAAAAGCATTCATCCGCAACTTCACCAAAACGTACAAATGACCGGGTAGGCCTCGCGAGCTCGCCCTTTGCGTTAAAGGCAAAGAGGAATCCGACCGCACCTATCTCACCCGGTGGACCAGCATGCACAACTCGTGCGAAGGAGTGCGCGAACATCACGCAATCGACTTCTTCACCAACGGTTGCCGAGACGGCACCATGCTAAAGAACAAGCTCAGCCGGGCAGATCCCCAAACTATGGATCATGTCATAGCTATCATGGACAAGTACGCCACCGCCGACGCGGCCATGAAGAAGCCCATTGTGGTGGACGACCAAGGAAAGTTCGTGACGGATGAGCAGGCAGAGCGTCGCTAGCCGAGGGAGCACCACTGCAGGCGGCACAACCACGACAACCGCCACAGCAAAAGAAACTACGACCAGCCGGTACAACACTAAGCAAGTAGCGGTGATGCATGAGGATCTGGCTGCAGGCGGCAGCCAGAGACAGAGACCGGATGACAGGCCACCATGGCCCAATTACAGCATGGAATCCATGCTCGATGGGACATGCAAGTTCCACAACGGCGGCAGCAAGCCCGCAAACCATACAACACGCCAGTGCAGCTGGATGAAGAAGATGGCCGAAGCTGGCGGTCTCCCACCACCACCTCCACCTCCAGCCAGAGGCCCGCCGGATAACAGGGATCGGCACAACCGACGAGAGGATGATGAAGATGGTTACCCGCGCTATGTGGGAAACTATCACATCTACCTCGCGATGCGGAGGTGAATGTTATTGTTCCCCCCGTCCCCTAATACTTGCATTGGTCCGAGCAGGCAATCACCTGGAGCAAGGAAGACCAGCTGTCACATCCCAAGATTTTCCAAATCTTGTTATGTGAAAAATAAATAAACAAAATAAATAATAGTTGAAATTTTGGGTAAAAAGAAACTTTGGTTTCTAAATGAAAACTTAAAATCCCATCTTGAACAAACTTTGCTTAACATTTGTATCCAACTAAATTTAAATCAAGTGGAATGCATTCTTCATAAATGCATCTGGAAATTTAAACACTTGGAAAATAAATCCAAACCCTAAAACCTAAATGGAATAAAGATCATTTCCAAGTTATCTCCAATCCTATGGATTTGATCCATATAAAAATTTGTCTACAAACATTTCAAAATGATCAAGAATGACAAATGGAAATATTATAAAACCATATGAAATGGTTTCACTTAATTTGGAGCCATAGATAAAATCTTATGAATTTAATAAGGTAAGGAAATTGAAATTCCAAGGCTAATAAAGCATCTATCTAAAAATCCATAACCAATGGTGAGCAATTAATCCTAAAAATATTTAAAAGGATATATAAATATCAAATAAGATTTTACAAATTGGAATCACCAAGTTTGGATCTATAAATAAGAAGATATGGATTTTATAAGATAAAAATATTAAATAAGGAATATTTAAAGACCAAATTAAATCTTGGCCAAGACCATAAGCAAATGGAATGAATATAATCCAAATCCAAATGAAATAAAAGGATGAAGAATTTCCAAATAAAATAAAATGGCATTAACCATTCTATCCCTATTTTAATAAAGACAAATCTCTAATAAGAATAATTATATAATTCATGAGAAAATAGTATTTTGGAATTTATCCAAGTGGAATAAAAGTTGTTTAATTAATTTAAATAAATAAATCTTCCAAATAAAATATAGGGAAATAAAACTATATTTAATTCCATTGGAATTAAAACAAATACCCAATTCAAATGATTTATGAATCATATTAAAGACTTTCCAAATAATTTTAGATGAATTATTTGACACCCTATTAAACAAATAAAAACCTACTGAAAATATTTGGAAGGTTTAAGAATTTAAATGGTGTTTGAAAATATTATTAAATCTTATTTGATTTAAAACAAGGGCCTTTTGAATAATTAAAAAGACCCCAAAAAGAATAAAATTTTATTCCAAAATTGACTTCAGATTATATTACTAATCAACATTTAAATCTACACAAAGTTTTGTTGAAATTTGAAATTCAATAGTTGTTTGAATTGTTTAGACAAAATCAAAACAGAAATGGAAATAGAAAAAGAAAAACAAAACAATACAAAAAAAATGAATCTGGCCAGCTCAACCCACTAAGCCCAGCAAGCCAGCCCACCCGGCACCTCCCCTCTCTCTGGCTATTCCCTTTTCTCACGCGCGAACCAACCCACTCAGTCACAGACCACTGGGACCCACTCCCCCTCTCTCCCTCACGCTGACAACGGACCCCACAGCCAGGTCATCATCTTCTTCACCCCGCGTTGAACACGCCTGGCAGTTTCTGCCGTTGATTTGCTCCGTTGAATTCGCGTAAATGGCGTAGTTAATCCTCCCCCTGACCACGCCTTCTTAATCCCCAGCATCCCGTCTCCATTTCCCCCCAGACTCCACACCACCGGAGCCACTAGGCTGCTCAAATTTTTGCCTCAGCTGCCTCTGTTTCCTACGGCTTTTTCGGCCGATTCCGGCCAGCTTCCTCCGCCCCTCGCCTCCTCGAGCACACGAACGTGACCCCCAGGCCCTGGCGCACCTCTCTGTGGCCTCATCTCACTCGCGCGTGTCCCTTGCATCGGCAACGACGACGACCTGCAGCGCCGCTGTCTGCCTGTTTCTCCGACGAAGCCTCCAGGTAGTAACTGTCCACCCCTTGTCCTCCCGATGATACGCCGGTGTCCAGTGCACTCGCCCGCATCTAACCCTACCTTTTTCTTGCTTTCCGGTGGACTGCAGCCTCGACTCCGACAACTCCCGAACATGCTGACGCCAGGAGCATCTTCGGCGAGGAATTCCGACAACACCCGTGCGCCCCTTGACTAACGAAGAACACGTTGAGCATCAGTGTGTCAAGGCGATTCTGGTGAGCCATTCCCCTTGTTCCCTTGCTTCCTATTTCGCCGGCTTCTCCGCTAGCCGAGCACCGCCACATACCACCGCTGCCGCCGCCGCTTAGTGGCAAGTTGATGATAGCCGTCCGATCTAGATCCTAGAGACGCGCTAGAATGACTAACTGAAGCGGTATGGAGCCATCCGCACCGTGCGATTTCATTTTAATCCAACGTCTCACAGCACGCGATCCAGCTGAACCATTTTTGTAACATCCCAAAAATACTAAACTTGGATCATCAAATTCTAATCCTCACATTTAGGGTTAACAAAAACTTTCCTAAATAAAATTATGAATGCATGCATATGTGTATGCATTGATTTTGAATTCTTTTAAACCCACCTTGTTTGTTTGTTTCATTGCTTGTAAAATTTTTCTTAGGTGAAATAAACATCATCTAAAACATTTCCCACACTTTTCCTAAAGACAAGTAAATCAAAACACATATATGAAGTGAATGGTCACTTTGACCAATTTAACTCCCATGCCTACTTTGGCTGTCTCAAACTTTCAAAACCTAACAGAAACTTTTCTGGATCTTTGCACCCCTTGAATGTACTCATGACAAGGTATCAAGGCCCACCTTGTGATCATCCAGAAACTTTCAAATGCATAATTTAAATGACAATTCAAAATTGAATCTTTATCATAGGGGAAGATCCCACTTTTTCAAAAACCACTCAAACAAGCTCAACTTTCAAAACCCAAGCATCTGCAGACTCACCAGCACCAATCTAGCAAACCCACCAAAGTTCATTTCAAAATTCAAAACTTGATTTCATGCGGCCATTTCATCAAACAGGTTACAGACACAAATCAAACAAACATCGAACACTATAGTGTGCAGTACAATTGGCCTAACTTGTTCCCTAGTTAGCTCACACACAGCTCAGTAGATCCTCTAGGAAGTTTAACTAAGGACTAGCACCCCTGTGAGCTTGCCATTGCCATCAATGGTGAGCAGCCGAAGCCAACCTTGCCACCCCATTGTGGACAACAGGCTAGAGGAAGAACTATCCGTGCCAACCTTGTCTGGGAGGCAGCCCACCGTCCACCGCCACTACCTGTCCCACGGAAGCGCAAGCCTCGACCACGCGCACAAGCCGCCCGCACCATGCCGAGCATGCGCCAGAGCACCACCTCGACCAGCGCCCATGCCGCGCGCCGCTCACCGCTGCGGCACACACGATCACCACCGACCCAGGAGACCGCCAGACATCCCCGTTTGTCGCCCCGTGCCATACAGCCACCGCCCGCCGTCGAAGACGCCGCCTCTGCCGCGCAGAGCACCGCCCATTCCAGACCAAGCCGAATCGCCCCATGCCTCGAGACCATGTCGTTGAGCATCGCCAGGAGACACCGCACCGTCCCCTACCCTTGCCCATGCCTTTAGCCGCGTGTAACCTCGCCCCCGACGAGCTCACCGTGTGCCCCGACGGTCCCCTCGCTCGACTATAAATAGAGGCCACCCCCGCATGATTTCTTCACACCATCTCACTCCCCTCTCCTCATTGACCGTGCCACACCATTCTCAGAGCAAGGCGAGCACCACCTCGCTGGAATTTCACCGGAGCCCGCCGCCTCTGGAGAAGAAGGGAGCCAGCGATTGGAGCCGCCCCAGGAGAAGCCACCAGTACCAGGAGATTCGCCGTCGACTTCGCTGCTCGCCGCCACACCGCCTGCACTCGTGAGCCCCCAACACCCCTCACTGGCCGCGCTAGGTTTCGTTCTCGCCGGAGTTGTCTCGCGTCGACGATGACCCCCAGCCCTTGGATTAGAACTAGATCGAACGATCCACGTTGCCCCATACCGCTTCGCCCAGCCCCGTGTCACTGACGAGTGGGGACACCCACTTAAGCAGCCCGCGGGAGCAATGCGCTTAGAAGGCCGGCCCAGTACTTTTTCCCGCGCAGCCCAGCGATTCAAATTAAACCTTTTTCTTTTTAATTTCAAACACACTTCTGTACCCAACTTCAAAAATCAACCCAGATCGATACATTGCATCAAATTGGATGGAAACAATTTTGTTGGAAAGGTCGGTGAATGCTGAATCCAAGTCCGTTGGATTCAATTCATTTGGATCTGTAGATCACCCATAGTAAAAATAACAAGGCAGAAGCTTTTCTTTATTCAAACATTTTTCAAATTTAAACCATAAAAGCTTTTGAGTTGATTCCAACTCTCAAAAATCACATTTAATATATAGGTTTACTTGCAGAAATAATGTTCAAGTAATAAAAGAACGCTACATAAGCATTTCTAGCCACTTCAATTAATTAAAATAAAAGGGTAAAACCTTATTAAATTGTGACACCACTTTAAATCACATTCCCATGGACTACAATATGTGGTGATGACATGTGTCAACATGATCCCATATTTGGTTTGGAGAATATTAAATCTTAGGTGGTTTTTCAATGAGTAGAAATTACTTTTCTAAAAGTAAAAAGAATCAAATCAAGCCTTAACCTTGTAAGGTTAGAGATGATGTTAGATCATCTATAAGACCCTTGTGTGTGATGATTGCAAGTGGTTAAGTATTGTTTGGTGATTGTGTACCTCGTATTTATTCATAGACGCTAGTACCGACCAAGGCTACGAGGAGGAAGGAGGATACTACGAAGAAGAAGCCGAGGAGAACTTCAACCACTGCTCTGCACAAGGCAAGCTAGTAACCTTGCAAGCTAACACTTGCAATTTAGCAAGCTTATATTGACATTGATGCAAGCTAAAACTTGCAAGACACTCTACTTTAGCAAGCCAAATAATACTAGTGAATGTGCAAGCTGATAATATACCTATGCAAGCTAACCCTTGCAAGTTTACCCATTTGATAAACCAATCCTAGATATATGTGCAAGCTTCTCACTTTATTTCTTTATCAAAGCTTACTTAGAGTTTACTTAAGTGACTGGTAGATTTTGGAAAGATGCTGAAGGTTGCATAAAGAGCATAAAATTTGGCCTAAGCTAGAAACCTTGATATCAGCCTAAGATATAAGGTTGGACTTAGTGAAACTCCACTAGTTACCACCCCTCATTAGTACTACCCCCACCTGTAGATGCTAGTGCTAAGCATAAAACTTTATCAACTTTTAGATGGGAATACTTGGTGGAAAAATGGTTATGAAAACCTTGGAATGATGGATCATTCTATTGAAATGTTTTGGACATGTGTTTCCAAACACTTGATGATTTTGGTGATGAAAATGTTGAGGCATGAGCCTTAGCCCTTTATAAAACTGATGGTTGTCTGGATGCAATACCATTCCAATTTTAGCGTACAACCAAATACCCGAATATTGGGTAGGGCTTGACTGGAAACTTATATACCTTAGTATTAGTTCCCTCACGGCCAAGGTCTGAGCTGAGGCTACCTTGTGAAGATTGTCCACCTGTGCAGTACCCAATATGACAGCTGGTCATGGTTGGGAGGCCAAACTCACAGGAGAGGTGCTTATACTAGGGAGTGTAATTGAAATGTTAGGATTGATTATCCGCATACTGAGTATGGTGAGTTCAGGATTTGTTCCTGACGGATGTATCGAATGTTGTGGTGAAAGTGTACAATCTCTGTAGAGTGTCAAACTATTCGAATATCCGCGTCCGCGGTTATGGACAGTTGGAGTGGCCATACCGTTCCCCCATCAGACTTTTCAAAATGACTTGTGAAATGAATTGAGACTTTGACTTGAACACAAAAGAGTTGTGACCTGAAATACAAGTTCCCACTTAGGATTTATAAAATTATGACTAGCTTCAGAACCTAGTAGAGATAAATCTGGCTTTTGCAAAACAACCCTAGAGCCTAGTGTCCTATTACCCAAAAACCCCATTTACTTGTTAGTATTAGTTTGCGAGTACATAAAGAGTACTCATGGCTTTGTCCCTGTCTATTCCCATGGCCAGACTATGAAGAGGAGTACCTGGAAGATGGACCCCAGGAAGGTTACGACAACTAGGATCATCTCCCATCGACAGCATTGCCTGTGACCCCGAAGATGGAGCTTCGCCTACGCTACCGTTATTATTACGTATTCCGCTGCTTGATGTTGTATTAAGAACTGGATCATGAGATCCCTATTTGTGTAAGAACTTATGTATCGTTTGTAATGGATGAAGTACTATGGTATCCAATTCTGTTATGTCTCGCAAAAATGGTAATCCTGGGATTGCGATGTATGGCATAACAGGCATCTAGGATTGAAAAATCCGGGTGTTGACAAGTTGGTATCAGAGCCATCCTGACCATAGGAGACCCTAGTTAGATTGGACGTTGAACCAAAAACTTAGTTTCAAAACCAAAGAAAACAAATATTTATGAAAACTTATTCTCATTCTTACCTCTTTAATTCTTTCATAAAACTTCATGTTCCTCAAAAACTCTTGCAAAATAGATAATTTTTTTAACACACTTGATCACTCTGCTAATCTACTCATCCTCTATTTTTATAGATGGACGTGACGTACATCAAGTTTTACCAACTTGGGAATGGAGGATACCTTATCTTTGAGAGGGATCTGGATCAGCTTTCGGAACTTCTGGAGCGTCCGCACCCCGAGTTCTTCGGAGCTCAGCTCAATGATCAAGGAGGAGAAGATCTACAGTGGCTAATTGTTGCAAGTCTCCGAGGAAATATTGAACCTCCCACTGCGGAGGGAATTCAGTTTACCTTGAGGGAAAACAACTGGCTCGATGGACTTGCCAGAGCAATGCATGAAGCTCTTTCCCGTCTGTGTGGGCAGAGCATCAATCAGATGAAGGGTACTCGCTTTGAGTTTTGCCCAAGGCGTGATGCAAATGGACAACCATTGGAAGCCCCATACCACCCCGAGCTGAAGACTCAATTGGACCACCTTAGCTTCATGATGTATGATCGTCAGCAGGAATTGGACAACTGCCGTGACTATTGAAACCACAAGTCTGCCATCATCAAGACGAAGGACCAGACCATCGCCATGCTAGCAAAGGATCGCAATTCTCGCCGCCGTTAGCTCGACAAGAAGGAGCGCATTATTGCCCGTCTTCGCCATCGCATCTCATCTATGGAGGATACCATCCACGAGAGAGACATGCAGTTAGAGGAAAGGGAGAATGCCGAAGAGGATCTTGGTGGAGACCCTTACTCCTATCTCAGCAATGACGATGATTTTCTGCAGGATCAGGCCATGGACTTCTTCACCGATGAGGATGATTTCGCCTTCATAGATGATGCTGAAGATGATGAAGCCACAGACTCCGAGGAGTAGTATCACTAAGCACTAGCGTAGTGAGTAGTAGTCGGTCCCACTGTATCGTAGTTTCCAGAATGGTTCTTAAAACCATCTGTTTTTCCTTGATGTGGTGTGCGTTGTATCGAGTGAATGAATGAATGAAAAAGCAAGTTGCTAGAAAAACCCGAGTCAAACTCTAAAAACTTTTCAAAAACCCAAAACCTTAGAAATTTCCCTCTTTTCTCATGATCTATATCAATCTTCAGATGCCACGTGGAGGAAGTGGTTCAGCCCCGGACCCGATGTTGCAGATCCTGCAAATGTTGACTTCTGACCACGAAGCTAAAAGAGCGGAACGTCAAGCCAACCTAGCCACTCTGCAACAGATAGCCCAGCTAGCCCACAACAACCAAGGCCACGGAAATCAGGACAACCACGGATCTAAGCTCAAGAATATCCAGAATACCAACCCACCCGTTTTCACCAAGTCAGAAGAACCCCTAGATGCTGATGATTGGCTGCAAACCATGGAAAATAACCTAGAAGTCGCCGGAGTGGAAGCCAACGAGAAAGTCCTGTTCTCCACCCATTATCTAGCCGGAGATTCCAGTGCATGGTGGAACAGTGTTCGCGCCATGACCGGAGGCCAAATGATGACCTGGGAGGAATTCAAGGTCAAGTTCAGTAGAACCCATGTGCCACCAGGTTTGATCAAGAGAATGAGAGACGAGTTCAGAGAGTTGAAGCAAGGAAGGATGACTGTAGTGGAATACCGTGACAAATTTTTGTCATTAGCTAGGTATGCCCCGGACGAGATAGACACCGAAGCCAAGAAGAAAGAAAGATTCCTGAATGGTCTGCATGACGAGATGCAGACAATGTTAGTCAATATCCCCTTTGTTGATATTGAAGACCTTGCCGACTCTGCTATCCAGATGGAAGGAAAGATCAACCAGGCCAATGAGAACCGCAAGCGTCATATGATGCATCAACCAGGAACCCATCAGACCCCAAAGTATCGCCCCAACCCATCTCCAGGATTTGCCCCAAGAACCAACAGATCCCCTATGACCCGTCCGACCTACCCCAACCGTGGAAACCCTAGACCCGGGGGAAATCACAACAACCCCGGCAACTCTAGTAATTTCACCCGTGCCCCACCCAAGTTCAACACCAACAATGCTACCGCCAACCCCAACACTTCCCCGAGGACTGGAAGCAATGCTGTGCCTATCGCAGCCAAGGACAAGTCACAAGTGACCTGTTATGACTGTGGAAATAAAGGCCACTATTCCAACGAGTGCCCCAACAAGAAGAATGCTACAGCCCCCAACGCCAATGTCCCAGCTCAGCAGCAGCGTCGTGTCCATCCCGGGAGAAGATTTGCCCCAGGGAATTCACTCAACCGCAATGGCCGTCTTTTTCGCATGCATGCTGAAGAAGCTCAGGAAGCGCCAGACGTCGTGCTGGGTATGTTTTCTGTTAATTCAGTACTTGCAAGAGTGTTGTTTGACTCTGGTGCATCGCATTCATTTGTCACCAAAGAATTTGCCTGCACTAGTAAAATTCAACCAACCAAATTGAAGCATGTGATGATTGTACAAATTCCCGGATCAACCACCAAGGCTAGGCAAATATGCAAGGCCGTCCCTATCCGAATCCATGGCATACTTTTTTATGCTAACCTAATAGTACTCGGAACTAAAGGTTTGGAAGTAGTACTAGGAATGGATTGGATGTCCAAACATAAAGGATTGATTGACTGTGCCAAGAAAGCTATCACCATGACCAGTACCACCGGAATATCAGTCGAGCATATATCTGAAACCTTACCTCGCCAATTCAAGTGTAATAAGAGTATATCCCAACCTACCATTGACCACGTCCGGATAGTCTGCGAATACCCCGATGTATTTCCAGATGTTTTGCCCGGTATGCCCCCAGATCGGGATATCAAGTTTATCATCGAACTAATCCCCGGAACCGGACCCATAGCCCAGAGACCCTATAGTATGAACCCGTCAGAACTAGAAGAACTGAAGAAGCAACTGGATTCCATGCTGGAAATCGGATTGATTCAACCAAGTGCGTCCCCATGGATATCACCTGTCTTATCTGTGGACAAGAAGGATGGAGGTGACAATTTGTGTACGGATTATCGAAAGTTGAATGATGTCACCATCAAGAACAAGTACCCCTTGCCTAAGATAGAAGATTTGTTTGATCAGTTGACCGGTGCCAAAGTGTTTTCTAAGATTGATCTTAGGACTGGCTATCATCAACTCAAAATTCGTGCAGAGGATATTCCAAAGACTGCCTTTACCACCAAATATGGATTGTATGAGTATCTGATCATGTCTTCGGATTAACCAATGCCCCCGCTTATTTCATGAACCTCATGAATAAGATTTTTATGGACTTCCTGGATAAGTTTGTCGTTGTTTTCATCGATGACATTCTGATTTATTCCAAATCAGAACAAGAACATTAGCTACACCTAAGGACCATTCTTGGAACCCTTAGAGAGCAGCAGTTGTATGCAAAGTTTAGTAAATGTGAATTTTGGTTACAGGAAGTAGGATTCCTCGGTCACATTGTATCAGCCGGAGGAATTGCCGTTGACCCTGCCAAAGTGAAAGATGTAGAAGATTGGCAAGACCCAACCACTCAAACCCAAGTTCGTGCTTTTCTCGGATTAGCGGGATATTACCGCAAATTTGTAGAAGGATTCTCTAGTATCGCCAGACCCATGACCCAATTGCTGAAGAAGGACAAGAAGTTTGAATGGACCGACAAATGTGAAGCGAGTTTTCAAGAACTCAAAAAGAGATTGATTTCAGCCCCAATCTTGATCATGCCGGATATCACGAAGCCCTTCGATGTGTATTGTGACGCATCCAAAATTGGTCTCGGATGTGTGCTAATGCAAGAAGGCAAATTTATATCTTATCTATCGCGACAATTGAAGCAACATGAACAAAATTACCCAACCCATGATCTTGAACTCGCAGCCGTAGTTCTAGCCCTAAATACATGGAGACATTACCTGATGGGAAACCCTTGTGATATTTATTCGGATCACAAGAGCCTAAAGTATGTATTCACTCAGAAGGAGCTGAATATGAGGCAGAGAAGATGGATTGAGCTAATCAAGGATTATGACCTGGACATTCACTATCACCCTGGTAAAGCCAATGTGGTAGCCGATGCCCTTAGCAGATTGCCGTTCCGCTTGAACTCCATGATTTTGAAGGAGCAACCAAGTTTGCACAAAGAGATGGAAGATTTTCGAATGCATTAGTAAGTGAAGGATTTTTGGCTAGCATAGAACTTTAGCCCACTTTGATCAGTCAGATTAAAGAGGCGCAGAAGGGAAATGCCAGTATCGACGGAATCAAGCGTCGTATCGGTACGGGCAAAGTACCCGGATTCACCGAGGATGAAGAAAGAGTTTTGTGGTACAAAGGACGCCTTTGTGTACCATCAGATTCTGAGTTAAAAGAAGTTATCTTGAAGGAGGCTCATGATACTCTTTATTCTATCCATCCCGGAGGAACTAATATGTATCAAGATTTGAAAGAGAAATTTCGGTGGCATAAGATGAAGAGAGAAATCGGAAGCTATATCGCCAAGTGTGATATATGTCATCGATTCAAGGCCGGACATCAAAGACCCGCTGGATTGTTGCAACCTTTGCAAATTCCGGAATGGAAATGGGATTCTGTAGGAATGGACTTTATCACTAGACTACCTACTTCTAGTAGGGGAAATGACTCTATTTGGGTCATAGTGGACAGATTGTCCAAAGTCGCCCATTTCTTGCCCGTCAAAACCACCTATCAGAGTTCGAAACTAGCAGAGTTGTACATCGCTAGAATCGTTAGTTTGCATGGAGTCCCCAAGAACATCGTATCGGATCGAGGAACTCAGTTTACCTCGAGATTCTGGAAGAAAGTCCAAGAAGGTTTAGGAACCCGCCTAGATTTCAGTACCGCATATCACCCTCAGACTGATGGACAAACTGAGCGAGTAAATCAAATACTCGAAGATATGTTGAGAGCAGGTGTGTTAGAATATGGATCCAAATGGGAAGACTGTCTGCCGTTTGCAGAATTTTCATACAACAACAGTTACCCAGCCAGTTTGCAAATGGCCCCATTTGAATTTATGTACGGAAGGAAGTGTCGCACCCCCTTGAACTGGTCGGAAGTAGGAGAAAGTCAGATTTTCGGACCCAACATCCTACAAGAAGCAGAATAGAAGGTTCACAAGATTCGTGAGCATCTCAAGACAGCCCAATCCCGACAGAAGAGTTACGCCGACAAGAGACGTAGAGACCTCGCCTTCAACATAGGAGATTTTGTTTATCTGAAAGTGTCGCCATTGAAGGGAATGCAGCGTTTCCAACTCAAGGGAAAGTTAGCCCCCAGATATATTGGACCATTCAAAATTCTGAACCGTCGAGGAGAAGTATCGTATCAATTGAAACTACCAGAAGAGATGTCAGCTGTGCACAATGTGTTCCATATCTCGTTACTTCGCAAATGTCTCGAAGTCCCCGAGAAGACCGAAGTGTTCAAGAATATCGATCATCGGACCATAGAGATCAACGATGACCTGACCTATCCCGAAGTACCCATCCGTATTTTGGAAGAAGCCTTTCGAACTACCCGAACCTGAAGCATCAAGTTTCTCAAGATTCAGTGGAGCAACCACACAGAAGAGGAAGCTACCTGGGAGCGCGAAGATCACATCAGGACGGAGTTTCTAGATCTCTTCAAATCCTAGGTAATCTTTTCGTCCTTTTCAAATCTCAGGACGAGATTTTGTTTAAGGGGGAAAGGTTTGTAACATCCCAAAAATACTAAAGTTGGATCATCAAATTCTAATCCTCACATTTAGGGTTAACAAAAACTTTTCTAAATAAAATTATGAATGCATGCATATGTGTATGCATTGATTTTGAATTCTTTTAAACCCACCTTGTTTGTTTGTTTCATTGCTTGTAAAATGTTTCTTAGGTGAAATAAACATCATCTAAAACATTTCCCACACTTTTCCTAAAGACAAGTAAATCAAAACACATATATGAAGTGAATGGTCACTTTGACCAATTTAACTCCCATGCCTACTTTGGCTGTCTCAAACTTTCAAAACCTAACAGAAACTTTTCTGGATCTTTGCACCCCTTGAATGTACTCATGAAAAGGTATTAAGGCCCACCTTATGATCATCGAGAAACTTTCAAATGCATAGTTTAAATGACAATTCAAAATTGAATCTTTATCATATGGGAAGATCCCACTTTTTCAAAAACCACTCAAACAAGCTCAACTTTCAAAACCTAAGCATCTGCAGACTCACCAGCACCAATCTAGCAAACCCACCAAAATTCATTTCAAAATTCAAAACTTGATTTCATGCGGCCATTTCATCAAACAGGTTGCAGACACAAATCAAACAAACATCAAACACTATAGTGTGTAGTACAATTGGCCTAACTTGTTCCCTGGTTAGCTCACACACAGCTCAGTAGATCATCTATGAAGTTTAACTAAGGACTAGCACCCCTGTGAGCTTGCCATTGCCATGAATGGTGAACAGCCGAAGCCAACCTTGCCACCCCATTGTGGACAGCAGGCTAGAGGAAGAACTAGTCGTTCCAACCTTGTCAGGGAGGCAGCCCACCGTCCACCGCCACTACCTGTCCCATCCGCGAGCATTGCCAAGCCCTGGACCACGCGCACAAGCCGCGCCCAGACCATGCCGAGCATGCGCCAGAGCGCCACCCTCGACCAGCGTCCACAGACCGCGCGCTGCCCTCACCGCGTGCACACACGATCACCACCGACCCAGGAGACCGCCAGACATCCCCGTTTGCCGCCCCGTGCCATACAGCCACCGCCCGCCGTCGAAGACGCCGCCTCTGCCACGCAGAGCACCGCCCGTTCCAGACCAAGCCGAACCACCCCATGCCTTGAGAACATGTCGTTGAGCATCGCCAGGAGACACCGCACTGTCCTCTACCCTTGCCCATGCCTTTAGCCGCCTATAACCTCGCCCCCGACGAGCTCACCGTGCGCCCCGACGGTCCCCTCGCTCGACTATAAATAGAGGCCACCCCCGCACGATTTCTTCACACCATCTCACTCCCCTCTCCTCACTGACCGTGCCACACCGTTCTCAGAGCAAGGCGAGCACCACCTTGCCGGAATTTCACCGGAGCCCGCCGCCTCTGGAGAAGAAGGGAGCCAGATTGAGCCCAGAGAAGCCACCAGATCAGGAGATTCGCCGTCGACTTCGCCTACCTCGCCGACCCTCGCCCGTACCCCGGTGAGCCCCCAACACCCCTCACTGGCCGCGCTAGGTTTCGTTCTCGCAGGAGTTGTCTCGCGTCGACGATGACCCCCAGCCGTTGGATTAGAACTAGATCGAATGATCCACGTTGCCCCATACCGCTTCGCCCAGCCCCGTGTCACTAACGAGTGGGGACACCCACTTAAGCAGCCCGCGGGAGCACTGCACTTAGCAGGCCGGCCTAGTACTTTTTCCCGCGCAGCCCAGCGATTCAAATTAAACCTTTTTCTTTTTAAATTCAAACACACTTCTGTACCCAACTTCAAAAATCAACCCAGATCGATTCAATGCATCAAATTGGATGGAAACAATTTTGTTGGAAAGGTCTGTGAATGCTGAATCCAAGCCCGTTGGATTCAAGTCATTTGGATCTGTAGATCACCCATAGTAAAAATAACAAGGCAGAAGCTTTTCTGCATTCAAACATTTTTCAAATTTAAACCATAAAAGATTTTGAGTTGATTCCAACTCTCAAAAATCACATTTAACCATACCTTTCAGAATATATAAAAATATATAGGTTTACTTGCAGAAATAATGTTCAAGGAATAAAAGAATGCTACATAAGCATTTCTAGCCACTTTAATTAATTAAAATAAAAGGGTAAAACCTTATTAAATTGTGACACCACTTTAAATCACATTCCCATGGACTACAATATGTGGTGATGACATGTGTCAACATGATCCCATATTTGGTCTGGAGAATATTAAATCTTAGGTGGTTTTTCAATGAGTAGAAATTACTTTTGTAAAAATAAAAAGAATCAAATCAAGCCTTAACCTTGTAAGGTTAGAGATGATGTTAGATCATCTATAAGACCCTTGTGTGTGATGATTGCAAGTGTTTAAGTATTGTTTGGTGATTGTGTACCTCGTATTTATTCATAGACGCTAGTACCGACCAAGGCTACGAGGAGGAAGGAGGATACTACGAAGAAGAAGCCGAGGAGAACTTCAACCACTGCTCTGCACAAGGCAAGCTAGTAACCTTGCAAGCTAACACTTGCAATTTAGCAATCTTATATTGACATTGATGCAAGCTAAAACTTGCAAGACACTCTAGTTTAGCAAGCCAAGTACTACTAGTGAATGTGCAAGCTGATAATATACGTATGCAAGCTAACCCTTGCAAGTTTACCCATTTGATAAACCAATCCTAGATTTATGTGCAAGCTTCTCACTTTATTTCTTTATCAAAGCTTACTTAGAGTTTACTTAAGTGACTGGTAGATTTTGGAAAGATGCTGAAGGTTGCATAAAGAGCGTAAAATTTGGCATAAGCTAGAAACCTTGATATCAGTCTAAGATATAAGGTTGGACTTAGTGAAACTCCACTAGTTACCACCCCTCATTAGTACTACCCCCACCTGTAGATGCTAGTGCTAAGCATAAAAATTGATCAACTTTTAGATGGGAATACTTGGTGGAAAAATGGTTATGAAAACCTTGGAATGATGGATCATTCTATTGAAATGTTTTGGACATGTGTTTCCAAACACTTGATGATTTTGGTGATGAAAATGTTGAGGCATGAGCCTTAGCCCTTTATAAAACTGATGGTTGTCTGGATGCAATACCATTCCAATTTTAGCGTACAACCAAATACCCGAATATTGGGTAGGGCTTGACTGGAAACTTATATACCTTAGTATTAGTTCCCTCACGGCCAAGGTCTGAGCTGAGGCTACCTTGTGAAGATTTTCCACCTGTGCAGTACCCAAGATGACAGCTGGTCATGGTTGGGAGGCCAAACTCACAGGAGAGGTGCTTATACTAGGGAGTGTAATTGAAAGGTTAGGATTGATTATCCGCATACTGAGTATGGTGAGTTCAGGATTTGTTCCTGACGGATGTATCGAATGTTGTGGTGAAAGTGTACAATATCTGCAGAGTGTCAAACTATTCGAATAGCCACGTCCGCGGTTATGGACAGTTGGAGTGACCATACTGTTCCCCCGTCAGACTTTTCAAAATGACTTGTGAAATGAATTGAGACTTTGACTTGACCACAACAGAGTTGTGACCTGAAATACAAGTTCCCACTTAGGATTTATAAAATTATGACTAGCTTCAGAACCTAGTAGAGATAAATCTGGCTTTTGCAAAACATCCCTAGAGCCTATTGTCCTATTACCCAAAAACCCCCTTTACTTGTTAGTATTAGTTTGCGAGTACTTAAAGAGTACTCATGGCTTTGTCCCTGGCTATTCCCATGGCCAGACTATGAAGAGGAGTACCTGGAAGATGGACCCCAGGAAGGTTACGACAACTAGGATCATCTCCCATCGTCAGCATTGCCTATGACCCCGAAGATGGAGCTTCGCCTACGCTACCGTTATTATTACGTATTCCGCTGCTTGATGTTGTATTAAGAACTGGATCATGAGATCCCTATTTGTGTAAGAACTTATGTCTCGTTTGTAATGGATGAAGTACTATGGTATCCAATTCTGTTATGTCTCGCAAAAATGGTAATCCTGGGATTGCGATGTATGGCATAATAGGCATCTAGGATTGAAAAATCCAGGTGTTGACAATTTTTGTCCAATCAAAACAAAACACGTGTCCCAGAGTCTGTTTTAAAAAAACCAGAAATGTCTATTAGATGTTCCAATTTAAAAAATTCATAACTTTCAAACCACACGTCCAAATTTTGCAAATTTTATATCAATGGATTCAGCAAGACAAGCACTTTCTGACCATTCACTTTGTTTAGTAAAAAGTTTCTGGTAAAATGATTGTTTTTGCAGAAACTTGTGTATGCATGTTTAGAATATAAAAATTGTTCTAAAATGATTTTTGAGATAAAACCTTTGCCAAATGGTTTGTTTTGAACCTACTAACCATAGAAATAAATTTGTAGTTTCAAAAATATGTTTAGTGAACCAAAATAATAAACTCTTGATTTAAACCAATTCTAGTCAAATAAAAATAATGTTTATTTATTAAAAATGCTTATGGGAGAAAATCTTTGGGAAAATGTTTTGATTTAAACTCTATGACCCCAGACACCAAGTTTTATGATTTGAAAATGTATTTGGTAAACTCCATAAAGATTATTACTTTGCTAAAGGCATTTTCAACCACATAAAATAATGACTTAGTTTAAAAATGGTTTATTAAGTAAAATCTTTTAAAAATGGTTTTGCCACTTTATAAAATGACCAATAGTTGTTTTCAAATGTTTATGACCCATTAGAAACCACTTTTACAAATAAAACAATCTTTAGCATGCTTGCATGCATTGTTTTGTTTCTATCATTTTATGTGATGTTGCTTGAATGGTAGATTGAAATATTGCTTGCTTGATTGAATTGTAGTGATTTGAAGTGTGTGAACATTGCAAGATCAAGGAGTGAACCTATATTCTCTACCAAAAAGGCAAGTGATGCTTCATACTTTTGTCCCATTATTTTCACTATGCATTAGTGATATTTCTAAGTAGGACTTGTAGGGTTCGCAGCATAGAAAACAAAAATTTTCCTACGATGTGAACTATATACCAAGATATATTTATACTAGATACAAAAAACGGGCGGATGTATATCCGTAGAGAACATACCCTTGAAGACCGACAAAGCTTAACGAGTCCAAACTCGTGGTTGATGTAGACGATCTCTTGCCGATCTCAAGATCGAGAGGAAGTCCTAGCGCCGCAAATCAGCAGCGCATCCGTGCTCGCACACACGTTCGAGGCACCGAGCAACCTCCGCCTCCTCGCTCCAGCGATGCAGCGGAAGCACAACTCTTTCTTGCCGAATAGCCACCGGGAACATGTATCTCGCTAGTCCGAGACCATGGGGAATAAATTCTAGAGGGGGAGAGAGATCCTTCACGAGGAGGTGTGAGTGAGAAGTGAGAGGAGGGGCTCCTTTTATAGGAGGAGGGGGGGAACCCCAAGGGGGTGGCCGGCGCATGGGGGCTGCCCCCTTGCCCTCCCCTCTTCATGTGGGTGGACACTCCACTCACAAAACTCCTCCAAATTCCTCCACTCAAAATCCCACTCAAAGATCCCATTAAATTTCCACCAAATTTAATGCAAACTCTCATTAAATAAAACTCTTTTATTTTATTCAGAATTTTGTCAATTACTTTAATGACAAACATTCACAAATAACCCCTTGCTAGAATTCTATTTCACATGCATAACCACTTTATGCAATTTCATCCGAAAACCTGCTTTGGTATCTAGTGAAATAAATTCCTGCGCTTGTTTATTCTTTCGGCATGAAACTTTTGCTCCAATTGGATGTCGGTGTCTCTTATGTGTCACCCTACGGTTCGTGAATAATGCGGACATGATCGAGACCCTCTCGGATCAATAATCGAAGCGGGATCTGAGACCCATCGACTCCACACATTCAACGATGACTTTCTTGTGATCGTCAACCTTTTACGCTAGTATCTTAATCCCTTTGTTTCACGATATATTACATGTCCGAGATTCGATCATAGGTATCTCCATACCTAGTTTAATCTCGTTACTGACATGCACTCTTTTCTCGTTCCAGTGATATAACATTCTAGTGATCAAATCACTTGCTTGCAAGCTAATCAATGTGATATCACCGAGAGGGCCCAGAGTATATCTATCCGTCATCGGGATGAAAAATTCCACTCGATCCATGAGCCTCAACATAACACTTTATTAGTTCGAACCCATCTTTATAATCACCTGTTACGGTGTGACGTTTGATGTTATCAAGAAACTCTTCCGTGTTAGTGATTGACATGATCTCATGGTCTAAGGATTAGGATCACTGTAAGTTGTTATAGCAAGATAAACTCAATGACTTTGATCGTAATGCTATACTTCGGATGAATGTTCATCACATCATTACACTAATGTTGTGATCCCGTTATTAACAACATCCAATGTCCATGATCAGGAAACCTTGATCATCTTGTTAATCAACGAGCTAGTTTATGAGAGAGGCTTAACTAGGAACTTTCGCTTGTTTATTAAACACACATGTATTAACGTTCCGTATTAATACAATTATAGCATGCAAAATAAACATCTATCATATACTTGGAATACACATAATAAACAATTTATTATTGCCTCTCGGGGCATATTCCTTGATCTCCCATTTGCACTAGAGACAATAATCTAGTTACATAGTGATATATCTAACACCCATTGAGTTCTGGTGTTGATCATGTTTTGCTCTAGGGAGAGATTTAGTCAACGGATCTGCTACATTGAGATCCGTATGTACTTCTAAATCTTTATATCTCCATCCTTGACATGCTCGGATGGAGTGAAACCGCGCTTAATATGCTTGGAATGCTTGTGAGACCTTGGCTCTTTGGCATTGGCAATGGCACCATTGTTGTCACAATAGATCACCATTGGGTCCAACGCGCTTGCCACAACTCCTAGTTCGGATATGAACTCCTTCATCCAAACTGCTTCCTGAGCCGCTTCCGAAGCAGCAACATATTCGGCCTCCGTTGTTGATCCCGCTACCACAGGTTGTTTGGAGCTCCTCCAACTAACCGCTCCGCCATTCATGAGAAATACGATCCGGATTGAGACTTAGAGTCATCCGGATCGGTGTCAAAGCTAGCGTCGACATAACACTTAGCGACGAGCTCTTCTTCACCTCCATATACAAGAAACATATCCTTAGTTCTTCGTAAGTACTTAAGGATATTCTTGACCGCTATCCAAAGGTTCCGAACCGGATCCGATTGGTACCTACTAGTCAAACTAATAGCGTGCCACATCCGGTCTTGTACATAGCATGGCGTACATTATAGAGCCTATGGTCTGAAGCATAGGGACTTTGTCCATTATCTCTCTTTCTTCCGCCGGCCGGACTTTGAGTCTTACTCAATGTCTTGCCTTGCAACATAGGTAAGAACCCTTCTTACTTCCGTCCATTTTAAACTTCTTTAAAATCTTATCAAGGTATGTACTTTATGATAGCCCTATTAGGCGTCTAGATCTATCTCTATAGATCTTTATGCCTAATATGTATGACGCTTCACCTAGGTCCTTCATTGAAAATTTGTTGTTTAGATAACTTTTAACACTGTTAAAGTTCTATATCATTTCCGATCAATAATATGTCATCCACATATAATATCGAAATGCCACATTGCTCCCACTCACTTTCTTGTAAATACAAGCTTCTCCATAAGTTTGGACAAATCCAAACTCTTTGATCACCTCATCAAAGCGGAGATTCCAACCGTGATGCTTGCTTCAATCCATAGATGGATCGTGAAGCTTGCACACCTTGTTAGCATCCTTAGGATCGACAAAACCCTTTGGTTGTATCATATACAACTCTTCTTCAATATTACCATTGAGAAACGCGGTTTTGACATCCATCCGCCATATTTCATAATCGAAATATGCAGCAATTGCTAACATAATCCTAATCGACTTTAGCATCGCTACGGAGAGAAAGTCTCATCGTAGTCAACTCCTTGAATTTGTCGAAACCCTTTGCGACAAGTCGAGCTTTATAGATGGTCACATTACCATCGCATCAGTTTTCCTTTTGAAAATCCATTTGTTCTCCACGGCCTTTCGTGAGGTAATTCCACCAAGTTCCAAACTTGATTTTCATACATGGATTCCATCTCGGATTTCATGGCTTCTAACCATTTGTTGGAATCCGGGCTCATCATCGCTTCTTCATACGTCGCAGGTCATTATTTTCATCAACCATGAAATTTATGACAGATTTCCGTGACTCGGAGCTGCCGCGTCTGTTTGACCTGCGAGGTTCGGTAGTACTCTCTTCGGAGTTTCATGATC
This sequence comes from Avena longiglumis, assembly GCA_030063025.1. Taxonomy (NCBI): domain Eukaryota; kingdom Viridiplantae; phylum Streptophyta; class Magnoliopsida; order Poales; family Poaceae; genus Avena; species Avena longiglumis. Next base: position 146,869,773 of record CP125974.1, read on the forward strand.
ATTATCATTAGTTCCCTCTTCAACAGGTGGAGCCAACTCCGAACGACTTCCGCGCTACACTCGCCATACTTTGAAGAGAAGGTTCCACAACCTCTTCGAGTTCTACCTTCCGACTACTCACACCTTCGCGAGAAACTCTTTCTCTAGAAAGGATCCATTCTTGGCAACAAAAACCTTGCCTCGGATTCGTGATAGAAGGAATACCCAATAGTTTCTTTAGGGTATCCTATGAAGACGCATTTTTCCGCTTTGGGTTCGAGTTTATCCGGTTGAAGTTTCTTCACATAAACATCGCAACCCCAAACTTTAAGAAATGATGCTTAGGTTTGTTTCCAAACCACAATTCATACGGTGTCTTTTCAGCGGATTTAGATGGTGCCCGATTTAAAGTGAATGCAGCAGTTTCTAGTGCATAACCCCAAAAGACAACGGCAAGTCCGCGGAGACATCATAGATCGAACCATATCTAATAAAGTACGACATTACGCTCGACACACCATTTCATTGTGGTGTTCCGTCGGTGTGAGTTGTGAAACAATTCCACACTCTTTCATGTGAGTGCTAAACTCGTAACTTAGATACTCACCTCCACGGTCGCATCAAGAAATTTGATCTTTCTATTACGATGATTTTCCACTTCATTCAAATTCCTTGAACTTTTCAAAGGTTTCGACTTGTGTTTCATCAAGTAGATATAACCGTATCTACTCAAATCATCCGTGAAAGTAACAAAATAACGATATCCACCTCGCCGACACACTCATTGGACCACATACATCGAATGTATAATTTCCAATAAATCATGCCTGCTCCATTGAACCGAAAACGGCGTTCTAGTCATCTTGCCCATAAGGCATGGCTCACATGTATCAAATGATTCATAATCAAGTGATTCCAAAAGTCCATCCGAATGGAGCTTCTTCATGCGTTTAATGCCAATATGACCTGAGACGGCATTACACATATATGCGGATATATCATCATTAAGTTTAATCCTTTTAGCATCAACATTATGAATATGTGTAACATTATCATCGAGATCCAAGAAATAAACCATTCACAAGAGGTGCATGACCATAAAAGATTTCATTCATATAAATGGAACAACCATTGTTCTCAGATTTGAATGAATAACCACTTTGCATCAAACACGATGCAGATACAACGTTCATGCTCAACGCGGGCACCAAATAATAATTATTTAGGTTTAAAACTAATCTCAATGGTAGATGGAGAGGTAGTGTTTCGACAGCGATCAAATCAACTTTAGATCCATTGCCGACACGCATCGTGACCTCATCCCTTGCCAGCGGTCGCCTGTTTCGCAGCCCCTGATTCGAGTTACATATATTAGCAACCGATCCAGTATCAAAATCCCACGTGCTATTGTGAGTACTAGTCTAGTACCAATCAATAACATGTATATCATATATACCTTTGTTTGCCTTGCCGGCCTTCTTATGCTGCCGGATACTTGGGGCAGTTATGCCCGATGGCGATCCCTTACAATAGTAGCACTCGGTATCGACTTAGGTCCAACTCGGGTTTTTTCAGCGCTGCAATGGCTTGCCGCCTTACTTCCTTCCGCTTTTCCTTCTTGTCTTTCTTGAAACCGGTGTTCCTATTGATCATCAACACTTGATGTTCCTTTTGATCTCCACTTCAGCTTTTAAGCATTGTGTAAGCTCGGGAGAGACTTCTTCATGCCTTGCATATTATAGTTCATCACGAAGCTCTTATAGCTAGGTGGCGTAGAACACGATGGATGCCTAAGTCAATGGGAATCGTTATTCCCAAGGACACAAGCTTATCGGCGAACCCGACATCTTGAGTACATGCTCACTAACGGAGTTCTCTTCCATCATGCAGCTAAAGAACTTTTCAAGCATTGTAGCTCTCTCTGAAGACATGTGTCGAAAATCATTTTCAACTCACCCATTGTATCAAAAGCATTGCCGTTTTTAAACGCTTTTGAAGTTCCGCTCTAGCCCATACAATATACCGCAATGAACTAAGTTGTGGTCCTCCGACGAGTCGATAGACATTCTTCTCCTCATCGGGCATCGTCAAAGGTGGGGGCCTAACGGCGCTTCTAGCACATATTGCTTTTGTGCAGCAGAGAGAGAATCCTCAAATTCATGGCCCATTCAAGAAAGTTGCTACCGTTCGTTGCTAGTTTCTCTTTCTCCATGAACGCATTGAAATTAAAAGTGTGGTGCCATCTACAACAGAATTTGTAAAGTTTAGACTAAGTGTATGATAGATTGAGTTCAACTAATCTATATTACGAATGAAGTCCCACTCAAAAGCGACATCCTCGTGTCCTTTTGGTGATTACATGAACCAAATCCACTACACCAAGTCCGATCATCACGTGAGTCGGTATAGCTTCAAAGGCGAGCATCAAATGGGCATCATATCAACTATATGACTCATGCTTAACCTTTCGTCGTGTTCCGAGGCCATGTCTGTACATGCTAGGCTCGCCAAGTTAGAACCTTAGTATTTGCATGTGTAACTGTTTTACACCCGAAGTATGGTCGAGGATCCAAGAACACCCGATCATCACGTGATGTCTTGGAGCGACGAAAACATAATCGGTGCATACTAAAGGAAGAACACATTCTTATCTTGATATTTAAATGAGGGATCATCTTATTATGCTTAACAAAGCGCTAAACAAGCAATATAAGATGCAATCAAACATCATATGTTTATTAGTGAAATTATATGGTTCCCGCAGATGATCTCTATCATGTGCATCGTGGTATGATCACTATCATACCTATATGTGTAAATCCACAGTCTATGGATTTTACACGCTATGTGTGTTGTAAGAGTATCATCTCATACTTCTACTTACAACACTACCATATCATAACACTAGCCCAGCAACAATCTAAACTAGACGCCTCTAATTTATCCATTGCAAGTTTTACGTGGCTTAGGGCTTTCGAGATAGAACCGTTCTTACCTACGAACATGAACCACAACGAGGATAATCAAATTGTTGACAAATCGCTTGCAAAATAGATATTGACTATAGTAGGAGAGACAGACACCCGCTAGCCACTTATGCAAACTAGTTGCATGTCAAGCGTGGAACAGGTCTCATGTGCGAGGACATGTAAAGTTTGTCCGGGCCGCTTCATCCCACTATGCCACCAATATCCAAAATCACAAGAAAGGAGCAACAACATGATCATCATCGCCCACATACTCATATGTGTACTACCCGTGTAAAGTATCTACGCATAGATCCGGCTCTGATACCACTGTAGGGTTCGCAGCATAGAAAACAAAAATTTTCCTACGATGTGAACTATATACCAAGATCTATTTATACTAGATACAAACAACGGGCGGATGTATATCCGTAGAGAACATACCCTTGAAGACCGACAAAGCTTAACGAGTCCAAACTCCTGGTTGATGTAGACGATCTCTTGCCGATCTCAAGATCGAGAGGAAGTCCTAGCGCCGCAAATCAGCAGCGCATCCGTGCTCGCACACACGTTCGAGGCACCGAGCAACCTCCGCCTCCTCGCTCCAGCGATGCAGCGGAAGCACAACTCTTTCTTGCCGAATAGCCACCGGGAACATGTATCTCGCTAGTCCGAGACCATGGGGATAAATTCTAGAGGAGGAGAGAGATCCTTCACGAGGAGGTGTGAGTGAGAAGTGAGAGGAGGGGCTCCTTTTATAGGAGGAGGGGGAACCCCAAGGGGTGGCGCATGGGGCTGCCCTTGCCCTCCCTCTTCATGTGGGTGGACACTCCACTCACAAAACTCCTCCAAATTCCTCCACTCAAAATCCCACTCAAAGATCCCATTAAATTTCCACCAAATTTAATGCAAACTCTCATTAAATAAAACTATTTTATTTTATTCAGAATTTTGTCAATTACTTTAATGACAAACATTCACAAATAACCCCTTGCTAGAATTCTATTTCACATGCATAACCACTTTATGCAATTTCACCCAAAAACCTGTTTTGGTATCTAGTGAAATAAATTCCTGCGCTTGTTTATTCTTTCGGCATGAAACTTTTGCTCCAATTGGATGTCGGTGTCTCTTAAGTGTGTCACCCTACGGTTCGTGAATAATGCGGACATGATCGAGACCCCTCTCGGATCAATAATCAGAAGCGGGATCTGGAGACCCATACTGACTCCCACACATTCAACGATGACTTTCTTGTGATCGTCGGAACCTTTACGCTAGTATCTTAATCCCTTTGTCTCACGATATATTACATGTCCGAGATTCGATCATCGGTATCTCCATACCTAGTTTGATCTCGCATCGACATGCACTCTTTTCTCGTTCCTGTGATATAACATTCTAGTGATCAAATCACTTGCTTGCAAGCTAATCAATGTGATATCACCGAGAGGGCCCAGAGTATATCTATCCGTCATCGGGATGAACAAATTCCACTCTCGATCCATGAGCCTCAACATAACACTTTATTAGTTCGAACCCATCTTTATAATCACCTGTTACGGTGTGACGTTTGATGTTATCAAGAAACTCTTCCGGTGTTAGTGATTGACATGATCTCATGGTCTAAGGATTAGGATCACTTCGTAAGTTGTTATAGCAATATAAACTCAATGACTTTGATCGTAATGCTATACTTCGGATGAATGTTCATCACATCATTACACTAATGTTGTGATCCCGTTATTAACAACATCCAATGTCCATGATCAGGAAACCTTGATCATCTTGTTAATCAACGAGCTAGTTTATGAGAGAGGCTTAACTAGGAACTTTCTGTTTGTTTATTAAACACACATGTATTAACGTTTCCGTATTAATACAATTATAGCATGCAAAATAAACATCTATCATATACTTGGAATACACATAATAAACAATTTATTATTGCCTCTCAGGGCATATTCCCTCCAGGACTTGCATGGAATTTTTGCTAAGTATAAACCATGCTATGGGAAATCCTAGTAGATGAAACCTTAGTAGAATTTCCTAAGTTAAGATTCCTATTACCATCATGCTTAGCTTAGCTAGTAGAAAACAAGGGTGGAATATATATTCATGCTATGAAATATTTCTAAGTCTGTGGACTTGTGTTTTGTTTAACAAAACAATTAAGTGAATGAATCACCTGGGTGGAATGGAAGGAATGGTTTGTGTTGAGTGGTTCACAAGGCCCATTTCTATGGTTTACCTTGTGTATCTCACTTGTGGATGCCCACCCAGGAACAAAGAGATTTGAGATTTCAAATGTTGAGAAGCTTCAAGTGCAGCCACTTGGCATTATGGGATCTGCCTGGATCATATAGGTTGCAATAACTTAGCCAAATGGACAATTGGTGGTAGGGGAATGATAGGTTGGAACGTGTCCATTCTGGTCTAAGGGAAGGCTTCTGAAAGATCTTGTCTTGGTGAAACCAAGTCTTGTGGGGAAAGTGCACCACCTCTGTAGAGTGTAAAATCTAAGTACTTAGCCATGTCCCTGGCAAAGGAAAATTTGAGGATCAAGACATGGAAGCTATCAAGAATCTCCTCATCCCAATTTCTAAGTTAAAAACTTGTGGTTGAACAAGGGTTGAAGGATCACCAATTTCTATTGGGAGATTCCTTGGGAAAGATTTTGTCAAGCAAAAACTTAGTGTTTTCAAATGATAAGGAAAATCTATTTTGAGCAAAGCAAGCCTAAGCTCCACTTAGCCAAATGAATATAGATGATAGACTCCACTATACTACCATAGTATCACTTGCCAATACAATTCAAATGTATTGACCCTTGTGGCTGTAACTTATTATGTTGCAGGTATGTTTGATGTTAGAGAAGTTTATTGATTAGGATTACAAGTCTACAACCATATGCTTTGTGGCACTTTGAAGATGAAGGACCCCATGCTATTGTTATATTCTGCTGATTGTAATGAGATAGCCAAATGAGCTATGTAAGATGTAATAAATTACTTTATTCCTGGTTATAAAGTTGTATTATGACCTTTGTATCTTGATATTACATCTTAATTGTGGATGCTAGCTATTGATCCAGGGACTAGCATTGTAAACATAGGGATCTCTACCTTATTAAAGGTTGGGAACCTTACACCAGCCAGCCGTGTTGCCAAGCCTCAACAGCTACTTGCTAGTTCTAGATCTCATCATCATCTCCAAGAAGAACTCGTGCCATTTCTCTCATGTCCTCATCGATGGAGGCACCAACATCAACCTCCTGTACTGCAGCAGCCTTGAGCTGATCCGAATCAACGAGTCTCAACTGCAGCCTTCTAGCACTTCTTTCCATGGGGCGGTCCCGGGTCCATCGCACTTGCCAATTAGCAAGATCCGGCTGGACGTCATCTTCGGCACCGAGAGAAACTTCCGCCGCGAGCCGATCTGGTTCGAGGTGGTCAACCTCTCCAGTGCCTACCATGCCATACTCGGGCGCCTAGGTCTCACCAAGTTCATGGTTGTTCCGCATTACGTATACCTCAATATGAAGATGTTGGGTCCAAAGGGAGTGATCACCATCGACGATTGCTACAAGCAATCGATCGAATGCACCACATATGGCTCCAAGCTAGACGAGGCCAAGATCATCGCAGAAGAAAAGCGCGTCACAATGCAGAACGTGGCAGCCCTGCAGGCGGACATGCCGGCTGGAGAGCCCAAGCAAGCTGGCGAATCACAGTTCAAGCCATCCAAGGGCACAAAGAAGATCCTTCTAAACGAGGCTGACCCAAGCAAGTTTGTCCTGGTCGGAGACGGCCCTCGACATCAAATAGGAAAGCGCACTCATCATCTTCCTTCGTGAGAATCGGGACATTTTCGCATGGTGCCCCAAAGATATGCCTGGTGTCCCGAGGGAACTCGCCAAGCACTCTCTTCATGTTCGTCCAGACGTGAAGCCGGTTAAACAACCATTATGACACTTCACAGAAGAAAAACAAAGAACCATCGGTGAGGAGATCACACGGCTGCTCGCAGCCGGCTTCATCATGGAAGTTTTCCACCCATAATGGCTAGCGAACCCGGTGCTGGTACAGAAGAAGAACAAGACATGGCGCATGTGCATGGACAACACAACCTCAACAAGGCATGTCCCAAAGATTCTTTCGCCCTGCCTGGTCCTAGCCAGAATCAAACCAAGGTTGATCGAGCCACTCATCAGATCCCCTGGGTGCTGGATAGAGGAGCTGCCAACCGTGCTATGGAGCCTACGCACCACCCCCAATCGGTCAACCGGCTTCATGCCGTTCTTCCTCGTCTATGGTGAAGAGGTAATCCTCCCCACTAATATCAAGTTTGATGCACCGACAAGGTGCTCTACACGGAGCAAGAGACCAAGGAAGCGCACGAGGACAACGTGGACCTGCTAGAAGAGGCGCGCGAGCTAGCCCTGTCCAGATCAGCTATCTACCAGCAAGACCTGCGTTGCTACCACGCCAGCCGGATCCGGCCTACCTCCTTCCGCGAAGGCAACCTAGTGCTGCGGATGGTGCAGAGCACGAAGGGAATGCACAAATTGTCCCCACCTTGGGAAGGTCCATTCATCATCAGCCGAGCAGTACACAACGACTCATAATACCTCAACGACTCCCAGCAGCCGGCAAAGAACAATGCTAAATGCTCCGATGAAGAAACTGAGCACCCGTGGAACGTGAGCCTACTCCGCCCATTTTACACTGGAGCAAGAAGTGTATGTATCTTACTTTCATGTAATAAATGAACAAGTTTGGGAGCCTCGGCACTGTAACAACCCAAAAATCATAATTTGAAAATTTTTGCATAATATTCATGCATTCATAAGCATTTGGTTATTTTCAAACAAGATTTGAAAATGAGAAACCATTTATATGCCTATTATTTTATGCTAGAAAGGCAATGGTTCTATTTTACTCTCAAAGTATGAGAATACCTTGTTATGATCAGAAATATTTCAAAGATGAATGCAAAGCTTGCACAAATTTTTTCAAAACAAAATTCAAATATGAAACCATTTTATGCCTATTATCTATAATCATATTAAGGCATGGTTTTTATCCTATTTTTAATGGACTAAAATGTTTATGCTCAAACAACAAGGTTTTATACTCAAATATATTCTTGAATTATTTTACAAAAATCTAGAAGAAGTTTGAATTCAAATTCATTTGAATAGCATTTGAAAATGATTTCAGAAAATCAAATCAGAAATGGAAAATGAATTAGAAAATGAGAAAAGGCCGACGCCACCCTTCTATCCCATTAGCAGAATTGGCCCAAAAGCCAGCCCACCCGGGATTCGCTCTCCTCTCTATCTCACCCGCACCCACTCTGCCCCACTGACGCTGCCACTAGGCTTGAGCCAAGTCACCACCTTCTTCCCCACCACCACGCGCGTAGACTCCGTCGCCACCGCCGTTTCCTCCAGAAACGCCGTGTTGATTCCTCGCTTAAATTCCATTGATTCAGCACGTAATTGACGCCCTCGCTCTAGCTACATAATCACCCCGCCACCCCTCATCTTTCCCCTCACTCACCACTGTCTAAGCGCCACCAGGATGTTTGTATTGGAGCTCACATCGCCGCAGTACCGAGCGTTCCCGGCGACTAATTCTGGTGACCCTCAACCGCCCCTTTCCTTCTGGTTCAAACGAGCGAGATCCTCGTGTCCTTGTGCATCCTCTGACGCCTCTAGTTTGCCTTATCTTGACCCAGGTCGCCGTCCCCGTCCATCTCTGCAAACGACAGAGCCGCCGCTCAACTCCGTCGAGCAATTTTGGTAAAACCCGAACGCCCCTTGCCTTCTCCCTGACCCTATCATGTTTGCATGATCCTTGTGAACGCACTGATGCCCTTGGTTTGTGCTAGGGTGGTCCAGAACATCGCCAACGTCTCCGTCCGCACGAACCCGACGCTGTCCACAACTCCGACGAGCTCCCACGGCTGCAGCAGCTCGCCCCCGTCCAAGCCGAAGCCACCTTGAGCATCCTCGCATCCTGTGACGCTGGTAAGCATCGCCACCACCCCTAGCCCTCTCTGGAATCGCCGGATCACCATCGCCAGTAGCGCCGCCGCCAGTACTCATTTGCGCTGCCCATCTGTGGTCGATTGATCGGACACCGTTAGATCTAGATCCAGCGCGCCAGATTAGATCACTTAGCGAAGGGGTATGTTTAGATCTGAGCCGTGCGATTTCATTTAGATCCTGCGGCTCTCGTTGATCGATCCAGCCGAACCGGTATGGGCCAATCAGACACGCCCACGTGTCTGGGATTTTAATATAAAATCTGATTTTGAATCTATTAGTTATTCAAACTTGTAAATTCAATAACTTCTGTTCTATTTATCCAAAAAATACAAATAATATACCATTGGAATCACAAAAATAAACCTACATATATGTAGGCTTGGTTTTGTGATTTGCTTCAGTTAAAATAGAAAATTATGTAGAGACATTTGTAGGCCTAATTTGGATATAAAAATTATTTGGAAAATGTTTTAAAGGACAAATGTGGCATCCCGCAAAACCACTACTAGAAAATCGCGTTGGATTTGTGCATTGCATCGTCATCGTCATGCATTGTTTGCCAAACCTGTGTTTGCAAAACCCGTCTTTGTTTTCTAAACGCCCCATTTCAATTCAACTGCAAAGTCCGGTCTCCGGAATATTTTGTTTTAATTAAATATGTTGTGCAATCGGTCCGTTAAAAATAAATAAAATTATTAATTATTTTAGCGGGGCAGTCGAACGGGCCGATTGACCCGAACGACCGCCCCAAGAACTAAAATCGGTCCAAACCCTGCCCGCCCTTCTAATCCTTTTCTCACCCAACTTCCTACCCATCCCAGCCTAGCCACCTCACCCCCTCCTATCAGATCATGCCACCTCCTCTCACCCTCCCCCCATAACCAATAAGAACCTGCCACATCACCTAACCCACCAACCCCATCCAATCTCTCTCCTCTCTCTCCCAAACACAACACACACAACACACTCACACACACGCGCGCACGCACTAAACACCTGCCAGCTACACCCACCCTCCTGACCCCGCTAAAGCCACCCAGGCCCCCCATGCGCCCCTGACCCCTGGGCCCCGCCCGCGTGGACCCCACCGGCCGACCCCAGCCTCTCCCCACCCGCGCCGCATCTCTCTCCCTCTCTTCCTCGCGCGTGCTCTCCCCTGTTCCTCTTCTTCCTCAACCGCCCATCCCCGCCTCCTACCCGCCTGCCTCGCCCTTCACTTGCTGCCGCTCTCAACCTCCACTCGGCGCCGCTTAACCTCCGCCGCGCCAACCTCTCCGGCCGCCGCTCTCTCTCTCGCGTCTCACAAGACGCCTCCGCACCCCAACCTCGCTCGCCAACTGCGTCGCCTCGCCTGCCTCGCCCAGCCCACACCGCTCCGCCTCCTCCAAGCACAGCGGCCCGGACCTCCCCTCTTCCTCCAGCAGCTCCGCATGCCTGCCGTCCTGCGGCGCCTTTCCTTGTGAGCCGAGCTGCTGCCCAGTAGGCTCAGGTCAGCCCCGCTCGGCGCCGCCAGCCCTTCGCCCGGCGCGCCGTCGCCCCAACCTCGTCGCCTGCAGCATCCCGTCCTCCGACCTTCCCCGAGCGACCCCTCCGCCTGCGCCCGCGTCCTCCGGCGCTCGCCACCGCCCTCCGGCTACCAACCGCCGCCGGGCCCCCTCACCTCGCCTCCCGCGGCCCCCTCTGGCCTTCCTCGACGCAGGCCCCTTGGCGACCTTCCGCCCAGCTTTCGACCCAGCGCCGCTGCCCGCCACCTGCCGTCGCCTCGCCTTCCGGCCCGTCTCCGTCCCGGCCGTCTGCGGCCCGTCCGCGACCATGATCGCCTGCCGTCCCGAGCCCCGCCATCGCCGCGTCGTGCTCGTCCCAATGGCGCCGGACCTCTCTCGCTGGCGCTTCCACCCTGCGCGCCATTCCGTCCCGTGTAGCCTGGCCAGGCTGCCAGCGTCGTGTATGTGTGTGCTCGTGTATGCGTGAGCTCGTGTATGTGTGTGCGCGTGTATGTGTCATGGTAACCGCGTATGAACCACAGAAAATCCCGAGGCTCCGAAGATCTGCTGAAGCCCGGCGTCAAGTTCGTCTACTAGGACCACAAGACCGTTCCCGGAGCGGAAACATCGAACCCCGATGCCCGGATCCGAATAACCGCCAAGTTCGCCAAGACCCGTTCATGGATTCCGTTTGTCAAGCCGAACCCGTGGAACCCGAACCCCCCAAGATCTACGCAGCGGACCGACATGATCTTCTACTCGGACGCCAAGGTTCGTCGAGAGTCCGGAACGCCAAGTACTCCCCCGGACGACAAGTTCTCCATCCCGGAACGGCAAGATCGACCCCGTGGGGCCCGGCAAGATCTGGCCGACGACAAGAACGACACCGACCCGGAAGCACCGTTTCGCCCCGACACCAAACCAAGTCCGGCTTCTCGGAACGCCAAGACCTACCCCGCTATCCGAGAACGTTTCCGTCGAACCTCGTCGATCCCGTCGAACCCTGGACCCAGATCCGTCGGACCCCGAGACCAACCCCGAACCCCGGAACCCCAAGATCGTCGAGCCCCCTCATATGTGTGAACCCCTTCCCGCAAACCCTATTTTATAAATGCATAATAACAACTTGATCGCATATTTAATTGTTCATCTCGCATACATTCATGTGGTTTGGGGGCCTTATGCCGATTCACCTAATAATTAAATATGGGGCCCATATGCGGGCAAATCTAGTCTCATATCGGCCTCATTTAAACTTGTGTAGCGAACCGGTAACTTATCTTGCCTTGCTAAACAACATTTAATATGCGGGGTAGCTAAATAACATGAACCACCTAACTAATTGTCGGGACCCCGGTTCCGCTTAATAGGACCTAATTGCATCACACCCTTGCCATGCCATCCATCATACATGCATCATGCCGATCTTCTGCCGTTTTATTAAATACTGCACCCGGTGTTCTTCTAGTGATTTGGTTCTTCGCGGATAAGGCCGTTGAGTTGATGTGAGCTTCGCCCCGTTCTTCGGTTGAACCCCTTCGGCAATGTTTTCAGGCGAGCATCTCCCTCTTTCTACCTATCTTACTTTTATAGTCTTTATTTCTCTCCTGTTGATCTTTTGCTATCTGTGTTGCGATGCTTTAGTTTCCGTACCCTTGATATACAGTGCAGCCCTATATTGCCTTGGACACATCCTATTACCTGTTGTTTGGTAGCTAGTTGGACTTGCGTGTCGTAGTCGCTTGCTCAAGTGTTGTCGCGTGTCGCCATATGCCACAGTTGCTGATGTATTGCCGCATGTTGATGTTGGAGATGATTCTAGTTTACTTATCGTCACTTTACTTTCTGTTTAACAACTAAAATTGAATAAGCAGAGGCATCGGTGGGTGATAGATAATATTTGGTTTCGAGCCACTTGTGTCCCGTAAGACCGAGTACTTGATACTGTTCCTTGATTTTGCGCTATCCACATCCGGAGGTATATGGGACCCCCAGGCGAGCTTGATTCATTCTTATTTCTAGGGCCACAAACTAGTTTGAGGTTTTATTACTATCTGCTTATGCCATGCTTTCTTTGCTTTATTCACGATTGTAAGTCGCACCTTGTCTTATTTTAGGCGGAATGTTTACGGTATCGACAAGCCCAGCCACACTTTGGGTTCCCGGATCGTTTACCATTGACGCAAACCTTGAGGCCGTCTCGAGCTTGCTTACTCCGTTCGGATTCTACTCTAAGGGTGGCCCACAAATATTTCTGAATCTGTGATTGTTCGTGAAAGCCTCGTTGGGTTTTGATTTGGTTTTTCGAGGTTGATCGGCGTGTGTTGCTATTGGTGCACCGGCGGGTTAAAACTTTCTCAAAGCCGTGTCGCGGATATGGACGACTTGGAGCCTGATATCTCGATCATAGACAAGCATAACTAAAGTTTCTGCTATTAATTTGACTTATAATGACTAGTAATCAGCTTCACTATAACGGAATGGCTAATTAATACTGCCCACCATTGCTTGTTTGGTTGTCGCTTGCGACAATGTATCGACTAGTAAGTATTGCAACTTCTAGCAATTGGCTGAATAAAAGTAACAACAAGCTTTGGGTTTTGGGTTTATCTCATGCTATCATGCACGATTAGTAATTGTTGCAACTATCACGGAATGGTTAACTAAAAGTGCCCACTGTTTATTTTATCGAGCGATTACCTAAACTTGACTAGTAAAGTGCCTAACTATAATGAATAAATAAAGCGCCAACTGTGTGAGTTCCTCGGTTGACTTCCTCGTTTGGTCTCGAGGGTGAAACACCGGATGGGTTTGTTTGGTGATAGCTTCAGTTGGATCCGGTTAGGTCATTCTTACCCTCTCGATAACCGCCGGTTGTATCGAGTCTCTATAGGTTGTTTAGTGCATCTGCCTGCCGCTTGATCCACCATACCTATGTGGCGAGGACCGAATTCTAGCCTCGCCGTGTCTTGGCCTCGATCTTGGCGCTCCTTCTTTGTTTTCGCTTTGCCTTTGTCGGCACCTTTTGTTAAGCAGGTTTTGAGATCGGCCGTTAGCGAGGTTACCCTTCCGGCTTGGCACAGGGGTTATGGGCGCCATTGGTTATTCTTGAGGCTCTTAGCCCCATTTGCATCTTGTCCGTAGCTGGACGCTATATCGATTTCGGTGATTTGGATCTTTGTATATTATATCGTATTCTTGACTCACGGGTCGTTGTTATATATATATCATTACGTGGGTCCCATCGAGGACTGTTGTGTAATGTTATTACTTCGTTTTCCACTTGCGAAAGTGCTGGTGAGCACCTTTGAATCGTTTCTATGCGGGTTTGGTGAATTTTGCACGAACTTGCATAGGTCCGATTCGAGGTGTTCTGAGTGGTATCAGAGCTCAGCAGTTGCGATACCCCACAAGTCCAGCCTGTAGGATAACCTAGCTAACGGCCGAAGTAGAGTGTCAAAACTATTTTGCAAAATCGGTTGGATAGTTCTGAATAGGTCTGATTTTATTCCTTACCCCTCTGCTATTCTCCTCTTATCTCGACGTGATTTGAATCCACTCTCATCTCTTTCTTCGAGTCCAGGATTTCTCGTGGTTGGGTTTCCGTCGTACCTTCAGGGTTTCGCTTCCTCTTCTGATAACGGTGTTCTGCCATCCGGTGTTCCAGCTGCCTGACGAATCCGTCCACTGCGGTATCATTCTTTGTCCTTGTTTGTGCTTTCCGGTGTTTTCCGGCGGCGACATCATCTCGCCAGATCCGATGCGAGTCGGCATCACTTCTTTGTTCGAAACTTCGCTTGTCGAGATCTTGATCTGAATCAGAGTTGGTTGCATAATCCGCCTATTCGTGTGCGAGTAATGGTTTGGGTCGCGATGGACTGATCACCATCCGACTACTCTTATCATTCGCTCTTGTACATCGAATCGGTGGGTCCCGCGATTTTACTCCGTTCACGGAAGTTAGGGTGGCTTAATTTGTGATACCCTACCTTGACCTTTTGTCCCGAGTGTTCTCGGCGATCACGGACACGACCTCTTGTTAGTGGTGTCGCGAGGATCTACAGCGAGAAGACGGAGAACGCCGACCTTCTTCCCGGTACCATGAGGCGGATCTCGAGGGCGAGATCCATTGTTAGTGGTGTCGAATTGTGGCATCCCGCAAAACCACTACTAGAAAATCGCGTTGGATTTGTGCATTGCATCGTCATCGTCATGCATTGTTTGCCAAACCTGTGTTTGCAAAACCCGTCTTTGTTTTCTAAACGCCCCATTTCAATTCAACTGCAAAGTCCGGTCTCCGGAATATTTTGTTTTAATTAAATATGTTGTGCAATCGGTCCGTTAAAAATAAATAAAATTATTAATTATTTTAGCGGAGGCGTCGAGCAGGCGATTGACGAGCACGCCCAAGAACTAAAATCGGTCCAAACCCTGCCCGCCCTTCTAATCCTTTTCTCACCCAACTTCCTACCCATCCCAGCCTAGCCACCTCACCCTCCTATCGATCATGCCACCTCCTCTCACCCTCCCCATAACCAATAAGAACACCACATCACCTAACCCACCAACCCCATCCAATCTCTCTCCTCTCTCTCCCAAACAACACACACAACACACTCCACACACACGCACTAAACACACCAGCTACACCCACCCTCGGCCCGCTAAAGCCACCCAGGCCCCCATGCGCCCACAGGCCGCCCGCGTGGACCCCACCGGCCGACCCCAGCCTCTCCCCACCCGCGCCGCATCTCTCTCCCTCTCTTCCTCGCGCGTGCTCTCCCCTGTTCCTCTTCTTCCTCAACCGCCCATCCCCGCCTCCTACCCGCCTGCCTCGCCCTTCCACCGCTGCTCGCCGCCGCTCTCAACCTCCCTGCTCCGGCGCCCGCCTAACCTCCGCCCCGCCGCCAACCTCTCCGGCCGCCGCCGGCGCCGCTCTCTCTCGCCACCGCGTCTCCCCGCGCACGCACTCCCGCACCCCCAACCTCCGCTCGCCAACCGCGTCGCCTCGCCCTGCCTCGCCCAGCCCCTGCCGCTCACCCCCGCCTCCCTCCAAGCACCGCGGCCGCCCGGACCTCCCTCTTCCTCCAGCGGCTCACCGCGGCCCGTCCTGCGGGCCAGTGCCCCTTCAGCCTTGAAGGCTGCCCGACCAGCCTTGGCAGTCGAGCCCCGCTCGGCGGCAGCGCCCGCCAGCCGCTTCGCGCCCAACCTCGTCGCCTGCAGCATCCGTCCTCCGACCTTCCCGGCGACCCTCACTGCGCCCGCGTCCTCCGCGCTCGCCACCGCCTCCGGCTACCAACGCCCGCCGGGCCCCCTCACCTCGCCTCCGCGGCCCCTCGCCTTCCTCGGCGCAGGCCCATGGCGACCTTCGCCGCCGAGCTCGACCAGCGCCCGGCGCCCACTGCCTGCGCCGCCGCCTCGCCCCTTCCCGGCCCGTCTCCGTCCCAGCCTGCGGCCCGTCGCGACCCGCCCGATCGCTGCCGTCCCCGAGCCGCGGCCCCGCCATCGCCGGCGTCGTGCTCGTCCCCAGCGGCGCCCCGGACCTCTCTCGCCGCTGGCGCTTCCACCCTCTGCGCGCCATCCCCGTCCCCGCCGTGGCCCTGTGGGCCCGCTGCACGCGTGCGTGTATGTGTGTGCTCGTGTATGCGTGAGCTCGTGTATGTGTGTGCGCGTGTATGTGTCATGGTAACCGCGTATGAACCACAGAAAATCCCGAGGCTCCGAAGATCTGCTGAAGCCCGGCGTCAAGTTCGTCTACTAGGACCACAAGACCGTTCCCGGAGCGGAAACATCGAACCCCGATGCCCGGATCCGAATAACCGCCAAGTTCGCCAAGACCCGTTCATGGATTCCGTTTGTCAAGCCGAACCCGTGGAACCCGAACCCCCAAGATCTACGCAGCGGACCGACATGATCTTCTACTCGGACGCCAAGGTTCGTCCGAGTCGGGCAAAGTACTCCCCGGACGACAAGTTCTCCATCCCGGAACGACAAGATCGACCCCGTGGGGCCCGGCAAGATCTGGCCGACGACAAGAACGACACCGACCCGGAAGCACCGTTTCGCCCCGACACCAAACCAAGTCCGGCTTCTCGGAACGCCAAGACCTACCCCGCTATCCGAGAACGTTTCCGTCGAACCTCGTCGATCCCGTCGAACCCTGGACCCAGATCCGTCGGACCCCGAGACCAACCCCGAACCCCGGAACCCCAAGATCGTCGAGCCCCTCATATGTGTGAACCCCTTCCCGCAAACCCTATTTTATAAATGCATAATAACAACTTGATCGCATATTTAATTGTTCATCTCGCATACATTCATGTGGTTTGGGGGCCTTATGCCGATTCACCTCATAATTAAATATGGGGCCCATATGCGGGCAAATCTAGTCTCATATCGGCCTCATTTAAACTTGTGTAGCGAACCGGTAACTTATCTTGCCTCGCTAAACAACATTTAATATGCGGGGTAGCTAAATAACATGAACCACCTAACTAATTGTCGGGACCCCGGTTCCGCTTAATACGACCTAATTGCATCACATCCTTGCCATGCCATCCATCATACATGCATCATGCCGATCTTCTGCCGTTTTATTAAATACTGCACCCGGTGTTCTTCTAGTGATTTGGTTCTTCGCGGATAAGGCCGTTGAGTTGATGTGAGCTTCGCCCCGTTCTTCGGTTGAACCCCTTCGGCAATGTTTTCAGGCGAGCATCCCCCCCTTTCTACCTATCTTACTTTTATAGTCTTTATTTCCCCCTGTTGATCTATTGCTATCTGTGTTGCGATGTTCTAGATTCCGTACCCTTGATAGCCCTTGCAGCCATATATTGCCTTGGACACACCCTATTATTACCATTGTTTGGTAGCTAGTTGGACTTGCGTGTCGTAGTCGCTTGCTCAAGTGTTGTCGCGTGTCGCCATATGCCACAGTTGCTGATGTATTGCCGCATGTTGATGTTGGAGATGATTCTAGTTTACTTATCGTCACTTTACTTTCTGTTTAACAAATAAAATTGAATAAGCAGAGGCATCGGTGGGTGATAGATAATATTTGGTTTCGAGCGCCCACTTGTGTCCGTAAGACCCAGTACTTGATACTGTTCCTTGATTTTGCGCTATCCACATCCGGGTATATGGGACCCCAGCGAGCTTGATTCATTCTTATTTCTAGGGGCCACAAACTAGTTTGAGGTTTTATTACTATCCTGTACTTATGCCATGCTTCTTGCTTTATTACGATTGTGCGAGTCGCTGCTGTCTTTATTTTGAGCGGAATGTTTCTGGTATCGACAAGCCCAGCCACACTTTGGGTTCCCGATCGTTTCTGACCATTGGCGCAAACCTTGAGGCCGTCTCGGAGCTTGCTTACTCCGTTGATTCTACTCTAAGGGTGGCCCCTGAAATATTTCTGAATCTGTGATTGTTCGATTGAAAGCCTCGTTGGGTTTTGATTTGGTTTTCCGAGGTTGATCGGCGTGTGTTGCTATTGGTGCACCCGGCGGGTTAAAACTTTCTGAAAGCCGTGTCGCGGATATGGACGACTTGGAGCCTGATATCTCGATCATAGACAAGCATAACTAAAGTTTCACGCTATTAATTTGACTTATAATGACTAGTAATCAGCTTCACTATAACGGAATGGCTAATTAATACGCCCACCATTGCTTGTTTGGTTGTAAACTTGCGACCAATGTATCGACTAGTAAGTATTGCAACTTCTGCGAATTGGCTGAATAAAAGTAACAACAAGCTGCTGGGTTTTGGGTTTATCTCATGCTATCTGCACGATTAGTAATTGTTGCAACTATCACGGAATGGTTAACTAAAAGTGCCCACTGTTTATTTTATCGAGCGATTACCTAAACTTGACTAGTAAAGTGCAACTATAACTGAATAAATAAAGCGCCAGCTGTGTGAGTTCCTCGGTTGACTTCCTCGTTTGGTCTCGAGGGTGA
Source organism: Avena longiglumis (assembly GCA_030063025.1). NCBI lineage: Eukaryota > Viridiplantae > Streptophyta > Magnoliopsida > Poales > Poaceae > Avena > Avena longiglumis. Next base: position 146,888,218 of record CP125974.1, read on the forward strand.
AACACCGGGATGGGTTTGTTTGGTGATAGCTTCGAGTTGGATCCGGTTAGGTCATTCTTACCCCTCTCGATAACCGCCATTGTATCGAGTCTCTATAGGTTGTTTAGTGCATCTTTGCCGCTTGATCCACCATACCTATGTAGGCGAGGACCGAATTCTAGCCTCGCGTGTCTTGGCCTCGATCTTGACGCTCCTTCTTTGTTTTACCTTTTGCCCTTTGTCGGCACCCTTTTGTTAAGCAGGTTTTGAGATCGGCGCCGTTAGCGAGGTTACCCTTCCGCTTGGCTGGGCAGGGTTATGGGCGCCATTGGTTATTCTTGAGGCTCTTAGCCCCATTTGCATCTTGTCCGTAGCTGGGCCTATATCGATTTCCGGTGATTTGGATCTTTGTATATTATATCTGTATTCTTGACTCACAGGTATTTGTTATATATATCATTACGTGGGTCCCATCGAGGACTGTTGTGTAATGTTATTACTTCGTTTTCCACCCGCACGAAAGTGCCTGGTGGGCACCTTTGAATCGTTTCTATGCGGGTTTGGTGAATTTTGCCTGAACTTGCATAGGTCCGATTCTGAGGGTGTTACAACAAATTAAGTTTAATTGATGTATAATTGTTTAGTTTATTGTTCAATACTGTTTTGCTTGTCTTGTTTAGTTTGGAAAAATCATCACATGGCATTTGCATGCATTCATATATTTTTGCTTGATTATTTGAAATATGGATTCGGTGCTATAATTTTGTGTGTAGATTTTGGTGCTAGTGGTGATTATGACTGTGAGGATTGTTTTTACTCCCCAAACTACCAAGTAAAGTGGTGCTTCATGTTTTTGTCCCAATATTTTGACTAAGCATTAGTGATATTTTGTATAGGGCTTGCATGATAATTTTTGCTAAGTATCTATATGCTATGCTTGGGAAATCCTAGTAGTTGTAGTATTGTTAGAATTTTATCTAAGTTAAGATACTTGCTATTTCCATGCTTAGCCTAGCTAGGAGCAACCAAGGGTGGATTATATACATGCTATGGAAAAATATTGCTCAGCCTTTTGACTTGTGTTTTTGCTTTATAAAACAACTAAGTGAATGAATCACCTGGGTGGAATGGTAATTGCATGGTTGGATTTTTGTTGAGTGGTTACCAGGGACCATTTTTCAATGGTCTACCCTGTGTATCTCACTTGTGGAATGCCACCCAGGAACTATGGAATTTGAGATACCATATGTTAAGAAGCTTCTAGTGCAGCCACATGGCATTATGGGCTCTGCTTGGATCATATAGGTTGCAATAACTTAGCCAAATGGACAGTTGGTGGTAGGGGGTGATAGGTTTGGAACGTGTCCATTTTGGTCTAAGGGAAGGCTTCTGAAAGGTCCTGTCTCGATGCATGTCGAGTCTTGTGGGGAAAATGGACAATTTGAGCATCAAGACATGGAAGCTATTAAGAATATCCTCATCCCAATTTCCAAGTTAAAAACTTGTGGTTGAACAAGGGTTAAGGTTCCCCAATGTCTATTGGTGGTTCCTTGGGAGTTTTTGCCAAACAAAAACTTAGTGTTTTCAACTGATAGGTAAAATCTATTTTGATCAAAGCAAGCCTAAGTTACAGTTAGCCAAATTCATATAGAAGCTAGAAACTATTATTCTACTAAGGTATCAGGGTGGATGTAACTTGTGATGTTGTAGGTTACTCTGATGAGGATTAGGGTTATGAGTCTACACTCAATATGCTTGCCTGTGGCACATGAAGATGAAGACTTTTATTTATATTCTTAAGTTAAACTCTTGTACTATCCTATGGCTATGGATTTGTAAAAGACTATGTTATCTCTGGAATGACGATGTAATAATGACCTTTGTTTTTGTGTACTTCATCTTAAACTGTGGATGCTAGCATTTGATCCAGGGACTAGCATTGCAATCACAGGGACCTTTACCTTTATAAAGGTGGGGTCTTATAGATGGTATGAGAGAACCGTGTTGCCTGTAGGATTGTGACCCTAGGATTGGATTAGACTAAGAAACCACTAAGGAAAATTTCAACACTTTGAAAATTCCACACTTGTCTTTTTCTTATCGTAAACTTTTCTAATCTTCTTTCTCATCTCTATTTGTAGATGAACTCCATCAACGAAGCCGTGAGGAAGGGACCAATCATGACAATGACTTTGGAGTGTGAGACTGAATTTCCCAAGGCACTCAAGAACCTTATGGTTACCATGGGGATACATGGTGCAGCTGTGAACAAGGGTTTTCCTGTGATGGATGAAGTAGAAGAGTATTGGTGGGTGCAACTTCACTTGTACAAAAACAAGGAAGACAACCACAAGGAGTCAGGATTTTGCATGGTCACCAACTCAAAAATGCACACAACATTCTTTGACTCTGCAAGAAATGCAGCATGGAATGCCATCAATGAGCTTGGTGATAGACTCAAGTGCAGAATGCTCAACACCCAAAATTACCTTGGAGAAGAAAAGAAGCATACCCAAGAATTAGAGACTACCAACCAACAACTAAGGGGATACATCATAGACCTAATATGGGAGTCTTGTGAACAAGATAGACAGATGGCCACTAAGGATGCCCTGGTAGCTATTTTGTCTAGTGGGTGAGAGTTGTAACGTACTTCGTTAGTTGGACCACCACACTTATCGTTTTTACTTCCAAAAATTTGTCTAAGTTATGTTGAACCTTTGATGTTGTAATAGATTTGTGTATGCCATGACTTGTGTGTTTGTTGCTAAAAGATGTGGTTGTGATATTTTGTCTTGAGAATTTTCTCTACTTGTGTTGGTTCTAACTTTTCTCTATCTTATAAAAATAGATGCCTAATGTTGTTATCAGCACGGCCGAGGAGTTCAAGGGAACTCGTTTTGGTACTCATCTCATTATCTCACTAGTGTGCTCAACCTTCCGCTTCCTAGCATCACGACACTTCAGCTCACCAAGTTTCAGAGGAAGGACCTATGGGGCTTCAGAGTCAAACAGTCGGGACGCCAGGCAGAGCCATCCACAGAGGCTATCACTTTCAAGCTGATGCATGAAGACAAGGAGAGAGGCTTAGATGTAGTCATACAGGAGTTACTTGGGCGCCTGGTAGGGAGACACTCCACCGAGATTAGAGGTCTTTACTTTCACCCCTTCGGGAGGCGCAACGAGGGTTATAGAGTACGATGATGCTACTAGAGAGACGATGGAGCCGATTTGTCTATACCTTCAGGACCTAGAGGTTCTTATTAGACACCTTGATACTGATAGGACCAACGTCATGCTTAGCAATGACGAGCTCCAGGTTCATCTACGAGAGAAGGACAAGCTCTTCGCGGAGCAAGACGAGATCGTCAAGGAAATGGAGGCCAAATTTGAAAGCCAGGACAAGAAGTTCAAGAGCCAGGAGAAAAGAGTCCAAGACAGGAACAAGAAGATCCGGGAGATGAAGGAGGAGTTAGAGGCCAAGGACTTCGAGCTTGAGCACCAGCAGGGAGTGATCGAGAGGCTTCGCTCACAGAAGAGGGCTCTTAGGGCCAAGATTGAAGCCTTGACTACTAGTGTTGATGAGTACAAGACCGCCATGGAGAATGCAGGTCTTACCCTCGTTGATGTGGAGATTGATGGGGAGGAGTAGTGTAGACTACTCGATTATCTTTCATCTACCGTACTTTGATTATTGAGTCGCAATGACCATCCAACATGTGGATGGCTTGCTATGGTGTGTTTGCATTTTCAGAACTTGTTGTTTATGTCGTTCAAACTCTATGTTATTTTGATGCTTGGTTATTGTGATGGTTCTATGTGATATATTGTGCATGTTAAGCATCTATGGGTATCTCATTCTTATCCTTATTAAAACCACAGATGCCTCCTCGATGTGCCAACCCCAACCAAAACAACAACAACATCACTCCCGAGATTCAACAGTTGATGTCAGCGCCAACTCAATTGGTGCACATGATGACAACATTCATGAAGAACCAGAACCAGAACCAGAATAACAATAACAAGAATAACAACAACAACAATCAAAATAATCCGCCAGGATTTGACATGCTCACCAGATTTCTAAGACTAAGGCCTGCAAAGTTCATGCGAACCACTGGTCCAATGGTAGCCAATGACTGGTTACGTTTAGTGAATAAGGACTTAGTGACTGTTGGCTGCACCGACGAGGAAAAGGTCAGGTTCGCAGCACTGCTTGAAGGGCCAGCAACAACCTGGTGGGACAACTTTCAGATCAGCACTCCCATTGAGGATGTGACCTGGGCTATCTTCGAGGATGGATTCCGTACAGCTCACATCTCATCCGGAGTGATGAATTTGAAGAAAAAGGAGTTCCACAATCTGAAACAGCGTCACCGTAGTGTGGCTGAGTACATTGAGGAATTCAACAAACTGGCGCGTTATGCACCGGATGAAGTTGATACAGATGCCAAGAGGAAGGAGAAGTTCCTCGAAGGACTGAATGATGAGTTGAACCTGCAACTGTCTGTTGCCTATATTCCAACCTATCAATCACTTTGTGACAAGGCTAGCAACTTGGAAAACAAGATGAAACAGGTTGGGAGCAGAAAGAGGAAGCATAGCTTTGACAAGCACAGCTTGGGATCGTATCATAAGCATTCCCATCATGATGATAGTGGGAGTTCTGGATCCCACAAACATGGGAAGTACAACAACCACCACAACCACAACCGTCATCATGACAACAAGCATCACCGCAGTCATGATAATGATAAGTATAAGAACCACAAGAGTGGACACAAGATCCACCACAGTGGAAGTGGAAGTCAGCCTGCAAAGAGAGATATCAGCCAGGTTGAGTGTTTCAAGTGTAAGAAGATGAGGCACTATGCTAATGAGTGTGGCATCCCGCAAAACCACTACTAGAAAATCGCGTTGAATTTGCGCATTGCATCGTCATCATCATGCATTGTTTGCCAAAACTATGTTCGCAAACCTGTGGTGTTTTCTAAACGCCCCAACTTTTATTCAAACGCCAAACCCCCGGAAGTTCCGGATATTTTGTTTGTCGAAAACTATTTATAAAAGTTATTTGAAAACCAATAAAAATATTAAATTATTTTAGTGGGCGTCAGAGCAGGCGATTGACCCGAACGACCACCCCCGTATTAAACAAACGGTCCACCCCGAACCAGCCCTGCTAAATCCTAGTCCCACCCAATCTATTCCTACCCACCAACGGCAGACCGCCACCTCACCCTCTCACCTAAACTATACCCACCTGCCACCTCACCTATCCTGCCCCATCTAAATCCTAAGACTACCCAGAAAACTACCCCAACCTACCCTCCACCTCACTCCCACCAATCCTACCCTGCCACCTCACCTTGCCCCTCCCCACCCTCCAATCAATCAGTGCCACATGGCCCAAACCAGCCTCACCCCTCCTCTCTCTCTCTCCCTCTCCCCCCACGTCAGCAGCCACACCCCCACCCTCACTCACACGCGACGCACACCCCCCCAGCCTCTCATCTTTCTCCTCTGACCCCGGGCCCCGCCACCAGGCCAGGCCCACGCGACAGCCCCTCCAGGAACCAGCTTCCCCAGGACCCCACGCTGGGACCCACCCACCGCCTGTTCTCCCACCTCACGACCCCTGCTCCCACCTACTGCGCCTCTCCCTCTCCTTCCTCCGTCCCGACCCCGCTCCCCTACCGCCTCTGCGCTCCTGCCTCCTCCCTCGCCAGCACCCCGCTGGCCCATCGCCTTTGCCAAGAACCACCGCCCGCGCGCTCCGCCGCCCAGCGATCTCCACCCCGCCCCACGCCCCGTGCAGGCCCGCTCGCCTGAGCCGCCCCTGCGCCCGCGCCTCCACCCTTCGACCGCCACCGCCCTCGGTGCGCCGCCGCTGCCGCTTGCCGCCCGCCTCCGCCTCACTCTCCGAGCCAGGCTCCTCGACCCGTCGCTTGGCCTCGCGGCCGCCCAAGCACCCGCAGCCGGTGGCCCTTCCGCCGCTGCAGCTGGCTGCCAGCGCGTCTTGCGTCCGAGCCGCAGAGCCTCGAGCCACCGCTGCCCGGCGTCTGCACCGTCGCCGCCGCCGCCACGACCCGCCTCGCCGCCCGGCCGTGCTCCTCTGTCGTCGCCGCCTCCGTCGCCCCTGCAGGCGGCCCGCTCCCTCGCGACCCCGGCGCCCGCCGCGTAGCATCTCCACCGCGGGCGAAGTCCGCCGGCCGCCCTGTCACCGCGTCGCCATCCGCCCCTCGTCTGCGCCGGCCCGGCCCCTCCACGCCTGGCCCGCCACCGATGCCTGTGGGTCCGCTGCACGTGTGCGTGTATGTGTGTGCTCGTGTATGTGTCGTGGAAACGCCTGTGAACCCTATGGCCGTTTTGGAGCACCCCGAGCTCGCCAACGACCTTCGGCACCGAACCCTCGGGACCGCCAAGATCGCCGAGACCCTAGACGCAAGACCTTCTTCAGGGGACGACAAGTACCTCCCGCGAACGCCAAACCCTAACCGGAAGGACGCCAAGATCGCCACATGTACCACAAGTACCGCACCCCGGACGCCAAGTACTCCACCCCGAAGCCAAGACCGCCTCGATGGCGCGGAACCGGCAAGAGCGACGTAGCGACAAGAACGACAGCAACCAGGACGGTACCGATGCCCCGACGTCGGGCCAAGTACTCCTTCATGGAACGCCGAGACCCCGCACCCGGAGACGAACCCGTACCCGAAGGCCACATGAGCGACAAGTACTTCCTCGAGGACCCGACAAGATCTGCGTAACGACAAGGACGCCCCGACCCGAAGAACCCGACGAGACCCCGATGCGCCAAGACCTACCCGATACCCGAGAACGAAACCGTGAACTGGACCCGAGACGGACCGGACCCTGTCGAACCCCGGACCCCGGAAACCCCAAGTTCGTCGAGCCCCTCTAATGTGTGACCCCTTTTCCTCGAACCCTATTTTATAACATAATAACAACTTGTTGCATGTTTAATTGTCATCTCGCATGCATCTTATCATGTGGTTTGGGGGCCTTATGCCGATTCACCTAATAATTAAATATGGGGCCCATATGCAAGCAAATCTAGTCTCATATCGGCCTCATTTAAACTTGTGTAGCGGACCGGTATCTTATCTTGCCTTGTTGAAACAACATTTAAATTGCGGGATAGATAAACAACTTGTACCACCTAATTAATTGTCGGGACCCCGGTTCCGCTTAATCTGACCTAATTGCATCGCACCTTTGCCATGCCATCCATCATGCATGCATCATGCCGATCTTCTGCCGTGTATTAAATATCGCATCCGGTGTTTCTTCTAGTGTTTTGCTTCTTCGCGGATAAGGCCGTTGAGTTGATGTGAGCTTCGCCCCGATCTTCTGTCAAATCTTCGACAATGTTTTCAGGCGAGCATCTTCCTCTTTCTACCTATCTTACTTTTATAGTCTTTATTCCCTCCTGTTGATCTATTGCTATCTGTGTTGCGATGCTCTAGTTTCCGTACCCGATATATTCCCTGCAGCCTTATATTGCCTTGGACACGCCCTATTACCTGTTGTTTGGTAGATAGTTGGACTTGCGCGTCGTAGTTGCTTGCTCAAGTGCTGATGAGTGTCGTCATATGCCACAGTTGCTGATGTATTGCCGCATGTTGAAGTTGGAGACGATTCTAGTTTTACTTATTGTCACTTTAATTTCTGTTTAACAACTAAAATTGAATAAGCAGAGGCATCGGTGGGTGATAGATAATATTTGGTTTTCCGAACGCCCACTTGTGTCCCGTAAGACCCCGAGTACTTGATACCTGTTCCTTGATTTTGCGCGCTATCCACATCCGGGAGGTATATGGGACCCCCCTGAACCAGAGCTTGATTCATTCTTATTTCTTGGGGCCACAAACTAGTTTGAGGTTTTATTACGATCCTGTACTTATGCCATGCTTTACTGCTTTATTGTGCGAGGTGCACACTGCTTTGTCTTGTTAGGATCGGGACACGATTCCGCGGTGTCGACAAGCCCGTTTGGGGTTCCCGATCGTTCACAGGTCTACCCAGCACCTTGAGGCCGTCTCGAGCTTGTCTACTCCGTTCGGATTCTACTTAAGGGTGGCCCTGAAATATTTCTGAATCTGTGATTGTTCAGTGAAAGCCTCGTTGGGTTTTGATTTGGTTTTCCGAGGTTGATCGGCGTGTGTTGCTATTGGTGCACCCGGCGGGTAAAACTTTCAAAGCCGTGTCCGCGGATATGGACGACTTGGAGCACAGATCTCGATCATAGACAAGCATAACTAAAGTTTCTTGTTATAAATTTGACTTATAATGACTAGTAATCAGCTTCACTATAACGGAATGGCTAATAATACTGCCCACAATTGCTTGTTTGGTTGTCGCTTGCGACAATTGTATCGACTAGTAAGTATTGCAACTTCAACGAATTGGCTGAATTAAAAGTACCAACAAGCTTTGGGTTTGGGTTATCTCATGCTATCAGATTCGATTAGTAATTGTTGCAACTATCACGGAATGGTTAACTAAAAGTGCCCACTGTTTATTTTATCGGGGCGATTATCTAAACCTGACTAGTAAAGAGCCGCAACTATAATCGAATAATTAAAACTGCCAACGTGTGAGTTCCTCGGTTGACTTCCTCGTGTGGTCTCGAGGGGAAACGCCAGATGGGTTTGTTTGATGATAGTATCGGTTTGATCCGAATAGGTCTCTCTCACCCTCTCTCGATTGACGCCAGATTGTATCGAGTCTCTATAGGTTGTTTAGTGCATCTTTGCCGCCGCTCGATCCACCATACCTATGTAGGCGAGGACCGCCAATTCTAGCCTCGCTGTCTTGGCCTCGATCTTGGCGCTCCTTCTTTGTTTTTCGCTTTGCCCTTTGTCGGCACCCTTTGTTAAGCAGGTTTTGAGATCAACGCCATAGCGAGGTTACCCTTCCGGCTTGGCTCGGGGTTATGGACGCCATCGGTTATTCTTCAGGGCTCTTAGCCCCATTTGCTTCTTGTCCGTAGTCGGACGCTCCCATCGTTTTCAAGGTGATTTGGATCTTTGTACCGTATATCTGTATTCTTGACTCTTTGAGTCGCTGTTATATATATCTGTTCTGTGGGTCCCATCGAGGACTGTTGTGTGATGTTATTACTTCGTTTTCCACCCGCACGAAAGTGCCTGGTGGGCACCTTTGAATCGTTTCTATGCGGGTTTGGTGAATTTTGCCCAAACTTGCATAGGTCCGATTCTGAGGGTTACTGAGTGGTATCGAGCTCAGCGTTGCGATACCCCACAAGTCCAAATGTGGGATAACCTAGCTAACGGCCGAAGTAGAGTGTCAAAACTATTTTGCAAAATCGGTTGGATAGTTCTGACTAGGTCTGATTTTACTCCTTACCCCTCTGCTATTCTCCTCTTATCTCGACGTGTTTTGAATCCGCTCTCTTCTTTTTCTTCGAGTCCAGGATTTCTCGTGGTTGGGTTTCCGTCGTACCTTTAGGGTTTCGCTTCTTCCTTTGTTAACGGTGTCGCTACATCTGGTTTTCCTGCTATCCGAGGAATCCTCCGTCTGGTGGACTTCTCTTGTTCCTTCTCGTGTTTTCCGGTGTTTTCCGACGCGACGACATCCTCTACGCCGGATCCGATGCAGATTCTGCATCACCCTTTTGTTCCGAACCTCGCTTGTCGAGATCTTCAGTCTGGTTCCGAGAATGGTTGCACGCTTTTCCGCTGATTGTGCAGAGTAATAGTTTGGGTGCGTGATGGATTGGCCCCCATGCCGACTACCCTTTCTATTCGCTTTTGTACATTGAAGTTGATGAGAATGCATCGGTTCTCTCTTTCCAACGAAGATAGAGGTGGCTTTATTTGTTGATACCTCCGCCTTCGATCTTTTTGTTAGGAGAGTTCCTCGGCGATCACGGACAACGACCTCTTGTTAGTGGTGTCGCGAGGATCTACACAAAGCGAGAAGACGCAGATCGCCGACCTTCCTTCCGGTACCATGAGGCGGATCTCGAGGGCGAGATCCATTGTTAGTGGTGTCGAATTGTGGCATCCCGCAAAACCACTACTAGAAAATCGCGTTGAATTTGCGCATTGCATCGTCATCATCATGCATTGTTTGCCAAAACTATGTTCGCAAACCTGTGGTGTTTTCTAAACGCCCCAACTTTTATTCAAACGCCAAACCCCCGGAAGTTCCGGATATTTTGTTTGTCGAAAACTATTTATAAAAGTTATTTGAAAACCAATAAAAATATTAAATTATTTTAGTGGGGCAGTCGAACGGGCCGATTGACCCGAACGACCACCCCCGTATTAAACAAACGGTCCACCCCGAACCAGCCCTGCTAAATCCTAGTCCCACCCAATCTATTCCTACCCACCAACGGCAGACCGCCACCTCACCCTCTCACCTAAACTATACCCACCTGCCACCTCACCTATCCTGCCCCATCTAAATCCTAAGACTACCCAGAAAACTACCCCAACCTACCCTCCACCTCACTCCCACCAATCCTACCTGCCACCTCACCTTGCCCCTCCCACCCTCCAATCAATCATTGCCACATGGCCAAACCAGCCTCACCCTCTCTCTCTCTCTCCCTCTCCCCCACGTCGGCCCACACCCCCACCCCTCACTCACACGCTGACGCACACCCCCCAGCCTCTCATCTTTCTCCTCGACCCTGGGCCCCGCCACGTGCCAGGCCCACGCGACCCCTCCAGAACCAGCTTCCCCCAGGACCCCCCACTGGGACCCACCCCCCGCCTCCTGTTCTTCTCCCACCTCACGACCGCCCCTGCTCCCACCTCGCGCCCTCTCCCTCTCCTTCCTCCCGTCCCCGACCCCGCTCCCCTACCCGCCTCAGCCGCTCCTCGCCTCCGCCGCGCTGCCGCGGCCATCGCCGCCCGCCTCAAGCGCGCTCCGCCGCCCGGCGATCTCCACCGCAGCCGCCCCCGTGCAGGCCTGCGCCTTGCCGCGCCCCGCAAGGCCGGCGCCCTTCTTCGCCGCCTGCCCTCGGGCCGCCACCGCGCCGCGTCGCCTCGCGCCTCACTCTCTCCCGAGCCAGGCTCCTCCCGGACCCGTCGCCCGGCCTCGCCCAAGCACCAGCGGTGGCCCTTCCCGCCCGCGCCTTGGCCAGCCAGCGCGTCTTGGCCGAGCCGCCTCGCAGAGCCGAGCCACCGCTGCCGCCCGTCTGCACCGCCGCCGCCGCCCTCACGACCCGCCTCGCCGCCCGGCCGTGCTCCTCTGTCCGTCGCCGCCTCCGTGCCCGTCCCCTGCAGCGGCCCGCTCCCTCTCCGCGACCCAGCCGCGCGCCGCGTAGCCATCTCCACCGCTGGCGAAGTCCGCCCGCCCGGGCCGCTTGTCACCGTCGCCATCCGCTCGTCTGCGCGGCCCGCCCTCCACGCTGGCCGCCACCGATGCTCAGGGTCCACGCGTGCGTGTATGTGTGTGCTCGTATGTGTCGTGAAACGCTGTGAACCCTATGGCGTTTTGGAGCACCGAGCTGCCAACGACCTTGACACGAACCCTCGGGACCGCCAAGATCGCCGAGACCCTAGACGCAAGACCTTCTTGAGGGACGACAAGTACCTCCCTTGACGCCAAACCCTAACGGAAGGACGCCAAGATCGCCACATGTACCACAAGTACCGCACCCCGGACGCCAAGTACTCCACCCCGAAGCCAAGACCGCCTCGATGGCGCGGAACCGGCAAGAGCGACGTAGCGACAAGAACGACAGCAACCAGGACGGTACCGATGCCCCGACGTCGGGCCAAGTACTCCTTCATGGAACGCCGAGACCCCGCACCCGGAGACGAACCCGTACCCGAAGGCCACATGAGCGACAAGTACTTCCTCGAGGACCCGACAAGATCTGCGTAACGACAAGGACGCCCCGACCCGAAGAACCCGACGAGACCCCGATGCGCCAAGACCTACCCGATACCCGAGAACGAAACCGTCGAACCCTGGACCCCGAGACCGGACCCCGGACCCTGTCGGACCCCGAACCCCGGAACCCCAAGATCGTCGAGCCCCCTAAATGTGTGACCCCTTTTTCCTCGAACCCTATTTTATAACATCATAACAACTTGTTGCATGTTTAATTGTCATCTCGCATGCATCTTATCATGTGGTTTGGGGGCCTTATGCCGATTCACCTAATAATTAAATATGGGGCCCATATGCAAGCAAATCTAGTCTCATATCGGCCTCATTTAAACTTGTGTAGCGGACCGGTATCTTATCTTGCCTTGTTGAAACAACATTTAAATTGCGGGATAGATAAACAACTTGTACCACCTAATTAATTGTCGGGACCCCGGTTCCGCTTAATCTGACCTAATTGCATCGCACCTTTGCCATGCCATCCATCATGCATGCATCATGCCGATCTTCTGCCGTGTATTAAATATCGCATCCGGTGTTTCTTCTAGTGTTTTGCTTCTTCATGGATAAGGCCGTTGAGTTGATGTGAGCTTCGCCCGATCTTCACAAATCTTCGACAATGTTTTCAAAGAGCATCTTCCTCTTTCTACCTATCTTACTTTTATAGTCTTTATTCCTCTCCTTGATCTATTGCTATACGTGTTGCGATGCTCTAGTTTCCGTGCCGATATATTCCTGCAGCCTTATATTGCCTTGGACACCCTATTACCATTGTTTGGTAGATAGTTGGACTTAGCGTCGTAGTTGCTTGCTCAAGTCTGATGAGTGTCGTCATATGCCACGATTTGATGTATTGCCGCATGTTGAAGTTGGAGCGATTCTAGTTTTACTTATTGTCACTTTAATTTCTGTTTAACAACTAAAATTGAATAAGCGAGAGGCATCGGTGGGTGATAGATAATATTTGGTTTTCCGAACGCCCACTTGTGTCCCGTAAGACCCCGAGTACTTGATACTGTTCCTTGATTTTATGCGCTATCCACATCCGGAGGTATATGGGACCCCCGAACCGAGCTTGATTCATTCTTATTTCTTGGGGCCACAAACTAGTTTGAGGTTTTATTACGATCCTGTACTTATGCCATGCTTCTTTGCTTTATTTACGATTGTGCGAGGTACGCTTTGTCTGTTAGGATCGGGACACGATTCCGCGGTGTCGACAAGCCCGTTTGGGGTTCCCGATCGTTCACAGCCGTCTACCCAAGACCTTGAGGCCGTCTCGAGCTTGTTCATCCGCTATGGATTCTACTTAAGGGTGGCCTGAAATATTTCTGAATCGTGATTGTTCGTGAAAGCCTCGTTGGGTTTTGATTTGGTTTTTCCGAGGTTGATCGGCGTGTGTTGCTATTGGGGCCCCCCGGGCGTGGTAAAACTTTCTGAAAGCCGTGTCCGCGGATATGGACGACTTGGAGCACAGTATCTCGATCATAGACAAGCATAACTAAAGTTTACTGTTATAAATTTGACTTATAATGACTAGTAATCAGCTTCACTATAACGGAATGGCTAATAATACTGCCCACAATTGTTTGGTTGTCGCCATGACAATTGTATCTGACTAGTAAGTATTGCAACTACAACGAATTGGCTGAATTAAAAGTACCAACAACTGCTGGGTTTCGGGTTATCTCATGCTATCTGTATCTGATTAGTAATTGTTGCAACTATCACGGAATGGTTAACTAAAAGTGCCCACTGTTTATTTTATCAGGACGATTATCTAAACCTGACTAGTAAAGAGCCGCAACTATAACTGAATAATTAAAACTGCCAACTGTGTGAGTTCCTCGGTTGACTTCCTCGTGTGGTCTCGAGAAACGCCAGATGGGTTTGTTTGATGATAGTATCGGTTTGATCCGAATAGGTCTCTCTCACCCTCTCTCGATTGGCGCCGGTTGTATCGAGTCTCTATAGGTTGTTTAGTGCATCTTACGCCGCTCGATCCACCATACCTATGTAGGCGAGGACCGCCAATTCTAGCCTCGCCGTGTCTTGGCCTCGATCTTGGCCTCCTTCTTTGTTTTTCGCTTTGCCTTTGTCGGCACCCTTTGTTAAGCAGGTTTTGAGATCAACGTTAGCGGGGTTACCCTTCCGCTTTGGCAGGGTTATGGACGCCATCGGTTATTCTTCAGGGCTCTTAGCCCCATTTGCTTCTTGTCCGTAGTCGGACGCTCCCATCGTTTTCAAGGTGATTTGGATCTTTGTACCGTATATCTGTATTCTTGACTCTTTGAGTCGCTGTTATATATATATCTGTTCTGTGGGTCCCATCGAGGACTGTTGTGTGATGTTATTACTTCGTTTTCCACCCGCACGAAAGTGCCTGGTGGGCACCTTTGAATCGTTTCTATGCGGGTTTGGTGAATTTTGCCCAAACTTGCATAGGTCTGATTCTGAGGGTGTTACAATGAGTGCCCAGAAAATAAAGTTGAAGGTGCCAACAAGCCCAATCCCTTCCAAAAGGGACAAGTGAACCACATCAATGTGGAGGAAATCTATGAAGAATCTGATGCGGTGGCTGGTAAGTTCAAACTCAATTATGTTCCAGCACTTGTTCTTTTTTATACTGGCACATCACATTCATTCATATCAAGAGAATTTGTTGATAGAAATGGACTTCCAGTTGAAACTATTGGGTGTCCTATAAAAGTAAGTTCTCCTAGTGGAGAAATGATAGTGAACTCAGGATGCCATGATCTAGTGATAGAATTTGGGAGGTATAAGTTTCCCGTTAGTTTGATAATCCTAGATTCCCAAGGATCGGATGTTATTTTGGGAATGGATTGGATGACTAAATACGAAGGAGTACTAGATTGTGCCAATCATACTGTCACACTCACAACCCCGGATAAGAAACGGATTAGATTCAAGTCTAACTTTGAATCAAAAGGGAGTACGCTAAATTCTCTTAAGGGGGTTAGCATTGACAGTGTGCTAATTGTGAGAGAATATCCGGATGTGTTTCCGGAGGAATTGCCGAGAATGCCACCAGATAGGGATGTCGAGTATCTGATAGACTTGCTGCCAGGATCATGACCAATAGCAAAGATACCTTACAAGATGTCAGTTGATGAGTTGAAAGAACTTAAGAAACAACTTGGAGAACAGTTACAGAGAGGATTTATTCAACAAAGTTCTTCATCTTGGGGTGCACCACTTTTTTTGTTGAAAATAAAGATAGAAGTCAAAGGTTATGCATAGATTACCGTTCACTCAATGAGTTGACTATCAAGAACAAGTATCCTTTGCCCAGAATCAATGATTTATTTGATCAGTTAGAAGGATCCCGTGTGTTCTCAAAGATTGATCTCCGATCAGGCTACTTTCAGCTAAAGATAAGGGAACAAGACATACGTAAGACTGCTTTCACTACTAGGTATGGATTGTATGAGTACACCGTGATGCCATTTGGTTTGACAAATGCACCAGCCTACTTCATGAATATGATGAACAAGGTGTTCATGGAATTTCTTGACAAGTTCGTTGTTGTTTTCATCGATGACATTTTGATCTACTCCAAGAGCAATGAAGAGCATGAAGGACATTTGCGATTGATACTTGAGAAGGTTAGGGAGCATAAGCTGTATGCCAAATTCAGCAGGTGTGAATTCTGGCTGAATGAGGTTGGATTTCTTGGACACATTGTATCAGGAGATGGTGTAGAAGTTGATCCCGCAAAAGTGTTAGCTATAACTGAGTGGGAATCTCCTTAGTCAGTGAAAGAAGTTTGTAGTTTCCTTGGCTTGGCATGATACTATAGAAGATGACGGAGTTACTTAAGAAAGACAAGAAATTCAATTGGACTGAAGGATGTGAACTCAGTTTCCAAGAGTTGAAGAAGAGACTAGTGACAGCACCATTCTTATGTCTGCCAGATTTAGAGAAGGATTTCCAAGTTTATTGTGATGCATCTCACCAAGGATTAGGTGCAGTTTTGATGCAAGAAGGGAAAGTTGTGGCATATGCCTCGAGACAACTCAAAACTCATGAAGTGAATTATCCTACTCATAATTTGGAGTTGGCCTCTGTTGTCCATGCACTCAAAACATGGAGACATTATCTTTTAGGAAAACGATGTGAAGTGTTCACAGATCACAAAAGTTTGAAGTATATCTTCACTTAGAAAGAAATCAACATGATACAAAGAAGATGGCTAGAACTCATCAAGGACTATGACTTGAGTTTGCAATACCACCCCGGTAAAGCAAATGTTGTAGCGGATGCATTACGCCGTAAATTTTATATGAATGGTCTCACTAAGGGAGAGTTGCCAGATGATCTATGTGTCCACTTCAAAGATCTCAGATTGGAGATAGTTCCTGAAGGACATCTCATGTCATTGGATGTTCAACCCACATTGTTGGACAAAATCAAGGAAGCCCAAAAGACGGACAAGGAAATTGAAGAGATTAAGGAAAATATTGGCAAGGGAAAATCCAAAGGATTCCATGAAGACGAACATGGTACTTTATGGTATGCAAAACATATCTGTATTCCGCAAGATCCGGAGCTTCGGAAACTGCTTTTACAAGCACACAACTTATTCCATTCATCCGGGTAACACCAAAATTGTAGGGTTCGCAGCATAGAAAACAAAAAATTTCCAACGATGGGAAAAACTATGTACCAAGATCTATCTACTAGATACAAAACAACGGGAGGATGTACATCCGTAGAGAACATACCCTTGAAGACCGACAAAGCTTAACGAGTCCAATATCGTGGTTGATGTAGACGATCTCATGCCGATCTCAAGATCGAGAGGAAGTCCTAGCGCCGCAAAACAGCAGCGCATCCGTGCTCGCACACACGTTCGAGGCACCGATCAACCTCAGCCTCCTCGCTCCAGCGTGCAGCGGAAGCACAACTCTTTTTTGCCGAATAGCCACCGGGAACATGTATCTCGTTAGTCCGAGACCTTAGGGGATAAATTCTAGAGGGGGAGAGAGATTCTTCACGAGGAGGTGTAAGTGAGAAGTGAGAGGAGGGGCTCCTTATATAGGGGAGGGGGGCAGCCCAAGGGGGCATGGCCTCCGGACATGGAGGGTTCCCCCACCTCTCCCTCATTCATGTGGGTGGACACTCCACTCACAAAATGTCCCTTCAATTCTATCCACTCAAAAACCCACTCAAATTCCCATTAAATTTCCACCAAATTTAATGCAAACTCTCATTAAATAAAACTCCTTTTATTTATTCAGAATTTTGTCAATTACTTTAATGACAAACATTCACATATAACCCCTTGCTAGTATTTCATTTCACATGCAGAAACACTTTCTGCAATGTCACCCAAAACCCGTTTGGTATCTAGTGAAATAAATTCCTGCTTGTTATTCTTTTCGCATGAAACTTTTGCTCCAAATGGATGTCGGTGTCTCTTAAGTGTGTCACCCTATGGTTCGAATAATGCGGACATGATCGAGACCCTCTCGATCAATAATCGAGCGAGATCCGAGACCCATCGACTCCCACACATTCAACGATGACTTTCTTGTGATCGTCGGAACCTTTTACGCTAGTATCTTAATCCTTTTGTTTCGCGATATATTACATGTCCGAGATTCGATCATCGGTATCTCCATACCTAGTTTGATCTCGTTACTAACATGCACTCTTTTCTTGTTCCCGTGATATAATATTCTAGTGATCAAATCACTTGCTTGCAAGCTAACCAATGTGATATCACCGAGAGGGCCCAGAGTATATCTATCTGTCATCGGGATGAAAAAATTCCACTCTCGATCCATGGGCCTCAACATAACACTTTATTAGTTCTGAATCCATCTTTATAATCACCCTGTTACGGTGTGACGCTTGATGTTATCAAGAAACTCTTCCGGTGTTAGTGATTGACATGATCTCATGGTCTAAGGATTAGGATCACTTCGTAAGTTGTTATAGCAATATAAAATCAATGACTTTGATCGTAATGCTATACTTCGGATGAATGTTCATCACATCATTACACTAATGTTGTGATCCTGTTATTAACAACATCCAATGTCCATGATCAGGAAACCTTGATCATCTTTTTAATCAACGAGCTAGTTTATGAGAGAGGCATAACTAGGAACTTCCTTTTTGTTTATTAAACACACATGTATTAACGTTTCCGTATTAATACAATTATAGCATGTAAAATAAACATTTATCATAAATAAGGAATACGATAATAACCACTTTATTATTGCCTCTCGGGCATACTCCCTTCAGTCTCCCACTTTCACTAGAGACAATAATCTAGTTTGAAAACTTTGCTTATTGAACACATATGGCTTTCTGGTGTTCCATATACGCAACTGCAAGTGGTTAACATAATCTACGAATCTGACGCTTTCAGGTACGTGTGTATTTGCATGTCTTTGCGTCTTCACACATCACTCATTCTCCAATGAGATGGCATTGTATAAATTTGGTCTTTTAGTGAGACCTTTAGTTCCTTGGGGTTAAAACACGTCGATACTATTGTCGTACAATATATCTTTAGTGTTAGCCCGTTGCGAACCACACCTTAGTTTGATAACAAACTACTTGACACAAATTCCCTCCTTTGCTGCTACTATAACAGTCATATACTTAGCCTTTTTGTTGTAGTATTCGTCACAATGTCTTAACTATGGATTTCATCCAAATCCATCATGGAATCTTCTTTCCATTACATTGTGCCACCCATAGTTTAAATTGAGATAAACTTAATTTGTATCTTGTGACAAACCTAATATCAATGTAACGCTTTACAATGAACTATTTGTAATTATTTGTCACCTCTACACAAATATATTCTTAGTTCTTTCAAAAAAATCATAAGAATATCCTCACTATCGTCCAATGATCATTTTATGATTCATTCTGGTATATCCTCAAAACACTTAGAGCATAGGACATATCTGGATGTGTACATATCATGGTATGATTGATTAAAATATTCTCGTGATTTCACTCATCAAGTGTCAAAGCACTTGAATCTTGTTTCTCTTATCAAGTGTCGATACACTTGAATCTTGATTCAATTCCTTTCCATGCAACAAGAACTGTTTCTTGTCGTTTCTATATTGAACTCCTTCAATATATCATATATGTACGTTTGGCACAACCATATTGGCGTCACAGTCTATCCACTATAGACATTCACGCTAAATATTTGGGTTTTGCCTAAGTATTTCATCGAAATGAAATTCTTAACCCTTTTCAATAAAATATACATCTTTTCTAATCAACAAGATGTCATCCACATAATGTATTAGAAATATGTCTCAGCGCTTCCACTTAATTTCTTGCAAATGCAAGCATCTTCATCGTCTCCTGATGAAAAACTCATTTTTCATCATGGTGAAGATTCCAACTCCGCGATGCTTTTTCAACCATTGAAGTTTGCATGCCCTTTTAGCATACTTTGAATTTAACAAAACCCTTTGGACCGTGTCATGTACATGTCCTAGGTAACCATTCTATTAGAAGAATTTTGTTTTGTTTATTCATCTACATATACCAAATTATATATAGTGGTTGCTACTTTAATCCGTCCAGATTAAATATCGCTATGAAAGATCAAATCTTGTCATATTCAACTCCTTGAACATTGTCGTAAAATACTTTACCGACATGTCGACTATTTTATAGATGTGAAACATCCATGTCTGTTTCTTTATAGATCCAAATACGACTGATAGGTTTTTACACCTTTCTGGAGGGTCTTCCAAGTTCAAAACTTGATTTCTCGTTTATGGAACTATCACGGATTTTATGGATTCAAGCCATTTGACGGAGTCAGGGCCCATCATCGCTTCTTTGTATGTAGTCGGTTCATCATTTTCAAACAATAATGATTTACTCTCAAATCTCAGCATTTGATTTGTTTATCCGACCGACTTGGTTCAATAAGAACTTAGAACTCCGTGACCACAATCTTTGAGGCACATAAGCTATGAGAATTATGGCAGCCTCCGGAACCATTTCCGGCGCTGCGCAACTCAGCACATTTAGCTAAGGTTCGTTAACCTTATCAAAGTTCTATTGTGCTCCCACTTAACATTTATGAAAAATTCCTTCTGCAAGAAACTTCATGTTTCAAGCGACAAACCCTTTTGTCCTTGGTGATATGGAGGAATAATCAATTGTTATTCGAAATAACCTACAAAGACATGCTCATCCGACTTCGGTTGTAAACATCTTACTTATGTTTAGCATAACAAAATTTAAGAAATGACAACTTGGGTTTTACCCCAAACCATAACTTCCATGGTGTCATTTAAACGGATCAATATGGAGCTCTTTTTAGTGTAAAAGCGGAAGTCTCTAAACCTTTAACCTTTTAAAACATAATGGCAGTTTTATAAATAACACCTTAGATCCAACCATGTCAAAAAAGGTTTCATTACAAATCTCAAACATTCCATATTCCTATGGTGTTTCGGGAGATGTAAATCTAGGTGTTTTGCTAAACTTGTAACTCAAATAAATCCCTTTTATGATAAAATCATAATTCGTTTATTTTTCTTGTTACACTTGTAACTCAAATAAATCCCATATGATAAAATCATAAACCATTTATTTTCTTGTTACAATGATTTTGCACTTCATCTTTAAAGTCTTTGAACATTTTCAAATATTTCATACTTCTTTATCATTAAATGAATATTCACTCAAATTTCCGGAGAAAGCATATGAAGATGAATTCCATCGCTTACGACTATACATAATGTACTACATACATCGATATGAATAAATTCCAATATTTTAGTCATTCGTTCTTCTTTGGCCTTTGAACGAAGTTTTAATTATCCCGAGGAAAGTGTCACAAGCGTCACTTGATCAAATCAAAGACTCCAAAAATCCATGAATATGGAGATTCTTCATGTTTTCTTTCCAATATAATTTAAACAGCAATGTCACTTCGTAAGTGATCTTTCAATCATTTGTCTTGCGACATTTTAGAATTAGGTTTTATGGATGTGATTTCTCCAACTAGATTTGTAAATCATCCATCTTATATGGGATACGGTAATTATTTGAACAACCTTTGATCTCATAATACCTGATTCAAATAACAATTATTAAACCAAATCTTGAAGTCAAGCTTTGATGTCAACGAGAAATACAAACTACGGTTTGTTTGTTTTCGATGAACATCATCACATATTCTCTTGCTAGTTACTTAGGCCATTGTGGTTCATGAATTGCGTCGTTCCGTATGAAATTTCATACCAACCAATTCGGTATCCAATACCCAAGAACCACATTGTTTAATAAGCAAAGAATACAGCCATAACATGTATATCATATATATACCTAAATTGGACATTTCCAATCTTTTCTTTTCTGCCAAATATATTTTATACATTCTCTTTCAGCATTTCCTTTGCCTTTTTAAAAGAATCTATCAACATCAAAAGTGGCGCCATATACATGACACATAGTCCAAAGCATGTATATTCAAATAATAATACCTTTGGACTTGCACTTTGAAGTAGATCACCATCATCAAATGATTGGTATTCTTTCAAAATCCATTCTTTAGTAATCTTTTAGTGTAGTAAACACTTTACATACATCTTCTATTCATCCTTATCATGACGACTTTCATGATCAAGCTACTGTAGCTTATAAAGGCGAATCGTGAGTATAACATTACTTTCCAAAACCCTTTTGGATGATTAGGATGTCTAGCATCTCCAACCTTCGAAAATTTTCATCCAATATGAGAACATATATTATACTCTATCATTTTGCAACCAAAACATTGTTTCAGATATCATTATATATGCCACACATGATGGTTTCTGAAACAATTCTTTCAGCTCCTAGATAAACTTGATATTAAAACAATCAAGAATCATGGAGGCAAAACATGATACTTAAGATACTAACACTGGAATTGTTACTCTCGATTTAATACCAACTATTAAATTTCACGGAGTAAATAGAGTTTGCTGAAAGTTTGCAATAGGAATTTAAACTTTAGATTGACACTCAACACAATACGATACCAACAGAAAGTATATATCCAGAATTATATAGTTCTATTATCTCAATTACAACTATGCATAAGGTGGTGAACGAATGCCAATGACTACAACAAATTATGCAAATTCACTTTGATTTAATTTATGATAAATTGAGTTCTACTAATCCAAATTAGAAATGAACTCCCACTCAAAAACGACATCCCTCGTGTCTTTTTGGTGATTACATGAACCAAATCCACTACACCAAGTCCGATCATCACGTGAGTCGGTGTAGCTTCAAAGGCGAGCATCCATATGGTCATCATATCAAAACATATGACTCATGCTTAACCTTTCGGTCCGTGTTTCGAGGCCATTTCTGTACATGCTAGGCTCGCCAAGTAAGAACCTTAGTATTCGTGTGTAACTGTCTTACACCCGAGATATGCTCATGGATTCAAGTACACCCGATCATCACGTGATGTCTTGAAGCGACGAAACATTGTCGGTGCATACTTAAGGAAGAACACATTCTTATCTTGATATCTAAATGAGGGATCATCTTAATATGCTAATAAAACGCCAAACAAGCAAAATAAGATGCAATAAACATCACATGTTAATAAGTTAAATGATATGGTTCCCGCACTTGATCTCTATCATGTGCATCGTGGTATGATCTCTATCATACCTCTACGTGTAAGGCCAAGGTCTATGGAACCTACATGTTATGTGTGTTGTAAGAGTATCATCTTATACTTCTACTTACAACATCACCATATCATAACACTAGCCCAGCAACAATCTAAACTAGACGCCTCGAATTTATCCATTGCAAGTTTTACGTGGCTTAGGGCTTTCGAAGATAGAACCGTTCTTACCTACGAACATGAACCACAACGAGGATAACGAAATTATTGCAACTCGTTGCAAATTAGATATTGACTATAGTAGGAGAGACAGACACCCGCTAGCCACTTATGCAAAACTAGTTGCATGTCAAGCGTGGAACATGTCTCATGTGCGAGGACATGTAAAGTTTGTCCGGGCCGCTTCATACCACTATGCCACCAATATCCAAAGTACAAGTAAGAAGCAATAAAATGATCATCATCGCCCACATATACTCATATGTGTACTACCCGTGCAAAGTATCTACGTATAGATCTGGCTCTGATACCACTATAGGGTTCGCAGCATAGAAAACAAAAAATTTCCTACGATGGGAACAACTATGTACCAAGATCTATCTACTAGATACAAAATAACGGGCGGATGTAAATCCATAGAGAACATACCCTTGAAGACCGACAGCTTAACGAGTCCAAACTCGTGGTTGATGTAGATGATCTCTTGCCGATCTCAAGATCAGTAGGAAGTCCTAGCGCCGCAAAACAGCAGCGCATCCGTGCTCGCACACACGTTCGAGGCACCGAGCAACCTCCGCCTCCTCGCTCTAGCGATGCAGCGGAACCACAACTCTTTCTTGCCGAATAGCCACCGGGAACATGTATCTCGCTAGTCCGAGACCATGGGGGATAAATTCTAGAGGGGGAGAGAGATCCTTCACGAGGAGGTGTAAGTGAGAAGTGAGAGGAGGGGCTCCTTATATAGGGGAGGGGGGCAGCCCAAGGGGGCATGGCCGCCGGCCATGTAGGGTGCCCCCACCTCTCCCTCATTCATGTGGGTGGACACTCCACTCACAAAATGGCCCTTCAATTTTCTCCACTCGAAAAACCACTCAAATTGCCATTAAATTTCCACCAAATTTAATGCAAACTGTCATTAAATAAAACTCCTTTTATTTATTCAGAATTTTGTCAATTACTTTAATGACAAACATTCACATATAACCCCTTGCTAGTATTTCATTTCACATGCAGAAACACTTTCTGCAATTTCACCCGAAAACCCGTTTCGATATCTAGTGAAATAAATTCATGCGCTTGTTATTCTTTTCGGCATGAAACTTTTGCTTCAAATGGATGTCGGTGTCTCTTAAGTGTGTCACCCTACGGTTCGCGAATAATGTGGACATGATCGAGACCCCTCTCAGATCAATAATCAGAAGAGGGATCTGGAGACCCATACTGACTCCCACACATTCAACGATGACTTTCTGGTGATCGTCGGAACCTTTTACTCTAGTATCTTAATCCTTTTGTTTCGCGAGATATTACATGTCCGAGATTCGATCATCGGTATATCCATAACTAGTTTTATCTCGTTACTGACATGCACTCTTTTCTCGTTGCCGTGATATAACATTCTAGTGATCAAATCACTTGCTTGCAAGCTAACAAATGTGATATCACCGAGAGGGCCCAGAGTATATCTATCCGTCATCGGGATGAACAAATTCCAATCTCTATCCATGGGCCTCAACATAACACTTTATTAGTTCTGAATCCATCTTTATAATCACCTTGTTACGGTGTGACGTTTGATGTTATCAAGAAACTCTTCTGGTGTTAGTGATTGACATGATCTCATGGTCTAAGGATTAGGATCACTTCGTAAGTTGTTATAGCAATATAAATCAATGACTTTGATCGTAATGCTATACTTCAGATGAATGTTCATCACATCATTACACTAATGTTATGATCCCGTTATTAACAACATCCAATGTCCATGATCAGGAAACCTTGATCATCTTGTTAATCAACGAGCTAGTTTATGAGAGAGGCATAACTAGGAACTTCCTTTTTGTTTATTAAACACACATGTATTAACGTTTCCGTATTAATACAATTATAGCATGTAAAATAAACATTCATCATAAATAAGGAATACGATAATAACCACTTTATTATTGCCTCTCGGGCATATTCCCTTCAAAAATGTACATGGATGTGAAGGAAAGATTTTGGTGGAATAATCTCAAGAAGGACATCGCCGAACATATTGCTTTGTGTGATGTATGTATTAGACTGAAAGCGGAACATCAGAAACTAGAAGGATTGTTACAAGCACTACCTATTCCTGATTGGAAGTGGGACAAGATTGGCATGGATTTCATCACCGGACTGCCAAGGACTAGATCGGGATATGATTCTATTTGGGTCGTAGTAGATCGCCTAACTAAAGTGGCTCATTTCATACCCGTGAAGACAACCTATACAAGTGCTAAGTTAGCCAAGATTTATATGAATAGGATTGTGTGTCTGCATTGAGTACCCAAGAGTATTGTGTCTGATAGGAGAACTCAATTCACTTCCCATTTTGGAGGCAACTGCATGAGTCATTGGGAACGAGATTGGAATTCAAAGACGCTTTTCATCCTGCATCGATGGATGATGCGTAAAGGACCAACAAGATTCTAGAGGATATGTTGAGGGAATGTGCCCTAGATTATAGTGCTAGTTGGGATGAAAGTCTGCCTTACACAGAATTCTCTTACAACAACAGCTATCAAGGCAGTATTGAGATGGCACCATTTGAATTTCTCTATGGAAGAAAGTGTACTACACCATTGTTATGGAGTGGTGTTGGAGAAATAAATTTGTTCGGGACAGAACTAATCAAGGAAGCTGAAGAGAAAGTCAAGTTGGTAAAGGACAAATTGAAGATAGCACAGTCCCGACAAAAGAGCTACGCAGATCCAAAGCGTAGGGAAGTCACTTATGAGGTGGGTGATAGAACTTATCTTAGAGTATCACCACTTCGTGGAGTGAAGAGGTTTGGATTCAAAGGAAAATTGGCACCAAGATATGTTGGACGATTCAAGATTCTGAGCCGTAAAGGAGAAGTAGCATATGATATTGAATTGCCTAAATCATTGTCTGCCGTTCACAATGTGTTTCACGTAAGTCAGCTAAAGAAATGCCATCCGGAGATGGAGGAGACTTCTTTGAACGATACTATACCTTTGGAAGAGGTCCAATTGGAAAGTGATCTCACTTAGGAGGGAAAACCTATCAAGATTCTTGAGACTGCAGAAAAAGTTACTCGGACAAAGACTATCAAATTCTGCAAAGTTTAGTGGAACCATCATTCCGAGGAAGAAGCAACATGGGAAAGAGAAGATGATCTTCGGAAAGACCACCCTCACCTATTTGCTAGCCAACCCGAATCTCGAGGGCGAGATTCACCTTAAGGGGGTTAGATTTGTAACATCCCAAAAATCATAATTTGAAACAGTTTGCATATCATTCATAAGCATTTGGTTATTTTCAAACAAGATTTCAAAATGAGAAACCATTTATATGCCTATTATTTTATGCTAGAAAGGCAATGGTTCTATTTTACTCTCAAAGTATGAGAATACCTTGTTATGATCAGAAATATTTCAAATATGAATGCAAAGCTTGCACAAAAATTCTCAAAACAAAATTCAAATATGAAACCATTTTATGCCTATTATCTATAATCATATTAAGGCATGGTTTTAATCCTATTTTTAATGGAATAAAATGTTTATGATCAAACAACAAGTTTTTATACTCAAATATATGCTTAAATTATTTTACAAAAATCCAGAAGAAGTTTGAATTCAAATTCATTTGAATAGCATTTGAAAATGATTTCAGAAAATCAAATCAGAAATGGAAAAGGAATTAGAAAATGAGAAAAGGCCGGCGCCACCCTTCCATCCCATTAGCAGAATCGGCCCAAAAGCCAGCCCACCCGGGATTCCCTCTTCTCTCTCTCACACCCGCACCCACTCTGCCCCGCTGACACTTCCACTGGGCCCGAGCCAGGTTACCACCTTCTTCCCCACCCCCACACGCCCAGACTCCGTCGCCACCGCCGTTTCCTCCAGAAATGCCGCGTTGATTCCTCGATTAAATTCCATTGATTCAGCGCGTAAGTGCTGCCCTCGCTCTGGCTACATAATCACCTCGCCACCCCGCATCTTTCCCCTCACTCACCACTGTCTAAGCGCCACCAGGATGTTCGTATTGGAGCTCATACCGCCGCAGTACCGAGCATATCCGGCGACTAATTCCGGTGAGCCTCGACCTCCCCTTTCCTTCTGGTTCAAAGGAGCGAGATCCTCGTGTCCTTGTGCATCCTTTGACGCCTCTGGTTTGCCTTATCTTGACCCAGGTCACCGTCCCCGCCCACCTCTGCAAATGATAGAGCCGCCGCTCAACTCCGTCGAGCGATTTAGGTAAAACCCGAGCGCCCCTTGCCTTCTCCCTGACCCTATCATGTTCGCCTGATCCTTGTGCATGCAATGATGCCCTTGGTTTATGCTAGGGCAGTCCAGAACGTCACCAACGTCGCCGTCCGCGCGAACCCGACATTGTCTCAACTCCGACGAGCTCCCACGGCCGCAGTAGCTCGCCCCCTTCCAAGCCGAAGCCACCTTGAGCATCCTCGCATCCTTGCGACGCTGGTAAGCATCACCACTGCCCCTAGCCCTCTCTGGAATCGCCAGAGCACCGTCGCCAGTAGCGCCGCTGCTGCCAGCACTCATTCGCGCATCCCATCTGTGGTCGATTGATCGGACACCGTTAGATCTAGATCCAGCGCGCCAGATTACATCACTTAGCGAAGGGGTATGTTTAGATCTGAGCCGTGCGATTTCATTTAGATCTTGCGGCTCACGTTGATCAATCCAGCCGAACCAGCACGGGCCAATCAGACACACCCACGTGTTTGGGATTTTAATTTGAAATATGTTTTCGAATCTATTAGTTATTCAAACTTGTAAATTCAATAACTTTTGTTCTGTTTATCCAAAAAATACAAATAATATACCATTGGAATCACAAAAATAAATCCTACATATCTGTTGGATTGGTTTTGTAATTTTCTTCTGTTAAAATAGAAAATTACGCAGAGACATTTGTAGGCCTAATTTGGGTATAAAAATTATTTGGAAAATGTTTTAAAGGCCAAATTAAGTTTAATTGATGTATAATTGTTTAGTTTCTTGTCCAGTACTATTTTTATTGTGTTGTTTAGTTTGGAAAAATCATCACATGGCATTTGCATGCATTCATATATTTTTTCTTGATTATTTGAAATATGAATTTGGTGCTATCATTTTGTCACATCCCAAAATTTTCCAAATTTTGTAATGTGAAAAATAAATAAACAAAATAAATAATTGTTGAAATTTAGGGTGAAAAGAAACTTTTTGATTCTAAATGGAAACTTAAAATCCCATCTTGAACAAACTTGAGTAATGTCTGAATCCAACTAAATTCAAATCAAGTGAAATGCATTATTCATAATGCATCTGGAAATTTAAACACTTGGAAAATAAACCAAAACCATAAAACCCTAATAGAATAAAATCATTTCGAAGATATCTCTAAGACCATGGTTTTGATATATATAAAAATTTGTAAAAAAACATTTACCAATGATCAAGAATGACAAATAGAAATATTATAAAACCATATGAATTGGTTTCACTTAATTTGGAGCCATAGATAAAATCTTATGAATTTAATAAGATAAGGAAATTGAATTTCCAAAGCTAATAAAGCACCTATCTAAAATCCATACCAAATGGTGAGCAAATAATCCTAAAGGTATTTAAAAGGATAAATAAATATTAAATAAGATTTTACAAATTGGAATCACCAACTTTGGATCTATAAATAAAAAGATATGGATTTTATAAGATAAAGAAAGAAATATTAAATGAGGAATATTTAAAGGCCAAATTAAATCTTAGCCTAATCCATAAGCAAATGGAATAGTTATAATCCAGATCCAAATAAAATGATAGAGAATTTTTAAATAAAATAAAATGGCATTAACCAAATTCTATTCCTATTTCGATGAAGACAAAAATCCCTAATAAGAATGATTAATTAAATCATGGGAGGATAATATTTGAATTTTACCCAAGTGGAATAAAAGTTATTTAATTAACTTAAATAGGATCAAAGAAATCTTCTAAATAAAATTTATGGAATTAAAACCATATTTGATTTCATTGGAATAAAGACAAATACCCAATTTAAATGATTAATAAATCATATTAAAAATACTCCAAACAATTCAAAGTTAATTATTTGACACCCTAATAAATAAATAAAACCTACTGAAAAAGGTTTGGTAAATTTTTTGATTTCAAATAAGAATTGAAATTATATTTAAAAACTTGTTTGAATTAAGACAAAGGCCTATTTTAAATGATTAATATACCCTAAATTGACTTTAGAATGTATTATTAATTAGTATTTGAATATACACAGAGTTTGGTTGAAGTTTGAATTCGAATAGTTGTTTGAAATGATTAAACAAAATCAAAACAGGATAATATAAATGGAAATAGAAAAGGTTTCAGAACAAAAAAAATGAAACCAACCAGCCCAACCCAACCTGGCCCACTAAGCCAAGCAAGCCCATTTTCCCTCTCCCCGCAAAAAACGTTTCGCACCAGAGAAGTGACCCACAGCCTCGCTGACTGCTGGCCCCCACCTCTCCTCTATCTCTTTTGCTGATGCCCAGACCCCACCCCGTCAGACTTCGTTCTCACCCACGCGAAGACCACGCCCCCCCTCTGGCCGTTTCTCAGACGATGATGCCGACGTTAAATATCCATCAATGCCTCGCCTTAATCTCGCCGCGACCACGCTCCCTTAAACGCCTGCTCCCCCTCTCCATTTTCCCCAAGAAGCCATCCACCCTCTGCCACTAAGCCGCTCAGATTTTGCTCGAGAACGCCTACTGCTCCGGCGAGCATTTTCATCAATTTCGGCCAGTCACCGTCACGCCTCGCCCCCTCGACCACACGATCACACTTCCTGGCCTCTAGCGCATCTCCTAGTATTCCGAGCTCAGCCGTGTCGGCAACCTCAACGCCACTCTCCATCGTCTTCGGATTGGACTCCGGCGACCTCCCCAGGTGAACCCTGACCCCTTGTCAACACCCGAATTTTTAATCCTAGATGCCTGTTATGCCATACATCGCAATCCCAGGATTACCATTTTTTCGAGACATAACAGAATTGGATACCACACTACATCATCCATTACAAACCATACATAAGGTCTTACACAAATAAGGATCTCATGATCCAGTCTTAATACAACACAAGCAGTGGAATACGTAATAATAACGGTAGCGTAGGCGAAAGTCCATCTTTGGGGTCACAGGCAATGCTGACGATGGGAGATGATCCTAGTTGTCGTAACCTTCCCGGGTCCATCCTCTAGGTACTCCTCTTCATAGTCTGGCCATGGGAATAGCCAGGGACAAAGCCATGAGTACTCTTTAAGTACTCGCAAACTAATACTAACAAGTGAAGGGATTTTTGTAATAGGACACTAGGCTCTAGGGTTGTTTTTGCAAAAAGACAGATTTACCTCTACTAAGTTCAGAAGCAAGAGAGCTAGTTGAAGTTTATAACACCTAAGTAGGAACTTGTATTTCATATCACAACCCTGTTGTGGTCAAGTCAAAGTCTCAAATGATTTCACAAGTCATTTTGGAAACATCTGACGGGGGAACAGTATGGCCACTCCAACTGTCCATAACCGCGGACGCGGCTATTCGAATAGTTTGACACTCTGCAGAGATTATACACTTTCACCACAACATTCGATACATCCGTCAGGCACAAATCCTGAATTCACCATACGCCGTATGCGGATAATCAATCCTAACCTTTCAATTACACACCCTAGTATAAGCATCTCTCCTATGAGTTTGGCCTCCCAACCATGACCAACTTTCATCGTGGGTACTGCACAGGTGGACAATCTTCACAAGGTAGCCTCAGCTCAGACCTTGGCCGTGAGGGAACTAATACTAAGGTATATAAGTTTCCAGTCAAGCCCTACCCAACTCTCGGGTATTGTGGTTGTACGATGAAATTGGAATCGTATCGCATCCAGACAACCATCAGTTTTATAAAGGTCTAAGGCTCATGCCTCAACATAGATATCACCATAAATCATCTGGTGTTTTCGGAAACACATGTCCAAAACAATTCAATAGAATGATCCATCATTCCAAGGTTTTCATAACCATTTTTCCACCAAGTATTCCCATCTAAAGTTGATCAAGTTTTATGCTTAGCACTAGCATCTACAAGTGGGGGTAAGAAATAATAAGGGGTGGTAAACAAGTGGAGTTTTACTAAGTTCAATCTCATGCCTTAGGATGACATCAAGATTGTCTATCTTAGGCCAAATTTTATGCTATTTATGCAACCTTCATTTATCCTTATAGAATCTACAATTCACTTAAGTAAACTCTAAGTAATAGCTTTGATAAAGAAATAAAGTATAAAGCTTGCAAGTAAAACTAGGATTGGTTTATCAAGTGGTTATGATCATATATGCTTTAAGGCATATAGTGGGCATGGTAGCAAGTAAGTATCTGTTTGCATCAGTAGAGTATCTTGCAAGTGTTAGCTTGCACCGTATCAGTATAAGCTTGCTAAGTTAATAGCTTGCAAGTATTGGCTTGCACATTCAACTAGTAGTATTAGGCTTGAATAGGTAAAGTATCAAGTGTTAGCTTGCCTTGTGCAAAGCAGTGGTTAAAGTTCTCCTCGGCTTCTTCTTCGTAGTATCCTTCTTCCTCCTCGTATCCTTGGTCGGTACTAGCGTCTATGAATAAATACGAGGTACACAATCACCAAACAATACTTAACTACTTGCAGTCATCACACACAAGGGTCCTATAGATGATCTAGCATCATCACTAACATTACAAGATTAAAGCTTGGTTTAATTCCTTTTATTATTAGAAAAGTAATTTCTACTCATTGAAAAACTACTTAAGATTTAATATTATCCAAACCAAACATGGGATCATGTTGACACATGTCATCACCACATATTTCAGTACATGGGAATGTGGTTTAAAGTGGTGTCACAATTTAATAAGGTTTAACCTTTTATTTTAATGAAATAAAGTGACTAGAAATGCTTATGTGGCATTCTTTTATTACTTGGTCCTTATTTCTGTAAGTAAACCCATATATTTTTTTATTCTGAAAGGTATGGTTAAATGTGATTTTTGAGAGTTGGAATCAACTCAAAAGCTATTATGGTTTTAATTTGAAAAATGTTTGAATGCAGAAAATCTTTTGCCTTGTTCTTTTTACCAAGGATGATCTACAAATGCAAATGACTTGAATCCAACGGGCTTGGATTCAGAATTTCTAGACCTTTCTAACAAAATTGGTTTCATTCAATTTGGTTCACTAATCGATCTGGGTTGATTTTTGAATCTAGGTGCAGAAGTGTGTTTGAAATAAAATGGAAAAGGTTAATTTCAAATGACTGGGCTGCGCGGGAAGCGATACTGGGCCGGCCTGCTAAGCACAGCGCTTACGCGGGCTGGTTAAGTCGCTGTCCCCATGCGTCAGTGAGACAAGGGGGTGTGAAGCGGTATGGGGCGATGTGAGCCGTGGGATCTTGTTCTAATCTAACGGCTGAGGGTCTTCGTCCACGTCGGGCAACTCCGGCGAGACTGAAACCTAACGCAGCGGGTGAGGGTCGTTGAGGGCTCACCGGGGCTCAGGCGAGTGTCGGCGAGGTGGGCGAACGACGAAGTCGACGACGGCGAACCTCGTGGTATTGGCAGCTTCTCCTGGGGCGGCTCCAATAGCTGGCTCCCTTCTTCTCCAGCAGGGGCGGGCTCCGGTGAAATTCCGATGATGCGATGCTCGCCTTGCTTCGGGAACGGGGTGGTACGATCAGTGAGGAGAGGGGAGTGAGATGGTGTGCTCAATTCGGCTGGGGGTGGCCTCTATTTATAGTCGCGACGACGATACCGAACGGGATGGGCAGGCGACGGTGGCGACATGGCTACGGGCTGCTAGAGGCATGGCCTGTAGGATTCACAGCATAGAAAACAAAAATTTTCCTACGATGGGAACACCTATGTACCAAGATCTATCTACTAGATACAAAACAACGGGCGGATGTACATCCGTAGAGAACATACCCTTGAAGACCGACAAAGTTTAACGAGTCCAAACTCGTGGTTGATGTAGACGATCTCTTGCCGATCTCAAGATCGAGAGGAAGTCCTAGCGCCGCAAAATAGCAGCGCATCCGTGCTCGCACACACGTTCGAGGCACCGAGCAACCTTCGCCTTCCTCGCTCCAGCGATGCAGCGGAAGCACAGCTCTTTCTTGCAGAATATCCACCGGGAACATGTATCTCGTTAGTCCGAGAGCTTAGGGGATAAATTCTAGAGGGGGAGAGAGATCCTTCACGAGGAGGTGTAAGTGAGAAGTGAGAGGAGGGGCTCCTTATATAGGGGAGGGGGCAGCCCAAGGGGGCATGGCCTCCGGCCATGGAGGGTGCCCCCACCTCTCCCTCATTCATGTGGGTGGACATTCCACTCAAAAAATGTCCCTTCAATTCTCTCCTCTCAAAAACCCACTCAAATTCCCGTTAAATTGCACCAAATTTAATGCAAACTCTCATTAAATAAAACTCCTTTTATTTATTCAGAATTTTGTCAATTACTTTAATGACAAACATTCACATATAACCCCTTGCTAGTATTTCATTTCACATGCAGAAACACTTTCTGCAATTTCACCCGAAAACCTGTTTCGGTATCTAGTGAAATAAATTCCTGCGCTTGTTATTCTTTTCGGCATGAAACTTTTGCTCCAAATGGATGTCGGTGTCTCTTAAGTGTGTCATATGCGGACATGATCGAGACCCCTCTCAGATCAATAATCAGAAGCAGGATCTGGAGACCAATACTGACTCCCACACATTCAACGATGACTTTCTTGTGATCGTCAGAACCTGTTACGCTAGTATCTGTCACATCCCAAGATTTTCCAAATCTTGTAATGTGAAAAATAAATGAATAAAATAAAACTTTGTTGATTTTCAGGGTGAGAAGAAACTTTTTTATTCCAATTGGAAACCTTCAAACCTATTTTGATCAAGATAAAATCCTGAAGGTATTTAAAAAGTTAAATAAACAATAAACTTCAAAATATTTAAAATTACTATTTTTGGATCTTTTAATAAAAGATTTGGTTTTCAAAAGAAAAGGTAGATTTAAAAATAAGGATTATTTTATAGAGCCAAATTAAACCTTGGCCAAACTTCTGAAATAAAGTATTTCTATTTGATAAAAATAGTAAAGTTATATTTAAATAAAATAATAAGGATTTAATATCCAAGTTTATTAAAAAGGTTTTACTATTTTAATCAAAACTTATTATTTTATTTTAAACAAGTTTTCCAAGTATTTTATATTTTAAAATAAAACCTACTGATTCTATTGTGGTATTATTTAGTTTTCAAATGGAGATTTTAAATAAATCAAATCCTATTTGATTTAATAACTAAGGTCCATTTTATTTAATTATTAATGGACCCAAAAATAAAAATGTTATTTTATTTTAAACAAATTTACCAAGTGTTTATTATTTTTAAATAAAACCTACTTAATCGTTTTGGTACTATTTTGGATTTCAAATAGAGTCTTAAAAATATATAGATCAATGAATAAGATCTATTTTATTTAATTAATCAATGGATCCTAAAAAGATTAAAAAAATATATTATTTTGTTTTGGACTTTGTTTTGTGTTGTTAAACAGAGCTAAACTCAATATAAAGTTTGGTGAATGTTTTGTTTTGATTTTTTGATTGATTTGTTTGATTTAATTTCAAAACAGAAAATCAAAAGAGAAAAAGAATAAGATTCAGAACAGAAAAAATAGAGCAAAGACGACCCAGCCCAGCTAAGCCCATCCCAGCCCAGCAGCGCACCTCTCTCCCCAGCAAATCGTTCATTTCTCACTCAGGAACTTAACCGCAAAGAGGATGACAACTGGACCCCACTCCCCTCTCCTCTCTAACGCTGACAAAGGACCCCACGCCAGCTCAGCGTCGTCTTCACCCCGCGATGACCACGCCGGCCATTTCCTGCCAGTAATGCCGCGGTTGAATTCGCTTCAATGCCTCGCCTTAACCTCGCCGTGACCACGCCACCTTAAATGCGTCCCTCTTCTCCCCATTTCTCCTCTGTTTCCAGGCCCTCTCCGCCCCAGGGCTGCTTGAATTGCTCATGGTAAGCCACTGACTCCGACGAGGTCCAGTGCGAATTCCGGCGACCCCACGCCACCCCTTCCATCCCTGAGCATACAGGAACCTTCCCCAGACCCAGGCGCACCTCTCAATATCATCAGCTCGCCCGCCCGTGCTTTGCAGCGTCAACAACGACGACGACCCGTAGCGCCACCGTCTGCTCCAACTCTGACGAGGATTCCTGGTGAGTCTAGACCGCCCCTTACCCCCTCTTGGATACTCACAAGTTCGCTGCATCCATACGAACCTGACGGCGCCTTTTGTTTTCCTTAGCGCGTTGTGTATCATCGCCCCTGCCGACGTCTGACCACACCCGAGGCCCAGCTCAACTCCGGTGAGCAATCCGCGTCACCACCGTGCGCCCCTCGACGAGATACTACCACCTTGAGCTTCCCCAGGATTCTACGAACGTGGTGAGCATCTTCCCATCCTCTCTCGCTTCCTGTTTCGCCGGCACCGCCACCGTCTGGCCGCTCCGCTGCCAGTAGCCACCGCAGCGCCGCCCATCTCTGGCTGGCGTGCTGTGCACCTTAGGATGTAAATCCAAGCGCCACGATAGAACATGATCGAAGGGGTACGAACAGTTCTGTGCCGCACGATCTAATTAAAATCCAACGACCCACAGAGAGCGATTCGCGCGAACCGTTTTCAGCCATTAAGAAGGCGCCACGTGGTGAGTGCTTTGTTTTAAAATCAGAAATGTGTCTATTAGATATTCAAACTTGTAAAATCCATAACTCTAGTTACACACGTCCAAATTTTGCAAATTTTATATCAATGGAATCAGTGGAACAAGCCCTAGCCAACCATGCCATTTGTTTAGTAAAAAGATTCTTGTAAAATGTTTGTTTTTGCATAAACATTTGTATGCTTGTTTAGATTATAAAAATTGTTCAAAAATGATTTTGGGGATAAAATCTTTGGCAAATGGTGTGATTTGAACCTACTGACCATAGGAAACACTTTGTGGTTTCAAAAATGTATTTGGTGAAACAAAAGAATGATTCTTTGATTTAAAACCATTTCTAGTCAAATAAAAAATATAGTTTATTTATTAAAAATGATTTTGGAAGAAAAGTTTTGGGAAATGTTTTTTTTAAACTCTCTGACCCCAAACACCAATTTTTATGGTTTGAAAACATATTTGGTGAACTCCATAGATTAATGCCTTAGTAAAAATATTTCTACACCACATAAAATGATACTTTGTTTTGAAAATGGTTTAGGAAGTGAAATCCCTTGCAAATAACTTTGCCACTTTACAAAATGACCATTAGGTGCTTTCAAATGTTTATGACCCATTAGGAACCACTTTTTCAAATAAAACAAAGCTTGTCATGCTTGCATGCATTATCTTGTTTATATGATTTTATGTAATGAGTTGCTTGAATGGTAGATTGAACTTGTGCCTTGCTTGATTGAATTGTAGTGATTTGAGGAGTGTGATTGTAGAAAGGACAAGGAGTGAACTTATACTCTACCAAAAAGGCAAGTTATGCTTCATACTTTTGTCCCATTATTTTCACTATGCATTAGTGATATTTCTAAGTAGGTCTTGCATAGAAGTTTTGCTAAGTATAAACCTTGCTATGGGAAAACCTAGTAGATGAAAACCTTATTAGAATTTCCTAAGTTAAGATTCCTACTACTATCAAGCTTAGCTTAGCTAATAGAAAACAAGGGTGTAATATACATTCATACTATGGAAAAATTTCTAAGTCTGAGGACTTGTGTTTTTGTTTAATAAAACAACTAAGTTAATGAATCACCTGGGTGGAATGGTAATTGCTTGGTGGTTTTTGTTTGAGTGGTTACACAAGGCCCATGTTTATGGTTTATCTTGTGTATCTCACTTGTGGATGGCCACCCAGGAACAAAGAGATTTGAGATGTCAAATGTTGAGAAGCTTCAAGTGCAGCCACTTGGCATTATGGGCTCTGCCTGGATCACATAGGTTGCTAGAATTTAGCCATTTGGACAGTTGGTGGTAGTGGGATGATAGGTTGGAACGCGTCCATTTGGTCTAAGGAAAGGCTTCTGAAAGATCTTGTCTTGGTGAAACCAAGTCTTGTGGGGAAAGTGCACCACCTCTGCGGAGTGTAAAATCTAAGTACTTAGCCATGTCCCTGGTAAAGGACAATACATGGAAGCAATCAAGAATCTCATCATCAAAATTTCTAAGTTAAAAACTTGTGGTTGAACAAGGGTTAAAGGATCTTCAATCTTTGATTGGGAGATGTCTTGGGAAAAATATTTTGTCAAAGCAAAAACTTAGTATTTTCAAATGTTAAGGAAAAATCTATTTTTGATCAATGCAAGCCTCAACTCCATTTAGCCAAATGCATATAGACGAGAGACTCCACTATACTACCATAGTATCACTTGCCAATACAATTCAAATGTATCAACCCTTGTGGTTGTAACTTGTTATGTTGCAGGTTTGATTGATTTAGTGAAAGGTGTGTTGTTTAGGAATACAAAGTCTACAACCTACATGTCTGCCTGTGGCACTTTGAAGATGAAGGACCCCATGCTTATAGATATTATGCTGCAATGCAATGTAATAGCCAAATGAGCTATGTAAGATGTAATAAAATTATGTTATTCCTGGTTATAAAGTTATATTATGACATTTGTTTCTTGATATTACATCTTAACTGTGGATGCTATCTATTGATCTAGGGACTAGCATTGTAAACACAGGGGACTCTACCTTAGTAAAGGTTGGGAACCTTACAGTATCTTAATCCTTTTGTTTCGCGATATATTACATGTCCGAGATTCGATCATCGGTATCTCTGTACCTAGTTTGATCTCGTTAGTGACATGCACTCTTTTCTCGTTCCCGTGATATAACATTCTAGTGATCAAATCACTTGCTTGCAAGCTAACCAATGTGATATCACCGAGAGGGCCCAGAGTATATATATCCGTCATTGGGATGAAAAAATTCCACTCTCGATCCATGGGCCTCAACATAACACTTTATTAGTTCTCAATCCATCTTTATAATCACCCTGTTACGTTGTGACGTTTGATGTTATCAAGAAACTCTTCCGGTGTTAGTGATTGACATGATCTCATGGTCTAAGGATTAGGATCACTTCGTAAGTTGTTATAGCAATATAAACTCAATGACTTTGATCGTAATGCTATACTTCGGATGAATGTTCAGCACATCATTACACTAATGTTGTGATCCCGTTATTAACAACATCCAATGTCCATGATCAGGAAACCTTGATCATCTTGTTAATCAGCGTGCTAGTTTATGAGAGAGGCATAACTAGGAACTTCCTTTTTGTTTATTAAACACACATGTATTAACGTTTCCGTATTAATACAATTATAGCATGTAAAATAAACATTTATCATAAATAAGGAATACGATAATAACCACTTTATTATTGTCTCTCGGGCATATTCCCTTCATGGCCGGCGGTGGCGATCGCTTGGTGGTATCCTGGCGATGCTCTACGGCTTTAATGCGCTTGTAAGGGTGGTGGCAAATGGTCTGGAACGTGCGATGCTCTGCGCGGCCGAGGCGGCGTCTTCGACGGCCAGCGGTGGCTGTGAGGCATGGGGCGGCAAACGGGGATGTCTGGAAGTCTTCTGGGACGGTGGTGATCGTGTATGCACGCGGCGAGGGCGGCGCACAGTCTGTGGGCTTCGGTCGAGGGTGGCGCTCTGGCGCTTGCTCGGCATGGTTGCTGGCGAGATGGACACGGTTTGTGCTTGTGGTCCAGGGGTTGGCAACGTTCGAGTGCTGGACAGTGAGTGGCGGTGGGGTGTTGGATTGCTCCCAGACATGTTGGCTAGGCTTGCTTCTTCTCCTAGCCTGCTGTCCACACTGGGGTGACATGGTGAGCTTAGGCTGTTCACCATTGATGGCATTGCCAAGCTTACAGTGGGGCTAGTGCTTGTTTAAGTTATCTATATGATCTACTAAGGTTGCTGTGAGCTAGAGAGGGAACAAGTTAGGCTCCAATCACTGCTCACAATAGTGTTTAGATTTTATTTTATTTGAATCTACAAGGTGTTTGATGAAATGGCCGCAAGAATTAAAGTTTTGAATTTTGAAAAGATTTTTGGTGGGTGTGCTAGGTTGGTGCTGGTGAGTCTGCAGATGCTTGGGTTTTGAAATTTGAGCTTGTTTGAGTGGTTTTTGAAAAAGTGGGATCTTCCCATATGATAAAGATTCAATTTTGAATTGTCATTTAAACTATGCATTTGAAAGTTTCTGGATGATCACAAGGTGGTCCTTGATACTTTGTTATGAGTACAATCATGGGGTGTAAATATCCAAACAAGTTTCTGTTAAGTTCTGAAAGTTTGGGACAGCTAAAGTAGGCATGGGAGTTAAATTGGTCAAAATGACCATTCACCTATTTTGTTTGTTTTTGGTTTATTTGTCTTTGGGAAAAGTTTGGGAATTGTTTAGATGATGTTTAATTCACCTAAGCATCCATTTACAAGCAAAGAAACACATAAACAAGGAAATTCAAAAGAATTCAAAATGGGATGCATACACACATGCATGCTTTCATATTTTTATGTAGAAAAGTTTTTGTTAACCCTAATTTTGAGGATTAGAGTTTGATGATCTTAGTTTAATATTTTTGGGATGTTACAAACCTTCCCCCCTTTAAACAAAATCTCGTCCCGAGATTTGAAAAAGGACGAAAAGATTACCTAGGATTTGAAGAGATCGGGAAACTTCGTCCTGATGTGATCTTCGCGCTCCCAGGTTGCTTCCTCTTCTGTGTGGTTGCTCCACTGAATCTTGAGAAATTTGATGCTTCAGGTTTGGGTGGTTCGGAAATCTTCTTCCAAAATACGGATGGGTACTTCGGGAAAGGTCTGGTCATCGTTGATCTCTATGGTCCGGTGATCGATATTCTTGAACACTTCGGTCTTCTCGGGGACTTCGATACACTTGCGAAGTAATGAGATATGGAACACATTGTGCACAGCTGAAATATCTTTGGGTAGTTCCAATTGATACGACACTTCTCCTTGACGGTTCAGAATCTTGAAGGGTCCGTTATATCTGGGGGCTAACTTTCCTTTGAGTTGGAAACGGTGCATTCCCTTTAATGGCGACACCTTCAGATACACAAAATCTCCTATGTTGAAGGCGAGGTCTCGACGTCTCTTGTCGGCGTAACTCTTCTGTCTGGACTGGGGTGTCTTGAGGTTCTCACGAATCTTGTGAACCTTCTCTTCTACTTCTCATAGGATGTCGGGTCCGAAAATCTGATTCTCTCCTACTTCCGACCAGTTCAAAGGGGTGCGACACTTATTTCCGTACATGAATTCAAATGGGGCCATTTGCAAACTAGCTTGTTAACTGTTGTTGTATGAAAATTCTGCAAACGGCAGACAGTCTTCCCACTTGGATCCATATTCTAACACACATGCTCTCAGCATATCTTCGAGTATTTGGTTTACTCGCTTCGTTTGTCCATCGGTCTGAGGGTGATATGCGGTGCTGAAATCTAAGCGGGTTCCTAAACCTTCTTGGACTTTCTTCCAGAATCTCGAGGTAAACTGAGTTCCTCAATCAGATACGATGCTCTTGGGGACTCCATGCAAACTAACTATCCTAGCGATGTATAACTCCGCTAGCTTCAAACTCTGATATGTGGTCTTGACGGGTAAGAAATGGGCGACTTTGGACAATCGGTCCACTATGACCCAGATAGAGTCATTTACCCTACTAGAAGTAGGCAATCCGGTGATAAAGTCCATTCCAATGGAATCCCATTTCCATTCCGGAATCTGCAATGGTTGCAACGGTCCAGCGGGTCTTTGATGTCCTGCCTTGACTCGCTGACATATATCACACTTGGCGATATAGCTTTCGATTTCTCTCTTCATCTTATGCCACCAAAATTGTTCTTTCAAATCTTGATACATCTTAGTTCCTCCGGGATGGATAGAATAAAGAGTATCATGAGCTTCCTTCAGAATAACTTCTTTCAACTCAGAATCTTCTGGTACACAAAGGCGTCCTTTGTACCACAGAACTTCTTCTTCGTCTTCGGTGAATCCGGGTACTTTGCCGGTACCAATGCGACGCTTGATTCCGTCGATAATAGCATTTCCTTTCTGCGCCTCTTTGATCTGACTAATCAAAGTGGATTGAAGTTGTATGCTAACCGAAAATCCTTCACTTACTAATTCCATTCGAAAATCTTCCATCTCTTTGTGCAAGCTTGGTTTCTCCTTTAAAATCATGGAGTTCAAGCGACACGGCAATCTGCTACCACGTTGGATTTACCAGGGTGATAGTGAATCTCTAGGTGGTAATCCTTGATTAGCTCAATCCATCTTCTCTGTCTCATATTCATTTCCTTCTGAGTGAATATATACTTCAGGCTCTTGTGATCCGAATAAATCTCACAACGATTTCCCATCAGGTAATGTCTCCATGTCTTCAGGGCTAGAACTACGGATGCGAGTTCAAGGTCATGGGTTGGGTAATTTTGCTCATGTTGTTTCAGTTGTCGAGATAGATAAGATATAACTTTGCCTTCTTGCATTAGCACACATCCGAGACCGATCTTGGATGCATCACAATACACATCGAAGGGCTTTGTGATATCCGACATGATTAAGATTGGGGCTGAAATCAATCTCCTCTTGAGTTCTTGAAAACTCGCTTCACATTTGTCGGTCCATTCAAACTTCTTGTCCTTCTTCAGCAATTGGGTCATGGGTCTGGCGATACTCGAGAATCCTTCTACGAACTTGCGGTAGTATCCCGCCAATCCGAGAAATGCACAAACTTGGGTTTGAGTGGTTGGGGCTTGCCAATCTTCGACATCTTTCACCTTTGCGGGATCAACGTCAATTCCTCCGGCTGATATAATGTGACCGAGGAATCCTACCTCCTATAACCAGAATTCCCATTTTCTAAACTTGGCATACAGCTGATGCTCTCTAAGGGTTCCAAGAATGGTCCTTAGGTGTACCTCATGTTCTTATTCCAATTTGGAATAAATCAGAATGTCATCGATGAAAACAACGACAAACTTATCCAGGAAGTCCATAAAAATATTATTCATGAGATTCATGAAATAAGCGGGGGCATTGGTTAATCCAAAGGACATAACGGTATACTCGTATAATCCATATCGGGTGGTAAAGGCAGTCTTGGGAATATCTTCTGCACGAATCTTGAGTTGATGATAGCCAGTCCTAAGATCAATATTAGAAAACACTTTAGCACTGGTCAACTGATCAAACAAATCTTCTATCTTGGGCAAGGGATACTTGTTCTTGATGGTAACATCATTCAACTTCCTGTAATCCGTACACAAACGGTTACCTCCATCCTTCTTGTCCACGAACAAAATAGGTGATCTCCAAGGTGACGCACTTGGTTGAATCAATCCAATTTCCAACATGGAATCCAGTTGCTTCTTCAGTTCTTCCAGTTCCGACGGATTCATACTATAGGGTCTCTGGGCTATGGGTCCTGTTCCGGGGATTAGTTTGATGATAAACTCGATATCCCGATCTAGGGGCATACCAGGCAGAACATCTGGAAATACATCGGAGCATTCACAGACTATCTAGACTTGGTCAATGGTAGGTTGGGATATACTCTTGTTGCACTTGAATTGTCGAGGTAAGGTTTCAGATATATGCTCGACTGATATTCCGGCGGTACTGGTCTTGGTTATGGCTTTCTTGGCACAGTCAATGAATACTTT
This sequence comes from Avena longiglumis, assembly GCA_030063025.1. Classification (NCBI taxonomy): domain Eukaryota; kingdom Viridiplantae; phylum Streptophyta; class Magnoliopsida; order Poales; family Poaceae; genus Avena; species Avena longiglumis. The sequence goes on from CP125974.1 coordinate 146,930,816, forward strand.
ATGTTTGGACATCCAATCCATTCCTAGTACTACTTCCAAACCTTTAGTTCCGAGTACTATCAGATTAGCATAAAAATCTATGCCATGGATTCGGATAGGGACGGCCTTGCAAATTTGCCTAGCCTTGGTGGTTGATCCGGGAATTTGGACGATCATAACATGCTTCAGTTTTGTTGGTTGAATTTTACTAGTGCATGCAAATTCTTCGGTGACAAATGAATGCGATGCACCAGAATCAAACAACACTCTTGCAAGTACTGAATTAACAGAAAACATACCCAGCACGACGTCTGGCGCTTCCTGAGCTTCTTCAGCATGCATGAGGAAAAGACGGCCGTTGCAGTTGAGCGAATTCCCTGGGGAAAACCTTCTTCCTGGCTGAACGCGACGTTGCTGCTGAGCTGGGGCATTTGCATTGGGGGTTGCGGCATTCTTCTTGTTGGGGCACTCATTAGAATAGTGGCCTTTATTTCCACAGTCATAACAAGTCACTTATGACTTGTCCTTTGCTGCTACAGGCACAACATTGCTTCCAGTCCTCGGGGCAGTGTTGGTGTTGGTGGTGGTATTGTTGTTGAACTTGGGTGGGGCACGGTTGAAATTGCTAGAGTTCCCAGGGTTGTTGTGATTTCCTCCGGGCCTTGGGTTTCCACGGTTGGGGTAGGTTGGACGGTTCATCGAGGGTCTGTTGGTTCTTGGGGCAAATCCTTGAGATGGGTTAGGGTGATACTTTGGGGTCTGATGGGTTCCTGGCTGGTGCATAATGCGACGCTTGCAGTTCTCATTGGCTTGGTTGATATTTCCTTCCATTTGGATGGCAGAGTCGACCAGGGCTTCAATATTGGAAAAGGGGATATTGACTAACACAGTCTGCATCTCATCATGCAGACCATTCAAGAATCTTTCTTTCTTCTTGGCTTCGGTGTCGATCTCATCCGGGGAATACCTAGCTAATGACAAGAATTTGTCACGGTATTCCACTACATTCATCCTTCCTTGATTCAGTTCTCTGAACTCGTCTCTCATCCTCTTGATTAAACCCGGTGGTACATGGGTTCTGCTAAACTTGACCTTGAATTCCTCCCAGGTCATCATCTGGCCTTCGGTCATTGCACGAACACTGTTCCACCATGCTCTGGCATCTCCGGCTAGATAGTGGGTGGCGAACAAAACTTTCTCGTTAGCTTCCACTCCGGCGACTTCTAGGTTATTTTCCATGGTTTGCAGCCAATCATCGGCGTCTAAGGGCTCTTCCGACTTAGTGAAAACAGGTGGGCTGGTGTTTTGGAAATTCTTTAGCTTAGATCCATGGTTGTCCTGATTTCCGTGGCCTTGGTTGTTGTGTGCAAGCTGAGCTATCTGTTGCAGGGTGGCTAGGTTGGCTTGACATTCGGCTCTTTCAGCTTCACGGTCAGAAGTCAACATTTGCAGTATCTGCAACATCGGGTCCGAGGATGAACCACTTCCTCCACGTGGCATCTGAAGATTGAGATAGATCATGAGAAAAGAGGGAAATTTCTAAGTTTCTAGGACTTTGAGAAGTTTTTAAAGTTTGACTCAGATTTTTCTAGCAACTTGCTTTTCATTCATTCATTCATAGCACACGGTACAACACACACCACAACAAAGGGAAACAGATGGTTTTAAGAACCATTCTGGAAACTACGATACAGTGGGACCGAATACTACTCACTACGCTAGTGCTCAAGTGCTACTACTCCTCGGAGTCGGTGTAGTCGTCATCCTCATCATCCTCGTCGTCATCGATGAAGGCGTAATCATCCTCATCGGTGAAGAAATACATAGCCTGATCTTCCAGGAAATCATCATCATCACTGAGATAGGAGTAGGGGTCCCCACAAAAATCCTCTCTGGCATTCTCCCTTTCCTCCAACTGCATGTCTCTCTCATGGATGGTCTCCTCCAAAGACGAGATACGGTGGCAAAGACGGGCAATGATGCGCTCCTTCTTGTCAAGCTGACGACGGCAAGACTTGCGATCCTTCGCTAGCATGGCGATGGTCTGATCCTTCATGTTGATGACGACGGACTTGTGGTTGGAGTAGTCACGACAGTTGTCCAACTCTTGCTGACGATCGTACATCATGAAGCTAAGGTGGTCCAATTGAGTTTTCAGCTCGTGGTGGTATGGGGCTTCCAGTGGTTTTCCATTAGCATCACGCCTTGGGCAAAACTCAAAGAGAGTACCCTTGATCTGGTTGATACTCTGCCCACACATACGGGAAAGAGCTTCCTGCATTGCCCTAGCAAGTCCATCGAGCCAGTTGTTCTCTCTTAAGGTGAACTGAATTCCCTCAGCGGTGGGAGGTTCAATCTTTCCTCGGAGACTTGCAACAATTAGCCACTACATATATTCTCCTCCTTGATCATTGAGATGAGCTCCGAAGAACTCGTCGTGAGGACACTCAAGAAGTTCCGAAAGCTGGTCCAAATGCCTCTCAAAGATAAGGTCTCCACCATTTCCCAATTGGTAAAACTTGTTGTACTTCATGTCCATCTAAAAGAATATAAGATGAGTAAGTTAATAGAGTGATCAAGTGTGTCAAATTTTATGTATTTTGCAAGAGTTTTCGAGGAACATGAATTTTCATGAAAGAAGTGAGTGATAAGAATGGGAAGAAGTTTTTTGTAAATATTTGCTTCCTTTGGTTTTGAAACTAAGTTTTTGATTCAAACGTCCAGTCTAACTAGGGTATCCTATGGTCAGGATCGCTCTGATACCAACTTGTCAACACCCGGATTTTTAATCCCAGATGCCTGTTATGCCATACATCGCAATCCCAGGATTACAATTTTTGCGAGACATAACAGAATTGGAGACCACAGTACATCATCCATTACAAACCATACATAAGGTTTTACACAAATAAGGATCTCATGATCCAGTCTTAATACAACACAAGCAGCGGAATACGTAATAATAACAGTACCGTAGGCGAAACTCCATCTTCGGGGTCACAGGCAATGCTGACGATGGGAGATGATCCTAGTTGTCGTAACCACCTGGGATCCATCCTCCAGGTACTCCTCTTCATAGCCTGGCCATGGGAATAGCCAGGGACAAAGCCATGAGTACTCTTTAAGTACTCGCAAACTAATACTAACAAGTGAAGGGGTTTTTGTAATGGGACACTAGGCTCTAGGGTTGTTTTTGCAAAAAGCCAGATTTACCTCTACTAAGTTCATAAGCAAGAGAGCTAGTTGAAGTTTATAACACCTAAGTGGGAACTTGTATTTCATATCACAACCCTGTTGTGGTCAAGTCAAAGTCTCAAATCATTTCACAAGTCATTTTTGGAAACATCTGACGGGGGAACAGTATGGCCACTCCAACTGTCCATAACTGCGGACGCGGCTATTCGAATAATTTGACACTCTGCAGATATTGTACACTTTCACCACAACATTCGATACATCCGTCAGGAAAAAATCCTGAATTCACCATACTCAGTATGCTGATAATCAATCCTAACCTTTCAATTACACGCCCTAGTATAAGCACCTCTCCTGTGAGTTTGGCCTCCCAACCATGACCAACTGTCATCTTGGGTACTGCACAGGTGGACAATCTTCACAAGGTAGCCTCAGCTCAGACCTTGGACGTGAGGGAACTAATACTAAGGTATATAAGTTTCTAGTCAAGCCCTACCCAATTCTCGGGTATTGTGGTTGTACGATGAAATTGGAATGGTATCGCATCCAGACAACCATCAGTTTTATAAAGGGCTAAGGCTCATTCCTCAACATGGATATCACCATAAATCATCTGGTGTTTTCGGAAACACATGTCCAAAACAATTCAATAGAATGATCCATCATTCCAAGGTTTTCATAACCATTTTTCCACCAAGTATTCCCATCTAAAGTTGATCAAGTTTTATGCTTAGCACTAGCATCTACAAGTGTGGGTAAGTACTAATAAGGGGTGGTAAACAAGTGGAGTTTTACTAAGTTCAATCTCATGCCTTAGGATGACATCAAGATTGTCTAGCTTAGGCAAAATTTTATGCTCTTTATGCAACCTTCATTTATCCTTCTAGAATGTACAATTCACTTAAGTAAACTCTAAGTAATAGCTTTGATAAATAAATAAAGTATAAAGCTTGCAAGTAAAACTAGGATTGGTTTATCAAGTGGTTATGATCATATATGCTTTAAGGCATATAGTGGGCATGGTAGCAAGTAAGTATCTATTTGCATCAGTAGAGTATCTTGCAAGTGTTAGCTTGCACCGTATCAGTATAAGCTTGCTAAGTTAATAGCTTGCAAGTATTGGCTTGCACATTCAACTAGTAGTATTAGGTTTGCATAGGTAAAGTATCTTGCAAGTGTTAGCTTGCCTTGTGCAGAGCAGTGGTTGAAGTTATCCTCGGCATCTTCTTCGTAGTATCCTTCTTCCTCCTCGTATCCTTGGTCGGTACTAGCGTCTATGAATAAATACGAGGTACACAATCACCAAACAATACTTAACTACTTGCAGTCATCACACACAAGGGTCCTATAGATGATCTAGCATCATCACTAACATTACAAGATTAAAGCTTGGTTTAATTCCTTTTATTTTTAGAAAAGTAATTTCTACTCATTGAAAAACTACTTAAGATTTAATATTCTCCAAACCAAACATGGGATCATGTTGACACATGTCATCACCACATATTTCAGTACATGGGAATGTGGTTTAAAGTGGTGTCACAATTTAATAAGGTTTAACCTTTTATTTTAATGAAATAAAGTGACTAGAAATTCTTATGTGGCATTCTTTTATTACTTGGTCATTATTTCTGTAAGTAAACCTATATATTTTTATATATTCTGAAAGGTATGGTTAAATGTGATTTTTGAGAGTTGGAATCAACTCAAAAGCTATTATGGTTTTAATTTGAAAAATGTTTGAATACAGAAAAGCTTGTGCCTTGTTCTTTTTACCAAGTATGATCTACAGATCCAAATGACTTGAATCCAACGGGCTTGGATTCAGCATTTCCAGGCCTTTCTAACAAAATTGGTTTCATTCAATTTGGTTCACTAAATCGATCTGGGTTGATTTTTGAATCTAGGTGCAGAAGTGTGTTTGAAATAAAATGGAAAAGGTTAATTTCAAATGAATGGGCTGCGCGGGAAGCGATACTAGGCCGGCCTGCTAAGCACAGCGCTTACGCGGGCTAGTTAAGTCGCTGTCCCCATGTGTCAGTGAGACGAGGGGGTGCGAAGCGATATGGGGCGATATGAGCCGTGGAATCTTGTTCTAATATAACGGCTGAGGGTCGTCGTCTACGTCGGGCAACTCCGGCGAGACTGAAACCTAACGCGGCGGGTGAGGGTCGTTGGGGGCTCACCGGGGCTCAGGCGAGGGTCGGCGAGGCAGACGAACGACGAAGTCGACGACGGCGAACCTCCTAGTACTGGCAGCTTCTCCTGGGGCGGCTCCAATCGCTGGATCCCTTCTTCTCCAGCAGCAGCGGGCACCGATGAAATTCCGGTGATGCGCTGCTCGCCTTGCTTCGGGAACGGGGTGGAACGATCAGTTAGGAGAGGGGAGTGAGATGGTGTGCTCAATTCGGTTGGGGTTGGCCTCTATTTATAGTCGCGACGACGAGACCGAACGGGATGGGCAGGCGACGGTGGCGACATGGCTACGGGCTGCTAGAGGCATGGCCGGCGGTGGCGATCGCTTGGTGGTCTCCTGGCGATGCTCTACGGCTTTAATGCGCATGTAGGGGCGGTGGCAAATGGTCTGGAACGTGCGATGCTCTGCGCGGCCGAGGCGGCGTCTTTGACGATGAGCGGTGGATGTGAGGCATGGGGCGGAAAACGGGGATGTCTGGCGGTCTCCTGGGACGGTGGTGATCGTGTATGCACGTGGCGAGGGCGGCGCACGGTCTATTGGCTTCGGTCGAGGGTGGCGCTCTGGCGCATGCTCGGCATGGTTGCTGGCGAACTGGGCACGGTCTGTGCGTGTGGTCCAGGGGTTGGCAACGTTCGAGCGCTGGACAGGGAGTGGCGGTGGGGTGTTGGCTTTCTCCCAGACATGTTGGCTAGTCTTGTTTCTTCTCCTAGCTTGCTGTCCACACTGGAGTGACATGGTGAGCTTCGGCTGTTCACCATTGATGGCATTGCCAAGCTTACAGTGGAGTTAGTGCTTGGTTTAGTTAGCTAGATGATCTACTGAGGTTGCTGTGAGCTAGAGAGGGAACAAGTTAGGCTCCAATCACTCCTCACAATAGTGTTAATATTTTATTTGATTTGAATCTGCAAGGTGTTTGATGAAATGGCCGCAAGAATTTATGTTTTGAATTTTGAAAAGATTTTTGGTGGGTGTGCTAGGTTGGTGCTGGTGAGTCTGCAGATGCTTGGGTTTTGAAAGTTGAGCTTGTTTGAGTGGTTTTTGAAAAAGTGGGATCTGCCCATATGATAAAGATTCAATTTTGAATTGTCATTTAAACTATGCATTTGAAAGTTTCTGGATGATCATAAGGTGGGCCTTGATACTTTGTTATGAGTACAATCAAGGGGTGTAAAGATCCAAACAAGTTTATGTTAAGTTCTGAAAGTTTGGGACAGCCAAAGTAGGCATGGGAGTTAAATTGGTCAAAATGACCATTCACCTATTTTGTTTGTTTTTGGTTTATTTGTCTTTGGGAAAAGTTTGGGAATTGTTTATATGATGTTTAATTCACCTAAGAATCCATTTACAAGCAAAGAAACACATAAACAAGGAAATTCAAAAGAATTCAAAATGGAATGCATACACACATGCATGATTTCATATTTTTATTTAGAAAAGTTTTTGTTAACCCTAATTTTGAGGATTAGAGTTTGATGATCTTAGTTTAATATTTTTGGGATGTTACACCTCCCCTCTCTCTCTCTCTCGATGACACTCCAAGGTTCTCTGATTCCACGCGGTTCTAACGCCCCCTCCCAATCACTTTCTCTTGGTCTGCAGCCCTGTCCCCGTCGACAATAGAAGTGCCCGACGCCGTCGTGAAGTCCGGCGAGCAATTTCCTTCGTCCTCGTGCGCCCCCTGCCTCCTCTCGAACACGTTGAGCATCGAAACGATCCCCTGAACCTGGTGAGCCACTCCTTTTACTCTCTCGCTTCCTGCATCGCCGGTGACGCCACCGCCAGGCCGCTCCGCCGCCAGTCGCCGCTGCCAGCGCTGCTAGTAAATGGACAGTGATTGTACGCCGTAGGATTTAGATCCAATGCACGCGATAGAACTAAAACGTAGAGGTACGTTTTGATCTGAACCGTGCGTTGCAGCTTAGATCCAACACACCGCGTAGGCCGATCCATGTGAACCGGTATCGACAAATCAAAACACGACGAGTGGCCTGTAATTTGTTTTAAAAACAGAAACTTGTCTATTAGTTGTTTGGTTTTGTAAAATTCATAACTTTTAATCCACACGTCCAAATTTTATGAATTTTATATCAATGGAATCAGAAAAACAAACCCTACCCAACCATGCACTTTGTTTAAAGAATTGCGTCTGATAAATTGTTTGTTTTTGCAGAAACATGTGTAGGAATATTTTGAATATAAAAATTAATCTAGCAATGTTTTTAAGATAAAAATCTTTGGAAAATGGTTTGTTTTGAACCTAATGACCATATAAAACAACTTGTGGAATTAAAAGTATATTTTTTGAGGGTAAAAGATGAATCTTTGATTTAGAACATTTCTAGTCAAATAAAAATAATGTTATTATGTTAAAAATGCTTATGGATAAAAACCTTTGGGAAATGGTTTGAATTAAACTCTATGAACCTAAATAGAAAGTTTTATGAATTAAAAATATATTTGGTAAACCATATAAAAGTTATTGCTTTGCTAAAGGCATTTTCAACAACACAAAATATTGATTTGGTGTAAAAATGGTTTATAGGTAAAACCTTTTGCAAATGGTCTTAATATTAAACACTTGACCATAAAACACTAACATTTGTGTTTAAAATGTATTTATCAAACACTAGAAATATTACTTTGATTGAACCATTTCTAGCAAAACAAAAATGACCTAAAATAGCCATTTTCACTAACTTGATATCAAATGATTTTACCATATTTAAAAAATTCCTTGCCACTTTTGTAAATGACCAATAGGTGTTTTCAAATGTCTATAACTTATTATAAAACACTTTTTCAAATAAAACAACCTTTGGCATGTTTGCACGCATTGCTTTGTTTCTATTATTTTATGTGATGTTTGCTTGAATGGTAGATTGAATATTGCTTGCTTGGTTGAATTGTAGTGGAATTTGAAGAGTGCCCACGGAGTTCACTTGGGACAGGACGGACCACCCAGACCTTGTGCCCACGGAGAACCAGTACGCCATGGTCATCAACCCATTGATTGACGGCTTGGAGTTCACCAAGTGCATGGTGGATAGTGGAAGCAACATCAACATTATGTACCTGGATACACTGCATAAGATGAACTTGATGGAGGCAAACCTAAGGCGGACTAACACCATGTTCCATGGCATAGTTCCTAGATGGGAGGCTCGGTACCTTGGGTGCATTACACTTCAGGTAGCCTTTGGCGACGTTAATAATTACCGCCAAGAGCGCATGACCTTTGAGGTGGTCCCCTTCAAGAGCGTGTACCACGTCATATTCGTCTGCGACATATTCCACATGTTCATGGCCAAGCCATGCTTCGTCTACAACAAGCTCAAGATACCCTGACCAAACGGTGTCATCACCGTATCCGGAAGCTTTACCAAGGCAAGGGACTGCGAGATCAATGAAGCGCGTTGCGGAAAATCCTCTACAGCGAAGAATTCAAGGAGATCCAGAGAAAGGTCAATGACTCAGAGATGCCCGCGTCGAAGAAACAGATCTCCGATCCGCTCCTGCGTTCAAGGCCGCCATCGAGACCAAGCCGGTGGAACTTGTGGTAGGCGATGCCTCCAAGACCGTCGCCATTGGGACGAACCTGGATCCCAAATAGGAAAGCGCGCTCGTCGAGTTCCTCCGTGAGAATAGGGACATCTTTGCTTGGCAACCTGCCGACATGAAAGGTGTACCTATGGAACTTGCCGAGCACAGCTTAAACATAGATCCAAAATATAAGCCAGTGAAACAACCTCTACGACGCTTCAGAGATGAGAAGAGACGCGTCATTGGAAAATAGATAGTGTAAGATCCCTCCTTTGTAAAGGAAAGGACCCCTGTTATTGCAATGCTAGTCCCTGGATCAATGCTAGCTTCCACAGTTTAAGATGAAGTACACAGATACAAAGGTCGTTTATTACATTCATTCCAGAGATAAAACATAGTCTTTTACAACTCAGGGTCAAAGGCATAATACAAGAGTTTTGGAATAAGTAAATAAACATAAGTCTTCATCTTCATGTGCCACAGGCAAGCATGTTGAGTGTAGACTCATGACTCCTACTCATCATCGGAGTAACCTGCAACATCACAAGTTACAGCCACAGTGGGTCAATACTTTGGAATAGTATTGACAAGTGATACCTTGGTAAATTTTAAGTGGACTATATTACTATATGCATTTTGGCTAAGTGTAGCTTGGCTTGCTTTGCTTGAAAATAGGTTTTCCCTATTAGTTGAAATCACTAAGTTTTTCTTTATCAAAAACTTCCCCAAGAAACCACCAATAGACATTGGGGTCCTTCACCCTTGTTCACCCACAAGTTTTACTTAGAAGTTGGAGTGATGAGATTCTTGTAGCTTCCATGTCTTGATGCTCAAGTTGTCCATTGCCATGGACCTGGATAAGTACTTAGATTTTCCATCTGCAGAGGTTGTGCACTTTCCCCACCAGACTTGGTTTCCCAAGACAGGACCTTTCAGAAGCCTTTCCTTAGTCAAATGGACGCGCTCCAACCTATCATTCCCATTACCACCAACTGTCCAAGTGACTAAGTTCTAGCAACCTATATGATCATGGCAGAGCCCATATTGCCAAGTGGTTGCACTGTAAGCTTTCTCAACACTTGGCCTCCAAATCCCTTTGTGCCTGGGTGGCATACCACAAGTGATATACACAAGCCAAATCCATGGCCTTGTGTAACCACTCAACCAAAAACCACCATTCAAGTCCCATTCCACCCAGGAAGTTCATTGACTTAGTTGTTTTATTAAGAAAAGCATGAGTCCCAAAGGACTTAGAATTATTTCATCATAGCATGTACATTCTTTGCCAACCCTTGTTTTCTACTAGCTAGGCTAAGCATGGAATAGTAACTTAACTTAGGAAAATTCCCTATCAATGCTACAATTATACACTACATAGGATTTCCCAACATAACATTTGCAAAAGTAGCATGCAAGACTTAGCAAAAATAATTCTAATGCTTATTCAAAATAGAGGGTGGAAATATCATGTAGTATCACTTGCCTTGGTAATGGGGAGAGTGGCACTCTTCACAATCACAGTCACTAGCAAAATCTACACAAAAATTTTGTAGCACACAATTACATACAATTCATATACAAGCAAAAATATGAATGCATGCATGCAAGAAAATGCTAAGTGATGATTTTTGAAAAACTCTACCAAGAAAGTGCATGAAACAGAAACATAACCAAGCCAAAAAGTTTGCTAACCAAACTCATTTAGCCCTAAAACAATTTGCTAAACAAAAACTATGCCCAAAATGGACCTAAACATGTTTCTGCATAAAAAGTCATTTTAACAGATACTATTTGTTAAACACATTGCGGATTCAGAAAGGCCTTGATTCACTGATTCCAACGGTATAAAATTTGCAAAAATCTAACGTGGGAATCAAAAGTTATAGCCATTTGAAAATTGGATCTAAATCTGATTTGAATTCTGTTTTTGATTTAAACTCTAGCCACGCGTCGTGTTTCTATTGGCTCGTACCGGTTCGGCCGGATCGAGCTCTGCGGGCTGTAGGATCTAAATAAATCACACGGTCCTGAGCGCGTACCTGTTCGCTGATAAGTGATTCTATCCTGACGCTTGGATCTAGATCTAACGGTGCTCGAGCACGCGACCATGTCCTGGCGGCGCGCGGCGTGGCGAAGCGCCGCTTCACTGGCGCTAAGCGTTCCGGTCGTCGCGAGAGGGGAAGTGGCTTACGAACCGCGATGGCGTCTTTGAAGCTTGACGTGGTGTTGGTTTGCGAAGGGGCGCGCTGGCACGGCTTCAGGAGATCGTCGGAGTAACGGGCGACATCGGTCGCTTGCAGAAGTGGTGCTTGCCGAGGTTTGGCGTCGCCCTAACACGAGCCAGAGGCATCAGAAGTTGCACAAAACACAGGCGAACAAACTCGCGTGAAGGAGGGGGCAAGGGGCGCTCGGGTTTTACCTGAATTGGTCGCCGGAGTCAAGCGGCGGCGCAGGTGGTTTCGGTCGTGGACGGAGACGATGACTTGGGTCACGAGCAGGCAAAAGAAATGTGTCAGCAGGTGCGCAAGAACGTGCTGAGCATCCTCGTTTGAACGAGAGAGAGGGGGGCGGTCGAGGCTCACCGGAATCGGTCGCCGGAGTCGTCGATACTGCGGGGCTTCGAGAGCAAATGTGCGCAGCCTGGTGGCGGAGTGAGCGAGGAGAGTGGGGGAAAAAGCTCGCGGTGCAGAGGGGATTTTATGGGCCCTGGTGTGATAGGAAACGCCTGTGGCTTTAAGGCTAATTACACAGCGCCATTACCGGCCTTGACAGCAGCGGCGACGTGGTCGCGGGCGCGGTTTGGGGAAGACGAGGGCAACATGGAGAGGGCCTGCTCGTCAGCGAAGCGCGCAAAGAGGAGGTGGGTCTGTCACTGTCGGCATGCAGGTGCGTCGGCGCGTGCGAGTGGAAAAGAGATAGCCCGGGAGGGCTAGTTGGGCCTGTTCAGAAGCTGGGCTAGATTCCTGGCGCTCGGCCCTTTTCTTTTGTTTACTCCTTTTCTTTTTCTATTTCTATTTTCTGAATTGATTTTCAAATGAATTCAAGTTCCATTTGAATTCAAATTTTCTTGGGATTTTTGCAGTGAGCAGTGGTCTCAAATATAGGCATAAGATCAAGTGGTTGCTTTGCAAAGGCTTGGTCAAGCTTGGGGATCATAAAATCAGAGGCTTGGCACTTGGTTTGCAAAAATTGAGAAATAGTTTTTGAAACATTTCAAATTTGTAAACCTTGGTCCAAAATCACAATCAATCCTTTCTATAAGAAAGCCAAACAAGCTAAGTTTAAAATCAATCAAACTTCTCAAATGGGGATGGCCATTTGATTTGAATCTGCTCACATAAAATCGTAGCACTTTGTGTTACTGTCTTCTAAAATGAGTTTGAAATTGTTCTCAAATCTATATGCATGCATGAATGATATGCAAACTTTGAAATTATGATTTTAGGGATGTTACAGATAGCTAGGTTACTTAAGGCTGAGTTTATCCGAGAAGTCCTTCACACCTGATGGGTCTCCAATCCTGTACTTTTCCCCTAAAAGGGAACCAATGAATTAAGAATGTGCGTTGATTACACCGGCTTGAACAAAGCATGTCCTAAAGATCCGTTTGCTTTGCCTCGCATTGACCAAGTCATTGACTCGAAGGCTGGCTCGGAACTTTTGTGTTTTCTCGATGCATACTCAGGATACCACCAGATCAAGATGAGGAAGTCGGACGAATTGGCTACTTCGTTCACTACCCCCTACGACACATTTTGCTATGTCACGATGCCCTTTGGGCTGAAAAACGTAGGTGCTACCTACCAGCGGACAATGCAACATTGTCTTCACGACCAAATTGGTCGGAACGTTCACGCTTATGTGGACGATATCGCGGTGATGTCTAAAAAGTCAAAAGACTTAATCTCCGACTTAAAAGAAACCTTTGATAATCTCCGGAAATACAACATGATGCTTAACCCTAAGAAGTGCGTCTTTCGGGGTTCCAACCGGCAAATTGTTGGGCTTCATCGTTTCCCAGCGCGGAATCGAGGTCAACCCGGAGAAAATCAAGGCTATCTTAAACATAAACCATCCGACATGCCTAAAGGACATCCAACGACTAACAGGTTGTGTTGCAGCAGTTAGTCGGTTCATCAGCAGACTCGGAGAGAAGGCTCTACCGCTGTACAAGTTGCTGAAGAAGGTGGACAAATTCACATGGACGGACGAGGCAGATGCAGCATTGAAGAAACTCAAGGATATTCTTTCCTCAGCGCCCATCCTTGCAGCACCCGAGCCTGGCGAGCCCCTGTTAATTTACATGGCGGCAACCAACCGGGTTATCAGCATCGTTGTCGTGGTAGAGCGGAAGGAACCAGGCTATGAGCACGGAGTTCAACGACTAGTTTACTATGTAAGCGAGGTCTTGACGGAGTCCAAGAAGCGTTACCCGCACTACCAAAAGATAGCTTATGGAGTATTCCTCGCTTCGCGGAAGTTGAGGCATTACTTTCAGGAGCACCCAATCACAGTAGTGAGCAAAACTCCACTGTCCGACATTATCAACAACAGCGACGCTACAAGAAGGGTCGCGAAGTGGGGCATTGAACTTGCCGCCTTCGAGATCACCTACAAAAGACGCGACGCTATCAAGTCACAAGCCTTAGCGGATTTTATTGCAGATTGGACGGAGATGCCAGATGCCACTCCATTGCCGGAACCAGAGTACTGGGTGATGCACTTTGACGGATCAAAGCTGCTCAACGGCTCTGGGGATGGTGTATTGCTACAGTCACCAAAAGGAGAAAAGCTACACTACGTTCTGCAGATCCACTTCGAGGCTACAAACAACATGGCGGAGTATGAAGCACTCATTCACGGACTGCGTGTAGCCAAGGATATTGGCATCAAGCGCATAGTTGGCTGTGGAGATTCCGACTTGGTTGCCCAGCAGGTGGCTGGCACCTGGAATGCGCGGAACCCTATGATGGCGGCATTATCGCGACGAAGTGGACGAGATAGCCAAGAGCTTCTTGGGCTACGAAGTCAAGTATGTGCCTAGGGAGAAAAATGAGGCGGCTGATCTATTGTCTAAGCTTAGATCAGGGCGCAAGCGAATTCCGCCAGGAGTTTTCCTAGAGCATCCACGCACTCCATCCGCGAAGGGCGCCGACATCGACAACCCGGATAGAGATGATTCTTTCATCAACATGGTGACAAAGACCCCTCCAGCTTGAACTAAACCGTTCATGGAATATCTCGAACACGAAACTTTGCCCGACGAAGTGGTCGAAAGACGACAGATAGTATGACGAGCAAAGGGTTATACCATAATAAATGGGCAACTCTACAAAAGGAGCACTACTGGTGTATACCTAAAGTGTGTTTCCCATCTAGAAGGTATGGAAATCCTACGCGAAATCCATCTCGGAGATTGCGGGCATCACGCCGCTCCTCGATCATTGGTCGCGAAAGCCTTCCGGCAAGGATTCTACTGGCTGACCGCGAAGGCGGACGCCGACAAGTTGGTTGAAACGTGCACAGGATGCCAGTATTATGCCCGACAACCACATGTTCCTGCTGAAGAATTGCGAACAATACCAATAACTTGGCCATTTGCAGTCTGGGGTCTATACATGGTGGGGCCATTGCAAACGACACCATGTGGGTTTACACACCTGCTTGTAGCAGTTGACAAATTCACCAAATAGATAGAAGCTAAACCCATTAGAAAGCTTGATGGGTCAACTGCCCTTAGATTTGTCCGGGATCTAGTGGTGAGATTTGGTCTCCCACACAGCATCATCACCGAAAATGGAAGCAACTTGTCACTCGGAGAAGTGGAGGCCTACTGATGGGACAAAGGAATCCAACTTGACCTCGCGTCTGTGGCACACCCACAATCCAATGGTCAAGTTGAGCGAGCCAATGGATTAATTCTGATGACTACCCGGAGCTTGATCGGCCATGGAACATAGCATAGCTACGTCCTTTCTACACTTAGCATTTTTTATCTAATCGTGTATCTCTTATGTGATCAATGAAATAAAGCTCTTTGGTTCAATCATATTGCTGAGTCTTTTACCTCCTTTAGTGTTCATTTTTGGATCATATAAACCTTTATGCACAAGCTTTGCGATTGCACTTGTGAAAATTCCGCCTACGGGCGTTAGCTTAAGTTTTATGGTCTACATGTTCTTTGTTGTTTTTATGTGGATTCTGGAGTAGTGACTTTCGGCACTTACTGTCGGCGATTTTGTGCTAAGGTTTTTGACGGTGCCATTGGGTATCATCACCTAAGCGCATGGTTCCGACAACGAGTCTTCCGACTCACGAAAAGTCAAGCATAAGAACCAAAGTAATGGATAAGCCAACACTTGCTTAAAAAATATATACATACTGGGCATTAATTCTTAAGTAGCAGGATATGACAACCAATGGTTTCCGCCTTAAGATTACATCACCAAGTTTTTTCAATGCACAATCCAAAGGTGAAACAAGAATTACAAAGTGTTTTTCACTCCTTGGGTGCAGGGGACTTGGAGGCCGCATCATCACCAGCCAGAGATTCACCCTCAGCGTCACCACTGTGAGGAGACTCGGAGGATTCAGGGTCGGCGTTGTCAAGGAAGTTCCTGGGCACGAAGACGTCGACATCCACCATCTCGGCAACCCTGGTGTCATAGCCCGCGAGTGATGACAGGATAGCTTCGTGATCAATTTCCTTGCCGTCATCATCCACGTCGGGGATACCAGATGTCACCGTGTCGATGTCGGCACCTTCATAGTGTGCCTTCACCATGGACAACGCCATCCTTGCGCCAGCCCGTGCACATGAAGCTTTCTAGCTTGCGACAAGCTCGGGGGCTCGGAGCAGAATCTCCGAGTACTTCACCATAGAGTCCGAGGCCTTGATGTAAATCTGCAGGGGCATGGCGATCTCCTTGGCTTGAGTGATGGCGGTGTTGATGAAGTTGCCGGCAAGAATCATGCATTCCTTGTCCGAAGGAGGCGAGTGGGTTAAACCCAGGGGCACTGAAAATTCCGACAACGATTGCATGAGTTCAAAAATCCTAAGTATCCAGATTACAGAGCTACAAGGCGGAGGATACTTACTGAAGATGCTGGCCTTAGCCTGCCAGACGACGTCCTCCAAGGATTCTTTCTTTTGTTGGAGGAGCTTAAACGCCTCTCTATGGCGAAGGTTTTGCTCATCGGCAGCTCGCTTCTGATCCTTTAGGATCGCAAGCTCCTACTTCAAGCGATTGATCTCAGCGGAGGCGGAGTCCTGCAGGGCTTTCATGGAATCCTCATGCATCTTCAGCATTTGTTCCCTCTCCTTCTTAAGGATCTTGTTCTCACTGTCCAGCTGCTGGATGTGCTTGGACTGCTCGGCAATATCCTTAGCCTTGGCGACATGCTCTGCAAGTCAGAGAAAACACAGTACACCGTGAGTACTCGAAGAAGGAAGGCACAAAAGTAAGACGGAAGTGCGCAAAAAGAAAACAGACTCTTGTTTTTGATGATTTGTTCCTTCAAGATGGAGGTTTTACCCTTTTCAACTTCAAGGTCCGCGCGCATCTTCTGGTACTTATCATTGGCCATGCCCCTCCGAGCATTCTCGTTCTGTGGAAACAAGTACAAAGTCAAGTCGTTGTTTAGTATACTTGAAGCCCCTAGTCGGAGGTTTTTCCATCTAGGTGCTCGGGGGCTACAGCGAGAGTTTTTAACTTAGCAATATGCTTAGCTTTTCTTTAAGCATCTAGTCGAAACTAATTCAGTTCTCAACTAAATGCTTGGGGGCTACAGTATGAAATTTTAACTCGGA
Organism: Avena longiglumis; assembly: GCA_030063025.1. Taxonomy (NCBI): domain Eukaryota; kingdom Viridiplantae; phylum Streptophyta; class Magnoliopsida; order Poales; family Poaceae; genus Avena; species Avena longiglumis. The sequence goes on from CP125974.1 coordinate 146,947,537, forward strand.
AAATGCTTAGCTTTTCTTTAAGTATCTAGTCGGAACTAATTCAGTTACAACTAGAGGCTTGGGGGCTACAGCACTTAAAATTATGAACACTGTGTATGCTACTCTTAAAGCATCTAGTCGGAATAGTTCCTTCCATCTAAATGCTTGGGGGCTACAGTGAGAGTTTTTTCTAACTTAGTCACTCTTAGAGTACATAGATGCAAAACCAATGGTTTTCCGTCTACATCCTCGGGGGCTACAGTGGGATACTCATATGAAATGCAAAAGGTAAAGTAAAACTTACAAGTGCGATGATCTTGAGGTTTGTAGCACTATCGGCCAGCAGCTTGCCAAAGGAAACACTGTTTCTTTGCAAGATGTCTGCTTGTCGGAGTAGCTCCTCAAGACCGCACGTCGGAGATGACGGCACTCCTCCAGGAACTGTAGTTGTGCTACCCGGCGTAAGCACCGGAAATATAATCTTTGGCAGTTCTAAGGGTTTCTGGGGAGCAGAGGCGCCGCCTTTGGCGGATGTACCAGCAACTGCCACCGCCTTGCCGCTACCGATAGCATCCTTAGCCAGAGCTTCAGCCATTTGAAGAGCAGCGCTCTCCTGCGTCGCCTGCTCGCGATAATTGCGAGTTCGGTAGAGGCGCCAGAATCCACTTCCATGGCGGAAGGGCCTGGTGCCTCCTGGGATTGGGAGCTTGTCGGAGCAGAGGAGGGCTTGACGGCAGGAGTAGCAGGGGCGATGGCGGGGGAAGAGTCGCGATGCAGCATATCTTTAATATTTCTAGAAACCCCAAGAGTCTTGGAGGACTTCTTGAGGCTGGTTGTGGCTTTCTTCCTGAAACGTGCAAAATGCATAAGTACAGGAATAAGACAGATAAACAAGGCAATGACGGAGAATAAGAAGCTTACACTAGGGGGTGCTTTGGCAAACATCCCGGTGGCTTTCTTCTTTTCCGCCTCAGGGCGGCAGTACTGTTTTTGGAGGCTCCACCCTACGTCTTCTTTTTCTTGCCTCCTTCGGCAGCGTCAAAGGTGGAGCTCTTCCGCTTTCGCGCCAACGGGGCGTCATCATCGGACACGACCGTGACTTCCTTCATCTTGGGATCAAAGATTTGGGCGGCCAGGTTGTCCTACTCTAGATCGCTAAGCTATTAAGTGAGAAATCACCGTGTTAGACAAGATGATATTAGCAAGATGGAAAAATTGGAGCAATGTCATACACGGAGAATAAATACCTACCTTTGGGAACTTTCCGTTTACGAACATGTCGTAGGTAAGGGTGAAGCCACGCTTCTTGTCCTTCACCTTGACAATGTCCTTAAGACGGAACTTGACGGAGTCGCTCGAGAAGTTGTCCTCGGAGATCCGGAGGGTATCCCTTCGGTCACCTGTGTACTCGTGCATGACCTTCGTACGGTGCTACAGAGGTTGGATCCGGCTGATGAACCAGCACCTGGCTAGGTCCAAGCTAGTCAGACCCGTATCTACAAACCATTCGATCCTCCTTATTGCGCGAGAAGCGTTGAGGTCGAAGGGAAGGGAGGCATGGGACCGCCATGTGGAGACTTCAGCAGCGGCTCCATCCACGAAGTCCGGGTACGTTGCTTCTCGGCCCGACAAAGGAATGTCGGGTCCATAGAAGTATGTCCGCTGCCAGTTCTTACACGACTCGTGGCCGACAATGTCGAGGAACCGCCGGCCAGGTCGGATCTTGAAGCTTATGGTGTCGCAGTTTCTAAGCTCCTCCTTGCTGTGTTCGGCTTCACGTTTCACGGTGAAGAAGTAGACAAACAGATCTAATCTAGGCCTAATACCTAGGTAACCCTCGCAAAGTGCTGCGAAGTTGCTAAGCACTAGGATGCTATTGGGGGAGAGGTTGTGGGGTTGGACCTGGAAGTGATTCAAGACGGACAGGAAGAAGTGGGAGATGGGAAAAGAAACGCCGCGTACCAATTGCGCCTTGAGGAATACCTTCTCTCCGACTTGGGGAGAAGGGGTCACCTCGCCGGCTGGCGCCGCCCGCCAGGCGAGCCCCTCCGTCGCAGGGAGGTAACCCTCAGTGACCATCTCTTGGATGTCGCGGCCGGTGATGTCCGAGCCGTGCCAGTCGCCTTTGTGCGAGTCAGGATCCTCTTCCAGGGGCTCCAGCGCCGCCAAGTTATGGTCGCCACCGGTGGTTTCTATCACCGCCGATTAGGGAATAACCAGGCCCTCTGGGGGCACGACGAAGGAGCTCGCCGGCTTCGCTCAACGCCGCCATTGATGGAGATGAACTGCTGCTAGCCATGGATGAGGGAGAGGATGCGACTGGTGCAGGAAGCAGGGCTAGGGTTTCTCGAGGTTTTCGCGGAGAGCTCGAGGAGGCGCACGGCTGGAGGAAGAAGATGATGACGCGAGAGAATGAGGTGAAAAAGTGGCAAGTGTCCCACGGCCGCTATTTATCTTACTCCGCGTCAAGATTCGTGCAGCTAATCAGACGGTTGTCGCGTAGACGACGTGTTCGTGAACGTGCGCGGTAATTTCGCCACGTCTCCAACCGTCGCCGCCAACGGTTCGTATCGCTCGCCGGGAAAATCGGCTATGATTACGTTCTCTGCATGTGTGAGTTACAAGGCGTCGCTGACCTATAGCCTACATCGTCATAACTGACATGGTAGATGAGCCGTCCCATCGAAGATTCCGGCATGGATGGATTTAATCCGACAACGGAAGCGTATGATGGAATATTCAGCATTTCTCTGACTTACTCGTAGAAGACGGAGAAAACCTTGCAGGGTTCTTTGGGAGGACTACAAGATGTTGCTTGATGATTTGCCGACATCCATCTAGACGGAGCATTCCATGTGAAGAGGCAAGACGGTGCAAAATCTCGGAGTTCTCCGGGGGCTACTGTTGGGGATATGCTATATGGGTATCCTCATAGCATGTCTCTTATCCTACTAACCCGGGTGGCCCATAGTCGGTAGCATGGCCTATGGCCTGCTTGGCGGCCCAGTTAGGTGGATCGGAAGGAGGCCCATGCGGATAAAGGAAGGCTACGGTGGAGTCACCAGCGTGCCGGAGCCTTGGAGTGCAAGATACACAAGACTAGTAATAGACGGTGTAGGACTCAGAACTGTCCGGCTAGGACTTTTCCCTGTAACCCTAGGACCTGACGACTATATAAGCCGGGCCTATGGGAGCCTTTAGGGCACGATAACTTAGACTTTTCTAGTCACCTCGCACAGCGAACCTAATCTCTGTAACTCGGCGTATTGCCATTATAGTGATTTATAACAGGAGTAGGATTCCGCCGCCGTTGTGGGATCTGAACCTGGGTAAGCTGTGTTACCTCGTACCCGTCAACCGTCCGCCTTACCCCATGTCTCTAAACACACACTGTGAGGACCCCTCCATGGCGTACTCGTCGGGAATACCACGACACTGCTCAAGCTGCGCGGTCAGATCCCTCTCCCGGGCCCAGAGCACCTTAAGCAGCTCCTCCCGCTGGTAGAGGCCACCTCCAGGGTAGCGAGCGCCTCCGCCCGGGTGTCGGCGACCTCCTTGCCCTTCTCGATGCCAACCTCTAGTTTATGTTTGGCCGCAGCCAGCTGGTCGATCTGCCCCTGGCGGGCCTTGTTGGACTCCTCCAACCGGGCAACCTCCGCCTTCAAACGCTCCACCTCCTTCTCACTGTCTACAATCATGGTTGTAGGATGGTACCCGCTAGTCAACAAAAAGCGCGAAAAGGCGGACAGTCTCCAAGATATGTTAGAGGTATCAATCTTATGCCCCAACTCTTACGTACTCCTAGCAGCTTCTGAAAATGCTTTCTGCGAAGATATAGAAGTAAGGAAAAGAGCACGAAAAACCGTCTACATCAAAAAAGAAACGGAGAGAGACACCTACCTCCAACGAAACAGACAACACTTTGGCTTCGCCAAGCCCATGCTCCATCGTCTCAACCAGGTGGCGAGTCTGGTCTAGAGAGACGGGCGCCGTGCCCAAGAGCTAGGCAAGGATGGCACCCGACGTAAGCACAGTCGGAGCTGGCTTGGAGCCGGTAATCACGACCTCGTCATTGTTAGGAGTGGCGCGCTAAGGCACAACCACCACCAACTCAGCCCCCACGAAGCCAGAGGCTCCCTCCTGGGTGACGCTCGCCACAGCTGCCTGCACCGGGGCACTCGGCACCTCCTCCGCCAGCTCCTCGATGATATGCCTGGCAGAACTGGCTGGAGCATCGCTCCAGGCCGGGTTGATGCCAGCCACAGGACGGACGAGGAGGGTCTCGGGGCCAGCAGACCACGAAGTCGCGGGCGAGCGATCGCTTCCATGACCGACGAACCCTGAGGGGGCGCAGGCGAGGCTGATGCGGTGGGCGCAGCCGGAGCGGTCGCAGCCGGCTCGACGGGTGGAGCCGGGGGAGGGGTGGTGGTGGCAGCACCCGGTCAGCCCAACAACATCGAATCGCTGCAGAAAAAACCAAACTAGTTCAATAGAGGGCGCAGAAAATAACCAAGAAGTGTCGAGGGGACAAGAGGGCACTCACCCGACGCAAGACGGCACGGCAGCGGCTTGCCGTGATCGGTGTGTTGGAGATATGCCCAAGAGGCAATAATAAAGTGGTTACTATCATATCTTAACAGTAATACTTGTGTTATTTGTAAACACGTAAGTGTCCCTAGTAAAGACTCTTGTTAAACTAGCTTGTTGGTTAATATATGATCATGGTTTCCTCATTATGAACATTGAGATGTTATTAACAACATGGTCATATCATTAGGAGAATGATGTGATGGACATACTCCTATAGTTAAGCGTAGCATAATATCAAGTCATTTAAATAGTTCAGTTTCTATAAGCTTTCAAATACATAGTAACCTAAATCCTTAGACCATGATATCATGTTAATCACCATCACCGGATGGATGCTTTGATGACATCAAACACCACATCGGAACTAGGTGGTTATAAAGGTGGCATTGAGTATTCAGAAAGTATGTGTTGAGGCACATGGATCAAGAGTGGGATTTGTCCATCCATATGACTGATAGATATACTCTTGGACCTCTTGGTGGAATGCCATCCAATTGGCTTGAAAGCATGTGACTGGCTCACAAGGGATCAAATATCACAGGAACAAGTAAAGAGTACTTATCGGTAATGAGGTTGAACTAGGTATGCAGACATACCGACGATCAAACCCCGGATAAGTAAAGTATCGCGAGACAAAGGGAAATTGGTATCATATGTAAATGGTTCATTCAATCATGAAGTAGTCATAGAAATATGTGGGAGCCATATGAATTTCTAGATTCCTGTATTGGTTATTGATCGGAGAAGAGTCTCGATCATGTCTGCATAATTCACGAACCGTAGGGAGACACACTTAAGGATTTGATGTTGTTTAGTAGATATGGAATGTGAGTAAAGAGACCGAATGTAGTTTGGAGTCTTGGATGGTATCTGACATGTTACAAGGAGATACTGAATGGTTCGAAGAATAAGATTCATATAAGGGAAGTCCAATTCCGGAGTTCGGGAATGGTTCCGGTGTTTTCACCGGAATGTTCTAGAAGGGTCTAGAAGGTTCATCGATCTGGACGGGCAAGGGTACATGGATGTATTATGACAAATTGGAATGGTTATATCATGTCCTAGGTCACTTGGCTGGACACTTGGAAGAGAGAAATCAAACTCTAAATTTGAAGTCAAAAAAGGCAGTATGAAAAAGTCAAATTGGGACAATGTTTCCAAGTGCATGAAAGGAAGGATTCGCACCTAAGGAAGGAATCCTCCCTTGGCTCGCCGCCGGCCACATGAAGTGGTGTTGGGGTAGGATTCCCTCCCCCTAGCCGCCCCTCCCTCTCATAAATAGAGGGGAGGGGGCGCCCCCTTGCCTACACCTTCAAGCCCTATCCCAAGCGCCTACCCCTCTAGTAGCCGCCACCGCTAGGAGCCCTCCAAGTTGGCAACATGGGGCAAACCCTTGCCCCTTGCTGCCAGCCACACCACTCCCTTGGCGCCCTCTAAACCCTAGATCGCCAAGGCCCTCTTCTACTCCACCATACTCTCTCCGGCTTACGCGAAGCCCTGCAGGATCTCCCTTCTAAACGCTGACACCATGCCGTCGTGCTGCCGAAATCGCGAGGAGAGAGCTACAACCTCCGCTTCCTGCTGGAACAAGGGAGAGGAAGGTCTTCATCGAGTACCGTACGTGTGAACGACTACGGTAGTGCTGCCGGAACGCAGCGCCGGAAGGATCGTCTACGCGATCTTGAGATTGACAAGTGAATGACTACATCAGCAACGAGAATCTGCTCTCGTTAACCACTTTGGATCTTTGAGGGTTAGTACTCTATCGACTCATTGCTACAATCTAGTAGATAGGTCTTATCTTGTGTGTGTTCACGCGATAGAATTCTTTTGCTTTCCATGCTACGAACTTCTACAGTGGTATCAGATCCGTGTCTATGTGTAGGTCTGTTGCACGAGTAGACCACAATGGTCATTGTGGGAGGTGGAGCCTTTATTATCAATTGCTTCTTCTGTACTTTTCATCTTGCGGGATGGTGGGATGAAGCGGCTCGAGCTAACCTTACATTACACCGTTCATGATACTTGCTCCACGTTCGACATGCAACTTGTATTGCATAAGTAGCTTTGCGGGTGTCTGTCTCTTCCATCATAGTGAAGATTCAATTTACAACGGTCACTTGATAGTTCATGCATCAACATTGTGGTTCTTGTTCGTAAGTTAGAACGATACTTATAGAAAGCCCCAAACCATGTAAAATATTGTAACATCCCAAAAATCATAGTTTCAAAACTCATTCATATCATCTTTGCATTTAGGGTTTTCTCAAAAATCATTTAGAGACAGAAGTTTGAGCTATGATTTCATGTGGGCAATTTATCTCAAATGTCCATCACCTTTTGAAATTGGAATGTTTAGGTACTAGATTAGGTGAAGTTTTTAAACCAAGATTCCTAATTTAGAAATGGTTTCAAAATCCTTTTCAAATATTTGCAAACTAGAGCAAGTCTCTGTTTACTTTGAAACCAAGCTTGACCAAGCCTTGCAAAGTAACCACTTAGTTAAAATGACTGTTTATGAATCCACAAAACCCTGCAAAAATCCCCAAAGCAGTTTGGATTCAAAAGGATTTGAATTCATATCAAATTCATACCAGAAAATGAATTTAGAAAAAGAAAAGGACTCCTCAATAGAAAAGGCCATGCGAGAATCGCCCAAGCAATCGAGCCCGAAGCCCACCCGGACTTCTTATTCTTCTCTCACGCAAGACGCCTTGCCGAGCACGACAGACCCACCTATACTCCGCGCACCTCGCTGACAAGCGGGCCATCTCCACGTCAGCGTCGTCTCCACCCGCACGACCCGTTCGTCCCCAAATCAACGCGAGTGTTTCTGTGTTTAATTCGCGGCGTCAATTCGATTTATTGGCAGAGTGATTCTCGCTCGTGACCAGGCTATAAGAATCCCCTCTGTCCCCTCTCTCTTCTCCCCCAAACCCCGGACCCAGAGCGCCACCAGGCTGCGAGTATTACCCTCTGCAACCCCACCGTCTCCGGCGACTGCGCCGGCAAATTCCGGTGAGTTCTGAGCTTCCCTCTGCCTCTCGTTCTTGCAAACTAGATCAATGAGCCTCTGCGCTTCTTTTGACACATTTTGTTTACCCTCGCATGAACCGTAGCTCCGACAAAGATCGTCAATCGGGCGCCGTCTTGATCTGAACTCCGAGCTCTAGTGGTAAGCCCCGACCGCCCCGTGACTTCTAGTTCAAGCACACGACTCTGCCTTGACTCTGTGAATCTAATCGTGTCCTCGTCTTGCCTTGGGGTGGTTCACAGCGACGTCCACGACGACCACCTGACACACCGACTCCGTCCTCCACTCCGGCGAGCAATCGCAACCGTGCCCGAGCGCCCCTTGACCAACCGCGAGTACGACGAGCTTCGCCAAGACCTCCTGAGCACGGTGAGCTACTCCTCGTTCTCACTTACCCCCTGTAGCGCCGCCTCCGTCGTCGACTGACTGTTCCGCCGCCGGTAGCCACCGCTCCGCCGCCAGTTCTTGGCCAGATCGATAGCAGCCGTTAGATCTGTATCGTAGCGCTAGGATAGATCCACTTAAACCGAAGAGGTACGCGATCTGAGCCGCCAGATTTCATTTAGATCCTACGGCTTTGGATCTCGATCCAGTGCGAAACGGTATGGGCGAATAAGAACATGACGCGTGGCTAGGTTAGATCTGAAAACAGATTTAAAAACCAGAAATTTGATCCAAATTCAAAAGCTCATAACTTTCGATTGCCACGTTAGATTTTTTCAAACTTTATACCGTTGGATTCAGTGAAACAAGGCCTTTCTGAATATCCAATTTATTTAGCATATAGTAACAGTTAAAATGATTTTATTTTGTAGAACAAGTTTAAGGCTAATTTTAGATATAGATTTATTTGGTAAAATTATTTTGGGGCCAAATAAGTTTAGTTGGCAAACTTGTGACATGTTAAGTTTCTGTAGTCATGAGCATACTTGGTAGAATTTTCAAAAATCAACACTTAGTAAATTCTTGCATGCATGCATTCATATTATTTTTGGTTGTATATAATTGTGTGTAATTGTATGCTTTAATTTCTTGTGTAGATTTTGCTAGTGATTGTGATTGTGAAGAGTGCTACTCTCCCCACTACCAAGGCAAGTGATATTTACATGAATATATTTGTCCCATGTTTTTGAACTAGCATTAGATATTTTGTTATAGTATTGCATGTTATTTTGTTTAATGCAAAAGATGGGAAATCCTATGTAGTCTAGTAGAATTGCTAAGGAATTATCCCTAAGATAAGTTGCTTTACTTTGCTTAGCCTAGCTTATGGCAAAACAAGGGTTGGTGAAAACTACACTTACTATGAAGAAAATATTTATAAGTCATGAGACTTATACTTTCCTAATAAAACCACTAAGTTAAATGAACCTCCTGGGTGGAATGGAAAGTATGGGTTATGTTGAGTGGTTACACAAGGCCATGGACTTGGGTTGTGTATCTCACTTGTGGTAAGCCACCCAGGCACAAAGGGATTTGGAGGCCAAGTGTTGAGAAAGCTTACAGTGCAACCACTTGGCAATATGGGCTCTGCCTTGATCATATAGGTTGCTAGAACTTAGTCATTTGGACAGTTGGTGGTAGATGGGATGATAGGATGGAGCGTCCATTTGACTAAGGAAAGGCTTCGAAAGGTCCCTTGGGAAACCAAGTCTGGGGAAAGTGCACAACCTCTGCAGATGGAAAACCTAAGTACTTAGCCTTGTCCAAGGCAATGGACACTTTTGAGCATCAAGACATGGAAGCTACAAGAATCTCATCACTCCAACTTCTAAGTAAAAATTTGTGGGTGAACAAGGGTGAAGGACCCCAATGTCTATTGGTGGTTTCTTGGGAATGTTTTGACAAAGAAAAACTTAGTGATTTCAACTAATAGGAAAAACTTATTTTCAAGCAAAGCAAGCCAAGCTACACTTAGCCAAAATGCATATAGTATTATAGTCCACTTAAAATATACTAAGGTATCACTTGCCAATACTATTCCAAAGTATTGACCCTCTGTGGCTGTAACTTGTGATGTTGCAGGTTACTCCGATGATGAATAGGAGTCATGAGTCTACACTCAACATGCTTGCCTGTGGCACATGAAGATGAAGACTTATGTTATTTACTCATTCCTTAAACTCTTGTATTAGGCCTATGGCCCTGAGTTGTAAAAGACTATGTTTTTATCTCTGGAATGAATGTAATAAATGACCTTTGTATCTGTGTACTTCATCTTAAACTGTGGATGCTAGCATTGATCCAGGGACTAGCATTGCAATCACAGGGATCCTATCCTTTATAAAGGAGGGGTCTAACAGATGGTATCAGAGCACTGTGTTGCCTGTAGGATTATGACCCTAGGACTGGAAAACCACTAAGGAAAAAGTTTTTCAACTACTTCTACACTTGTCTATTCTTCTCGTAAAACTTTTCTAATCTCTTTCAACTTCCTTTGTAGATGAACTCCATCAACGAAGCCGTGAAGAAGGGACCCCTCATGACCATGACCTTGGAGTGTGAAACTGAGTTTCCCAATATTCTCAAGGACCTCATGGAGGCAATGGATGCACATGGTGAAGCCGTGTACAAGGGCTTTCCAGTGATGGATGAAGGAGTGGAGTATTGGTGGGTGCAACTTCACTTGTACAAAAACAAGGAAGACAACCACAAAGAAAGGGGATTCTGCATGTACACCAACACTACAATGCACACCACATTCTTTGAGTCAGCCAGGGATGCAGCTTGGAGGACTATCAAAGAACTAAGTGCTAGAGTCAAGTGCAGAATGCTCAACCTCCAAAAGGATTTAGAGAAAGAGAAGGAGCTTACTCAAGAGTTGGAAGACACCAACCAAGAGATAAGGGGAGATGTTATAGACTTACTAATAGAGTCGAGAGAGCAAGATTGGTGGATTGCCTCTAGGAACATTGTGTTTAATAATAGATCCCGTGAGATTGGATTGTAAGGACACTTCGTTAGTTGGACCACCACTTATCACCTTATTTTCAAAGGATATTTTAAATAAGTATGGACCTTGAATGATGTAATAGATTTAAGTATGCATGACTTGTGTGACAATTATGTTTCATGGATATGTATGAATGCTAGTCTTGATTTACCTTGAATTGCGTTGTTCTAACTTTTTCAATCTTATAAATAGATGCCTATTGCCATCAGCACTGTTGAGGAGTTTCGGGTTACTCGTTTTGGTTCCCGTATCATTGAGCTTACCACTCTGCTTGATCTCCCTCTTCCCACCATCACGGTGTACCCACTCACCAAGTTCGAGAGGAAGGACCTCTGGGGCTTCAAGGTGACCCAGCCAGGACGCCAGACTGAGCCTACTACAGAGGCCATCGTCTTCAAGCTGATGCACGATGACAGAGAGAGAGGCATGGAGGTAGTCATGCAGGACTTGATAGGACGACTGTTAGGCCGTCACTCCCGACAGGTTAGGGGTACTCACTTTCACGTCTTCGGAAGACGTGATGTTGATGGAGAGTCCATCGACTTTGAGGACGACTCGAGGAGCACTGCAGAGCCGATACGTCTTTATCTTCAGGACTTAGAGACTCTTCTCAGGCACGTAGATACGGACAGGACGAACGTCATGCTAGGTAATGACGAGCTTCAGGTGCAGCTTCGCGAGAAGGACAAGCTTTGTGCGCAACAGGACGAGATGATCAAGGAAATGGAGACCAAGTTCGAGTCCCAGGACCGCAAGTTCAAGAGTCAGGAGAAACGCGTCCAGGATAGGAACAAGAAGATCCGGGACATGACCGAGGCACTGAAGTCCAAGGACTTCGAGCTTGAGCAGCAGCATATGGTTATTGAGAGGCTTCGCTCCCAGAAGAGGGCTATCAAGGCCAAGGTTGATTCTTTGACCACTACGATTGAGGAGAACAAGACCGCGATGGAGAACGCAGGTATTACCTTCGTCGAGGAGGAGATAGATGCTGATGAGTAGACTTGACTACTCGTTTACCTTTCATATTCATATTTGTTATTGCGAACTTATTATTGGACCATCCGACATGTGGATGGCTTGCCACTTGTGTGTTTTACTTCATGAGTTTGTTATGTGGTTGTTGAACTTTTATTATTATGTTGCTTGTTATGTGTTTTCTTATGATGTATTGTGCATGAAACATCTATGGGTATCTCATTCTTATCTATTTGAACAAACCACAGATGCCTCCCCGTCGCGCAAACCCCAACCCCAACAACATCACCCCGGAAATGCAACAAATGATGAATGCGCAAACACAGCTTATGCAAATGATGACAACATTCATCCAGAACCAGAATAACAACAACAACAACAACAACCCCAATAACAACAACAATAACAACAACAACAACAACAACAACAACAACAACAACAACAACAACAACAACAACAACAACAACAACCCTTCGGGTTTTGACATGCTCACCAGATTTCTACGTCTGAGGCCAGCAAAGTTTTCGGGAACAACTGATCCCATGGTAGCCAATGACTGGCTACGTTCTGTGAACAAGGACTTAGTGACCGTGGGTTGCACGGATGCTGAAAAGGTCAGGTTCGCAGCACATCTGTTGGAAGGACCAGCCGCCACATGGTGGGATAACTTCCAAATCACCACTCCCATTGATGAAGTGACTTGGGACATCTTTGAAGATGGTTTTCGCACCGCTCATATCTCATCAGGAATGATGAGTGCGAAAAGAAGGAGTTTCATAACTTGAAACAGCCACCGTAAGCGTGGTGAGTACATAGAAGAGTTCAACAATCTGGCGCTATGCACGGATGAGGTTGATCTGAGATGCCAAGAGAAAGGAAAAGTTCTTGGAAGGTTTGAATGATGAGCTGAACCTATAGTTATGCATGGCTTATGTTCCAACTTATCGAGTTGTGTGACAAGGCTGCTATTTTGGAAAGTGAAATGAAGCAAGTCGAGAGTAGGAAGAGGAAACACTCGACAAGCACAGCTCGGGATCGCCTCACAAACGATCTCACTATGATGACAAGTGGCTCGGGATCCCATAAACATGGGAAATTCAACAAGCACCACAACCACAACCGTCATGACAACAAGCATCACCGTAGTCATGACAATGATAAGTACAAGAACCACAAGAGTGGACATAAGAGCCACCACAGTGGAAATGGTAGTGGAAGTGGAAGTCAGCATGTTAAAAAGGACATCAGTCAGGTTGATTGCTTCAAATGCAAGAAGCTGGGGCATTATGCTAATGAGTGCCCTGAGAAGAAAGTTGAAGGACCTAACAAGCCTAATCCTTTCCAGAAAGGACAGGTTAACCACATCAATGTGGAGGAGGTCTATGAGGAGCCTGATGCCATTGCTGGTAAGTTCAGACTCAATTCAATTTCAGCATTTGTACTCTTTGATACCGGTGCATCTCATTCATTCATATCAAAGGCATTTGTTGATAGAAATGGGTTTGCATCAGAAAACATTGGGTGTCCAATAAAGGTTAGTTCTCCGGGGGGAGATATGATAGTAAGCCTTGGATGCCGGGATCTCATCATAGAGTTTGGTAAGCATAAGTTTCCAGTAAGCCTGATAATCCTAGATTCCCATGGACTAGATGTAATTTTGGGAATGGATTGGATGGCTAAGTATGAAGGAGTACTAGATTGTGCTAATCGTACTGTTGCACTCACAACCCCAGAAGGAAAAAGAATAAAATTTAAGTCAAACTTTGAATCCAAAGGAAGTAAGTGAATTCTCTTAAGGGGTTAGCGTGGAAAGTGTGCCAATTGTGTGAGTATCCGGATGTATTTCCGGAGGAGTTACCAGAATGCCACGGATAGAGAAGTGGAGTTTGATAGATTTGGTACCGTGTTCGGACCAATAGCTAAGAGACCGTACAAAATGTCGGTTGATGAACCGAAAGAACTCAAGAAGCGACTAGGATAACGATTCTGAAAGGGTTTATTCAACCAAGTTCTTCATCTTGGGGAGCCCCAGTATTGTTTGTGGAGAAAAAGGATAGAACACAAAGATTATGTATTGACTACTGTTCTCTCAACGAGGTTACTATCAAGAAAAAATATCCCTTGCCAAGAATCAACGACTTGTTTGATCAGTTAGAAGGAGCATGTGTGTTCTCGAAGATTGATCTTCGGTCAGGCTATTTTCAACTCAAGATAAGAGAGCAAGACATACCTAAGACAGCATTCACCACAAGGTATGGATTGTATGAGTACACTGTGATGCCTTTTGGTTTAACCAACGCTCCAGCGTACTTCATGAACATGATGAATAAGGTATTCATGGAATTTCTTGACAAGTTTGTGGTCGTTTTCATTGACGATATCCTAGTCTACTCCAAGAGTAAGGAAGAACATGAAAGACACTTGCGCTTGATACTTGAAAAATTAAGAGAGCATAAACTTTATGCCAAATTCAGCAAGTGTGAGTTCTGGTTAGAGAAAGTTGGTTTTCTTGGTCATGTTATGACAAAGGATGGTGTTGATTGATCCTACCAAAGTTTCATGTGATGATTGGGAATCACCCAATAATTTGAAGGAAGTTCGTAGTTTCCTTGGCTTAGCAGGTTACTACAGAAGGTTCATTGAAAATTTCTCGAGGGTTGCTAAGCCAATGACAGAATTGCTAAAAAGGACAAGAAATTTGCTTGGATGAAGGTTGCAGTCGCTTCAAGAGTTGAAGAAGAGACTTGTGACAGCACCAGTTTTATGTCTGCCAAATTTGGAAAAGGATTTCCAAGTGTATTGTGATGCGTCTCATCAAGGTTTGGGTGTCGTACTTATGCAAGATGGTAAAGTCGTAGCCTATGCTTCGAGACAACTCAAAACTCATGAAGTAAACTATCCTACACATGATTTGGAGTTAGCCTCTGTCGTTCATGCACTCAAAACATGGAGACATTACCTTTTGGGTAAGCAGTGTGAAGTGTTCACCGATCATAAGAGCTTGAAGTATATCTTCACCCAGAAGGAGATCAACATGAGACAAAGAAGATGGCTAGAACTTATCAAAGATTACGACTTAAGTTTGCAATACCACCCAGGTAAAGCAAATGTAGTAGCCGATGCTTTAAGTCGTAAGACGTTTGTAAATGGCCTTACCAAAGGGGAATTGCCAGATGATCTGTGTAAGCAATTCAAGGAACTCAGATTGGAGATCGTACCAGAAGGACATCTCATGTCCTTAGATGTTCAACCCACTCTATTGGACAAGATCCGAGAAATTCAGAAGACTGATAAGGAAATTGAAAAGATTAGGGAAAATATAAGTCTAGGGAAAGCCAAGAGTTTCCATATAGACGAACAAGGCACCTTATGGCACGGGAAACGTATTTGTGTTCCACAAGATCCGGAGTTGCGGAAACTGATCCTGCAAGAGGCTCACAACTCTCCATATTCTATTCACCCGGGAAACACCAAGATGTACATGGACATGAAGGAAAGGTTTTGGTGGAACAATCTCAAAAGAGACATCGCCGAACATATTGCTTTGTGTGATGTGTGTAGCAGAGTCAAAGCAGAGCACCAGAAACCAGCAGGTTTGCTTCAACGACTGCCTATTCCTGAATGGAAGTGGGAAAATATTGGTATGGATTTCATTACCGGATTACCAAGGACTAGGTCAGGGTATGATTCCATATGGGTAATAGTGGATCGCCTAACTAAAGTGGCTCATTTTATACCCGTAAAGACAACTTATACAAGTGCCAAGTTAGCAAAAATATACATGAGCAGAATCGTATGCCTTCACGGTGTGCCTAAGAGTATTGTGTCAGATAGAGGAACTCAGTTCACATCTCACTTTTGGAGACAGCTTCATGAATCCTTAGGAACGAGATTGGAATTCAGTACTGCCTTTCATCCTCAAACAGATGGACAAACAGAGAGGACCAACCAAATTCTTGAAGACATGTTGAGAGCATGTGCTTTAGATTATGGAGCAAGTTGGGATGAAAGTTTGCCCTACGAGTTCTCTCTTACAACAATAGTCATCAAGCTAGTATTAGAATGGCACCATTTGAATTACTCTACGGAAGAAAATGTACCACCCCATTGTTATGGAATGGTGTGGGAGAAAGAAGCTTATTTGGACCTGATCTTATCAAAGACGCCGAAGAGAAAGTCAAATTGGTTAAAGACAGTTGAGGTAGCACAATCCGATGAAAAGCTACGCAGATTCTAAGCGTAGAGAAGTCACCTACGAAGTTGGGGATAGAGCTTATCTCAGAGTATCACCACTCCGTGGAGTGAAAAGATTTGGAGTCAAAGGAAAGTTGGCACCAAGATATGTTGGGCCATTCAAGATTCTAAGTCGCAAAGGAGAAGTTGCATACGAGGTTGAATTGCCAGAATCTCTATCAGTAGTCCATAACGTATTTCATGTGAGCCAGCTTAAGAAATGCCACCCAGAAATGGAAGAGTCTTCTTGAAGGATACCATACCTTTGGAAGAAGTTCAGCTAGAAAGTGATCTCACTTATGAGGAAAAGCATCAAAATTCTAGAGACCGCAGAAAGGGTTACCAGGACCAAGACTATCAAGTTTTGTAAAGTGCAATGGAACCATCACTCCGAAGAGGAAGCAACATGGGAAAGAGAAGATGATCTTCGGAAAGACCACCCTCACCTATTTGCTAGCCAACCCGAATCTCGAGGGCGAGATTCATCTTAAGGGGGTTAGATTTGTAACATCCCAAAAATCATAGTTTCAAAACTCATTCATATCATCTTTGCATTTAGGGTTTTCTCAAAAATCATTTAGAGACAGAAGTTTGAGCTATGATTTCATGTGGGCAATTTATCTCAAATGTCCATCACCTTTTGAAATTGGAATGTTTAGGTACTAGTTTGCTTGCCTCTATTGATGGAAAGATTAGGTGAAGTTTTTAAACCAAGATTCCAAATTTAGAAATGGTTTCAAAATCCTTTTCAAATATTTGCAAACTAGAGCAAGTCTCTGTTTACTTTGAAACCAAGCTTGACCAAGCCTTGCAAAGTAACCACTGAGTTAAAATGACTGTTTATGAATCCACAAAACCCTGCAAAAATCCCCAAAGCAGTTTGGATTCAAAAGGATTTGAATTCATATCAAATTCATACCAGAAAATGAATTTAGAAAAAGAAAAGGACTCCTCAATAGAAAAAGGCCGTGCGGCCAGAATCTGGCCCAGCAGCAAATCGAGCCCAGCAAGCCCACCCGAGGACTTCTTATTCTTCTCTCATGCGCAAGCGCACGCGCCGAGCCGCTGACAGGCAGACCCCACCTATACTCCGCGCACCTCGCTGACAAGCGGGCCATCTCCACGTCAGCGTCGTCTCCACCCGCACGACCCGTTCGTCCCCAAATCAACGCGAGCGTTTCTGTTTTTAATTCGCGGCGTCAATTCGATTTATTGGCAGAGTGATTCTCGCTCGTGACCAGGCTATAAGAATCCCCTCTGTCCCCTCTCTCTTCTCCCCCAAACCCCGGACCCAGAGCGCCACCAGGCTGCGAGTATTACCCTCTGCAACCCCACCGTCTCGCCATCGCCGCAAATTCAGTGAGCTTCCCTCGCCTCGTTCTTGCAAACTAGATCGGTGAGCCTCTGCGCTTCTTTTGACACATTTCGTTTACCCTCGCATGAACCGTAGCTCCGACAAAGATCGTCATCGGGCGCCATTGTCTTGATCTGAACTCCGTGAGCTCTAGTGGTAAGCCCGACCGCCGTGACTTCTAGTTCAAGCACACTCTGCCTTGACTCTGTGAATCTAATCGTGTCCTCGTCTTGCCTTGGGTGGTTCACAGCGACGCCCACGACCACACTGACACACCGTCCTCCACTCCGGCGAGCAATCGCAGCGTGCCGAGCGCCCTTGACCAACCGCGAGTACGACGAGCTTCGCCAAGACCTCCGAGCACGGTGAGCTACCTCATTCTCACTTACCTGTAGCGCCGCCTGCCTCCGATCGTTGTTCCACCGCGGTAGCCACCGCTCGCCGCCGATTCTTGGCGGATCGATAGCGACCGTTAGATCTCAGTATTAAGCGCTAGGATAGATCCACTTAAACCGAAGAGGTACGATCGATCGAGCCAGATTTCATTTAGATCCTACGTGGAGCTCGATCCGGCGAAACGGTATGGGCAAATAAGAACATGACGCGTGGCTAGGTTAGATCTGAAAACAGATTTAAAAACCAGAAATTTTATCCAAATTCAAATGCTCATAACTTTCGATTGCCACGTTAGATTTTTGCAAACTTTATACCGTTGGATTCAGTGAAACAAGGCCTTTCTGAATATCCAATTTATTTAGCATATAGTAACAGTTAAAATGATTTTATTTTGTAGAACAAGTTTAAGGCTAATTTTAGATATAGATTTATTTGGTAAAATTATTTTGGGGCCAAATAAGTTTAGTTGGCAAACTTGTGACATGTTAAGTTTCTGTAGTCATGAGCATACTTGGTAGAATTTTCAAAAATCAACACTTAGTAAATTCTTGCATGCATGCATTCATATTATTTTTGGTTGTATATAATTGTGTGTAATTGTATGCTTTAATTTCTTTTGTAGATTTTGCTAGTGATTGTGATTGTGAAGAGTGCTACTCTCCCCACTACCAAGGCAAGTGATATTTACATGAATATGTTTGTCCCATGTTTTTGAACTAGCATTAGATATTTTGTTATAGTATTGCATGTTATTTTGTTTAATGCAAAAGATGGGAAATCCTATGTAGTCTAGTAGAATTGCTAAGGAATTATCCCTAAGATAAGTTGCTTTACTTTGCTTAGCCTAGCTTATGGCAAAACAAGGGTTGGTGAAAACTACACTTACTATGAAGAAAATATTTCTAAGTCATGAGACTTATACTTTCCTAATAAAACCACTAAGTTAAATGAACCTCCTGGGTGGAATGGAAAGTATGGGTTATGTTGAGTGGTTACACAAGGCCATGGACTTGGGTTGTGTATCTCACTTGTGGTAAGCCACCCAGGCACAAAGGGATTTGGAGGCCAAGTGTTGAGAAAGCTTACAGTGCAACCACTTAGCAATATGGGCTCTGCCTTGATCATATAGGTTGCTAGAACTTAGTCATTTGGACAGTTGGTGGTAGATGGGATGATAGGATGGAGCGCGTCCATTTGACTAAGGAAAGGATTCTGAAAGGTCCTGTCTTGGGAAACCAAGTCTGGTGGGGAAAGTGCACAACCTCTGCAGATGGAAAACCTAAGTACTTAGCCTTGTCCAAGGCAATGGACACTTTTGAGCATCAAGACATGGAAGCTACAAGAATCTCATCACTCCAACTTCTAAGTAAAATTTTGTGGGTGAACAAGGGTGAAGGACCCCAATGTCTATTGGTGGTTTCTTGGGAATGTTTTGACAAAGAAAAACTTAGTGATTTCAACTAATAGGAAAAACTTATTTTCAAGCAAAGCAAGCCAAGTTACACTTAGCCAAAATGCATATAGTATTATAGTCCACTTAAATTATACTAAGGTATCACTTGCCAATACTATTCCAAAGTATTGACCCTCTGTGGCTGTAACTTGTGATGTTGCAGGTTACTCCGATGATGAATAGGAGTCATGAGTCTACACTCAACATGCTTGCCTGTGGCACATGAAGATGAAGACTTATGTTATTTACTCATTCCTTAAACTCTTGTATTAGGCCTATGGCCCTGAGTTGTAAAAGACTATGTTTTTATCTCTGGAATGAATGTAATAAATGACCTTTGTATCTGTGTACTTCATCTTAAACTGTGGATGCTAGCATTGATCCAGGGACTAGCATTGCAATCACAGGGATCCTATCCTTTATAAAGGAGGGGGTCTAACAAATATGCAAAGAAAATTAGAGGCGTCTAACTTTATTTTGCAGGGGTCTGCTGTGATGTGATATGGCCATGATTGTGATTATATATGATGTATTCAATGATCCTTATTGTAATTCGGCAACCGACAGGAGCCTTATGGTTGTCTTTTTAATTTCGTTAAGACCCGCGTGTCTATTATTCAAAGTAGTTGTAATAGTTGATGCTGGAGGTCGACAACCATGGAGCGGTGCCATTGACCTTGACGCCACGCCGGCGATGATGGAGATCATGTTCGTGCTTGAAGATGGAGACAAGAAGCACAAGATGAAAGGCCATATCATATCACATATTTTGAATTACATGTGATGTTAATCCTTTTATGCATCTTATATAGCTTAGATCGCGATAGTAGAATTATAAGATGATCCCTCTCACAAAATATCAAGTTATAAAGTGGTCGTCCTTAGTAGGCACCGTTGTCAAGACTCGTTGTTTCGAAGCACCACGTGATGATCGGGTGTGTAAGATTCTGCAAGTGTATACAACGGGAGCAAACCAGATTTGCTCATGCGAAAACTGAGGTTACATCTTGACGAGCCTAGAATGTATAGCATGAGTCATATATCTGATATGATGAACATAATGGTTGTTCGCCTTTGAAACTACATCATGACACGTGATGATCGGACTTGGTGTAGTGGATTTGGTTCATGTGATCATTAAAACAATGTGAGGGATACTATTTTGAGTGGGAGTTTAACAACAATATGATTAAAAGTTGAACACTATTTATCATAAATTAAATCAAAGTGAATTTGCATAGTTATTGTAGTCTAGGAGCTGAAAGAATTTTTTCAGAAACCATCATATGTGGAAGATATTGCGATATCTGAAATGATGTTTTAATTACAACATGATAGAGTGTAATATGATAAAGTTTATATTTTCATATTTGATGATAATTTGCAAAAGGTTGGAGTTGATGGTCGTCCTAATCCTCCAAAAGGTTTTGGAAAGCAACATTACACTCGCAATTCACCGGTATAAGCTAAAGTAGCTTGATCATGAATAGTTCCATGATAAGTATGAATATTTGATGTAGGTAAAATGTTTACTACACTAAAATATTACTAAATAAAGGAATTTGAAAGAACACCAAACATTTGATGATGGTGATCTACTTCATAGTGCAAGTCCAAATACATTGGTATTTAACTATACACACTTTGGACTATGTGTCATGAGTATGGTGCCACTGTGGATGTCGATAGATTCTTTTGAAAGGAAAAGGATATACTTAAAGAGAATCTCAGAAATATTTGGCAGAAAAGAAAAGACTAGAATTGTTCAACTTAGGTATATAATTGATATACATGTTATGGATGCATTCTTTGATTGTTAAACAATGTGGTTCTTAAGTATTGGATACTGAATTTGTTGGTGTGGATCGTCATACGAAACAACACAATTCATGAACTACAATGGCCTAAGTAACTAGCAAAAGAATATGTGATGATGTTCATCGAGAGCAAATAAAGGGTTGTTGTGTTGCTCATTAATATCAAAGCTTGCCTTCAAGATTTGTTTTATCAGGTATTATGAGAACAAAAGGGTTGTTCAAATAATTTCCATATTCCATGAAAGATGGATGATATACAAGTCTAGTTGGAGAAATTACATCCATAAAGATAATGCTAAAAATGTCAAAAGACAATTGATTGAAAGATCACTTAAGAAGTGACATCGCCATTTAAATTATAGTGGAAAGAAAACATGAAGAAACCCCATACTTGATTGAATTTTTGAGTATTGCGATTTTTCATCAAATGACGCTTGTAAAACTTTCCTAGAGATAATTTAAAATCCGTTCATAGGCCAAAAGGGAACGAATGACTAGCTTATTGGAATTTGTATATATTTGATATATGAAGTCCATTACGTGTAGTCGAGACCGATGGATTTCAACTTCATATGCTTTCTCCAAAAAATTGAGTGAATATATGAATATTTACTTAATGAGGATGAAGTGTAAAACATTTGAAAGTTCGAAGACTTTCAAGATGAAGTACAAAATCAATGTAATAATAAAATAAATAATTTATGATAGGATCATAAAGGAAGATATTTGAGTTACAAGTTTAGCATAACACCTAAGATTTGAGGAATCGTTATGTGGATTTGCGTTTCTCGAAAAACCATATGAGTATGGAATAATCGAGATATGCAATGAAACCTTATTTGGAATTGTAAGATCAAAGGTGTAATTCATAAAACTGCCATTATATTTTAAAGATTAAAAGCTTTAGAGAGTACCGCTTTTTCACTGAAAAGAGCTCCATCATGATCCATTGAAATGACACCATATAAAGTTATGGTTTGAGATAAAACCTACGTTGTCCTTTCTTAAACATTGGTATGCTATGCATAAGTGAGATGTTTACAACCAAAGACGGATGAACATGTATTTCTATGTTATTTCGAATAACTGTTGAGTATTCCTCCATAACACCGGAGACAAAAGTGTTTGTCGCTTAGAACGTCAAGTTTCTTTGAGAAGGAATTTTTCATGAAAATATAAGTGGGAGGACAATAGAACTTTGATAAGGTTAAAAGAACCTTAGCTATATGTGCAAAGTTGCGCAGCGCCGAAAAGTGTTCCGAAGGCAGCAACAATGCTCATGGCTCACGTGCCTTAAAGGTTGTGGTTACGAAGGTCTAAGTTCCTATTGAACCAAGTAGGTCAGGTAAACAATCAAATACTAGGATTTGAAAGTAAATCATTGTTATTTGACAATGATGAACTGACTGTATGCAAAGAAGCGATGATGGGCCCTAACTCTGTCAGATGGCTTTAAGCCATAGAATCCGTGATAGTTCCATACACGAGAAATCAATCTTTGAACTTGAAAGACCCTCTAGGAAGGTGTAAGACCTTAAAGTCGTGTTTGGATCTATAAAGAAATAGACATGGATGTTTCACATCTATGAAACAGTCGACATGTTGGGAAAGAATTCACAACAATGTTTAAAGGTTTACTATGAAAAGATTTGATCTTTAATAGCTATATTTAGTCTATATGGATTAATGTAGCAACCACTACATATAATTCTGTTATATGGTAGTTAAACAAACAAAACAAAGTTCTTTTAATAGAATTGTCACCTAGGATGTGTACTTAACAAGATCCAAAGGGTTTTGTTAATTCAAAGGATGCTAAAAGCGTATGCAAACTTCAATGGTTGAAATAAGCATTCCGGTGTTAGAATCTTCACCATGATGGAACTGCTAAACAAGTTTAATCTCATCAGAGATGATGAAGATGCTTGCATTGCAAGAAATTAAGTGGGAGCGCTAAGACATATTTTTAATACATTATGTGGAAGACACATTGTTGATTGGAAATGATGTATATTTTGTTAACACAAGTTAAGAATTTCATTTTGATGAAAGACTTAGGCAAAACCCGAATATTTCGCATCAATGTCTATATGGATAGATTGAGATGCTAATATGGTTGTGCGAAAGTACATAGTTGATAAATTGAATGAGTTCAATATAGAAACTACAAGAAAGGTTCTTGTCGAACAGAAAGGATTGAATTGAAATTCAAGTGTATTGACACTTGGAAAGTGAAACAAATATTCAAGTATAGATTGATACTTGATGTATGAAATCACAAAGAGTATTTTTATCAATCATACTGTGATATGTACACATCCAGATATATCCTATACTCTAAAAGTTATGTGCATATGACAGAATGATCCATAAGATGATAATTGGACGATAGTAAGGATATTCTTATGATCTTTTCGAAGAACTAAGAATATATTATTTTTGTAGAGGTGACAAATATATGTTTGTTCATTGCAAAAGTACTACATTGATTCTATCTTTGTCACAAAGTACAAATCAAGTTTGTCTCAATCTAAACTAAGGGTGGCACAATATAATGGAAAGTAAAGTTCCATAATGGATTTGGATGAGTTCCAAAGTTAAGACATTATGACAGATACTACAACAAAAGGCTAAGCATATGACTGATATTATTGCAGAAAAAGAGGACATTTGTGTCAAGTAGTTTGTTATCAAAATAGATGTGGTTCACAGAGGGATAGTACTATGAAGATATATTGCACGACAATGTTATCAACATGTTTTAACCACAAGGAACTAAAGGTCTCACCAAAGGACCAAATTTATACAAAGCCATCTCATTAGGGAATGAGTGATGCGTAGAGACGCAAAGACATGCAATTACACACGGACCTGAAAGTGTCGCATCTGAAGATTGGTTGACCACTAGCAATTGTGTACATATAACACCGGAAAGCCATAGGTGTTGAATACAAAAAGATTTGAAACTAGATTATTGTCTCTAGTGCAATTGGGAGACTGTTGGAGATATGCCCAAGAGGCAATAATAAAGTGGTTATTATCATATCTCCATGCTTATGATAAATGTTTACATGCCATGCTATAGTTGTATTAACCGGAAACATTAATACTTGTGTGATTTGTAAACATGTAAGAGTCCCTAGTAAAGCCTCTTGTTAAAATAGCTTGTTGGTTAATATATGTCGTGGGAATTGTCACGGCAGATGCTGCAATCGGCAGCGAGTAGTAGAACGAGGGGCAAGGGCGGCCAGCCATCTGTGGTGCAAGATGAGGGCAAAGACACAGGGTTTTACCCAGGTTCGGCCACCCGGAGGGTAAAGACCTACTCCTGCTAGATTGTATTATGGAGGTGTTACAATGGGCGAGCTCGGCGGCTAGGCGGCGAGTCGCTTGGGTGTATGAGGGAACGTGTCTCTACTCACCCTATAGGGAGGTTTATGTAGGCTCACCTCCCCTAGGGTTTACATATCTCAACCGATTCGGTTAAAGCTTCAATAGCTGTTTAATCCTTACCCGACTGGGCCTATCTACTACTTTGGGCCTTGACTTCGATCGCTCGGCTCTTGGCTGGCTTGATCCACTCGCTCGCAGGCCCACTCGCCGGGTCTTGGGCGATCGGAAGCGTCTGTGGGTATACCCGGTGGCATATCCCCATCAGTAGTCCCGAGGCCGTCGTCGATTAGGCGTAGGTGGATCTTGGCGATCGAGTATCTGACTTGAGTAGGCACCTAGTCGAATCGTGGTGACTGTATAAAGGAGACAACCAATGATCCAGTCGACAATTTGGCGAGTCGGTGAAACACTTGTCTTAGTGATTGGGTCGGCGCGAGCCGTGAGTTGGACCGTCGGTGGTCAAACTAGCCGTTGGGGTAATCCAACGGTAACTTTTGGCGTAATCACCGCGTGGTAACGGCTCCCTGATTTGGCGGGTAACTCCCGCTATATAAGGGGAATGGCAGGCAATCGTAGAGCCAACTCCTCACCACTTCTTCCGAGTGCGCGCATTTTCCTTCGCTCCGCGATCCAGTCGACCCGAAATCCTCCGATCTCCAACCAATCCCTCGGCCATGGCTCTTTCCACCGAGCCGTGGGGTAGGTCCAAGTGCACAAGGGCACAGCTGGCCTCCTTCGAGGAAGCCGGGATCCTGCCAGCCGGCTGTTGGCGTATCCCTTGGCGGAGAACGACCCCAAACCGCGAGAGAGGAATTCTTCTTTCACCAGTCATCTCGAGCGGGGGCTAGGGTTTCCTACGTCCCTATTCTTCCGGCGCTTCTGCGCCTACTACGGGATCCAGCCTTGAGATCTGGGTCCCCACAGCATCAAGCAGCTCGCCATCTTCGTGGCGTTCTACGAATGCTACTTGGGCTGCCGGCCCTACTTCCCCTTGTGGCAAGATCTGTTCCACAAACGGATCAGCGAGGCAATGGCCCAATGCTGGCCGTGACAGCGTTCAGCTCAAGTCCAAAGCTTCTTTCTTTGATCGATGCTACCGCCAAAGGCGGCGACTGGAAGAAGTCGTGGTTCTACGTGGCCAAGGCGACCCCGGAGGGAGAGGTGGCGATCCCGCGGTACTCCGCTAGTCGTTCCGAGCCGCGCAATCTCCAAGTCGGCAAGCTCCCCGGCGACCAGCGGATGGTCGTCGACGAGATGCTCCAGACCATCCGTGGTCTGAAAAAGAAGGGCCTTCAAACGATAAACTTGTACAATTGCTGGCTCGGGCGGCGGCTCGTTCCACTCTCCCACCGCGACCACTACATGTACCAGTACACGGGCCGGGGAGACTCGACGAAGGCCTGTCTCGACGAGTGGAAGCTGGAGGATTATCTCCCAGCGTTGAAGAAGATTACCCAGGTGGTGTACCTGGATGCGCAGGCTAGGGTCTCCCCCTACACCGCGAAGCGTCCGGCTCCAACGGTAATTTCTTTACCTTGCTCGCAGTCGCAGTAAATGCAGTCGCGGTAATTCTGATTCCGTTTTGTATTCGTTACAGCTATTCCAAGGGGTGCAAGGGTGGCTCCCACCCTCAGATGATGAGAGCTCAGGCCCATCCGCCCAGGAAATAGGCAAATCGCCGCCTACCAAGGGCAACGAGGACGAGGCGAGTCCGAGGAGGTCGCCCGCCGTCGAAAGACCATGGGCAACGACAGCGCGAGATCGAGGCAAGCAGAAGCCTCGAACGTCATGATGATGACGACGAGCTCCCAGAGACCACCTCGCGCCGTCAAGCCACCCCGTCAAAGAAGAAGAGGAAGGAAAGGGAGGCGAGGGCCCCCACGAAAAAGGAGATGAGGCCGAAGTCGGCCTCGCCGTCACACTCGGCGAGCAGCTCAGACGTTCCCAGCCCAGCCGGCGACGGTGCGCCACCAGCGACAACCGTGCTGGACGCGGCGACCGTGGAAGTGTCGCTGGCTTCAATGCCTCCACCACTCGCCCCAGTCTCTGGGCTGGGGGAGGCTCCGGCTGCGGCGGCTTCGCCTCGCAAGGAGGCTCCGGCTGAGGATGTTCCAGAGGCCACCGCGGCTTCAACGAAGAAGCCATCCGTGTCTTGGGCACGCGACGTCACAGTTGGGGCTCACTCGCCGTCTAGGCCTGAGCTGGAAACCGGCCGCCTCCGTCTGAGACTGCGTTTCATCCGATCGCCAAGTGAGTTCGCTCACCTTTCCTTATTTGTCATAACTATTTCGATTGTTTTGTTGATTCGATTGATCGCGGGACGGGGTGAAGAGGATGGGCCACCGGCCGTGGCCAAGGTGCCCTCCGCTAGCGAGGAAGATTCTTCCCGCAAGAGGAAGGCGGACGAGGTCGCCTCGGCGGATGGCGATGAAGGCCAAGGCGGCGACACCATCACTATCTCTCGACGGCAATCGGTCGCACCGGCGGCCCGTGATGGAAGCGGCGTCTCTGAAGGAGGTGCTTCCTTGCTGGAGCGATGGGCGACCTCTCTCGGAGCATGTACCTCTATTGCTACCTTCCAGCCCGTGACCAAGGCGACCACGGCGAGTGGGCACCCTCGAGCCACGCTCACAGGACCGCCGGCTGAAGTCGACCAACGCCAAGGCACACGGCACTTCTCGCATCCGTGGGCCGGTAAAACTCCACGCATGCTTGGCGCGCCATCCGGTACATCCGGTCCCGAGGATCAGGTCGGTGCTGCGGTGCTGATTCTTATAATTTCGCATCTTTTGTTTGTCGCATCCGGTCCCAGTGCTTTTCGCTGAATTTCAGCGGGTGGGCACTTAGGAATTTGTTGATCGCCAGTCCCCGAGTGCGCACTCGCTGAATTTTAGCGGGTGGGCACTTAGGAATTTTGATTTGACTAACCTTTTTTGGTGATGTGCAGGGTCTGCAGCTTGAGTCAGCGGATCGATTGGCCGTGAAACAGCGCGCGGAGAAGGAGCTGGCCATCGTCCAGGAGGCAAAAAAAGGACTTCAGGCTGTTGCTGCAAAGGCAGAGGAAGCTCGCCAGGGGCTTGTCCCTGCTGGTGAGTTGGTGGCGGTGCGATCTGCTCTGGGTGCCGCTGAACAGCGGATTGCCGACCTCGAGCGCGAACTGCGAGAGGCGAGAGAAGAAGCGAGCTCGGCATACGGGCGAGCTAAGGCCGCCATTGCGGCCACTGAGGAGGATCGCAAGGTGTCGGAAGTCCTTATTGTTGGGCTTCAGGACGACCACACGTCGCTTCAGTGCTTCATCGCGGGACTCGCCCGCCCGTTGCTTGGTGAGTGCATCTCCCCTTTCTAATAGTTGTGGTTTTTGTGGTGTCCGTCATACTTATCATTGTCTTCTACTCGCAGGTCGCATCATTGATCGCGAAGAAGAGGCGAGCTCGCTCGACGGGAGGCAGTGCGTAAGCATGCTCGTCGATTCGGTGACATTGTCGGCGTGCATCCGTGCCTACCTCAATAAATATCGCCCGGAGGTGATTCCCAGCGACCTCGTTGAGGTGTGGAAGTATTTGGAGAAAGGCGCCCGGTCGTTGAGTTCATGACGCGGTCGGCGTTTGGCGTGGGCGTCGGCACCGAGCCTTGGAATCGCCCACTTCGAAGATTTCGACATTGACGATGTGACGAGTGGGTATCCATCGTCGATCGGCGGTGGAGCTGTCCGAGGTCCTCAAGTTGCAAACGTGCGCCACGTACTCGGGCGTGTCTCAGGCAATGGGCGACCTCCTGCCGTACCGAGACGGTTATCGCGCAAGCGACCCGAGCCGCGCATCGTGACTTCAAGGTCGAGCAGCCTTTTTCGCGGCGATGGCGGGTGAACGGACGTATCCATCAAACCCGTACCGGCGTTCATCCATAGTCGCCGGGATCTTTGGCGAGTCGCCGAAGCCTGCGAGTAGGGTAGTTTTCCTTGTGGCGTTAGCGGCCTTACGCTGCGGGCATATTTTGTAACATGAAACAATGCAACATGTGATTGAATGAGACGTCGTGTCTATTTTGATATTTGTTTGTGTGCTTTTGATTGATTTTGGGCGAGTCCCCGAGTCGTCCGCCCTTTTGTGGGGTTTACCTCGTATATGATGTGTGTGTTGTTATCATGTGTTTTGTTGATTTGGTCGACTTGAAGCTCGGAGAGCCGATCGCAAAGCGACTCGCTTGAGTGCTCTATACTTTACCGTTTTCCCTTGTGAGAGGTCGTGTGGCGAGTCCCGGCGTGGTACTTGGTTGTTCTAGTCGCGACTCGAGGGTGGTTGAGGATTTAGCGTTGGTGTGGTAGCGTCGCTCCTGCTTGGTCCGTTGGTCGGTCGGCGTGGCGAGTCCAGGCATGCTCTCTTACTTGGCGTTTTCACGGCCTCGCGATAACTGGTCTTGATCCCGGCGTGGTACATAGCCGTTCGAGTCGCTATGCCGAGGATGCGGAGGACCAAGGTCATTGTGAGAAGCGAGGGAAGTTGTCTTGGCTCGTAGAACCAGTCGAGCTAGGCGACTCCAGTGGGGCTCCGGGTTGGCGTTTTCGTGGACGATGCAAGACCTGGAGTGATTCAGTGCTCTTACACCGCACTACTTAGCCGTGCCGATCGTTGTACCAAAGGTTGACTTCTGCATTTAGCATAACGTTGTTTTTACGAGTGCGAGTGGCACAAGTCATGGAGAGTAGGCGCAATTTGCGGTAACCATTTCTTTTTATTTCATAGCGACTGGAGAGTACATGTGTGGGGTTCTATGAGTAGAACTTCCGGAGGAGGTTTACATTCCATGGTCGCTTGACGTCGAGTTCTCCGTCCCCGCGGACGTCGATGAGGTAGTAGGCGTCGTTGCCGAGTACGCGCCCGATGGCGAATGGGCCTTCCCACGGAGGGGAGAGCTTGTGCATGCCCTTATTGTCCTGGATGAGGCGTAACACCAGGTCGCCTTCTTGTCCTAGAAGGTGCGAGCTTTCACCCGCCGACTGTGGTAGCGGCAGAGTCCTTGCTGGTAGATGGCGGTACGTGACCGAGCGAGGTCGCGTGCTTCGTCGAGTTGGTCGATCCCGTCTTGGCGGGCGAGCTCGTTTGCAGCCTCCGTGTAGTGGACGACCCGCGGCGAGTCGTGTTCGAGGTCGGTGGGCATGACTGCCTCGGCGCCGTAGACCATGAAGAAGGGAGTGAATCCCGTCGATCTGTTGACTGAGGTGCGGATCCCCCATATGACGGAAGGCAACTCCTCGACCCAGCACCCGGCGGTGCGCTCGAGTGGTACTTGTAGTCGCGCTCGTGCCGCGGATACTTTGGTTGGCCCGTTCCGCCTGGCCGTTGGACTCCGGGTGGGCGACTGACGCGAGGTCGAGCCGGATATGGTTCTCTTCGCAGAATTCGGCCATGGCTCCCTTGGCGAAGTTGGTGCCGTTATCCGTGATGATGCTGTTGGGGAACCCGTAGCGATATATGAGCTCGCGTAAGAATTTAGTGGCGATCTTCCGTCGCATTTCGGACTGGCTTGGCCTCCACCCACTTCGTGAATTTGTCGGCGACTAGCGGTGGGTGTAGCGGAGGGGCCTTCTTGAAGGGGCCTACCATGTCCATGCCCCCCACACAGAATGGCGGTGATGGGGATTGTTTTGGCGCCAAGCTCGATGCGTCGATTGGCGTGCCGGCACCGGCATCGCTGGACGATGTCGGCAGCGTCGGCGTGTCGGTGGGCGATGAAGCCGTGTCGCATAGCCTTGGCGACTAGGGAGGAAGCGGCGGCGTGGTGGCGCGATCCACTGAATGAATGTCGTGGAGGATTTTGCGTCCTTGTGGTTGGAGCGTTGGAACACGCCGGTGACTGCGCTTGTGGATCTCGCCGTCAATGATAGTGTAGGACTTGCATCGACGGGCGATCATTCGGCGTCTGTCTCGTCTGGCGGGGTGCGGCTTCGGTGGCGATGTAGAGCTTGGTCGATCGTGCGGTTCGTTGACGAAGTCGACCAAGGCTGCCTCTGGTTGTAGTGGGACCCCAATGTCGATCTCCCTTGGGGAGGCGATGGCTTAATCGTGTCGAGGAAAATGCGGCGGGGCGAGTCGAGCCGACCCGATGCGGAGAGTGCATCGGCTTCCTCATTCTTTCGCATGTCGATCCACTCCGGAGTAGCCGTGAAGTGGCGCCCAACTTGTCCACCTTGGCGATGCCGCCATGGCAGGGGAGGACAGCGTCGCGGTGCCGACGATTTGCCCGCGACAAGGTCGGAATCTCCGTAGCGGAGGCGATTGGCGTTCATCTCCTTGGCGGCTCGCATGCCGTGGAGTAGGGCCTCGTATTCAGCCATGTTGTTGGTGCGGGCGTGAAGTCGAGGCGGAGGATGTAGCGGAGCTTGTCGCCCTTTGGTGAAGTCAACACTATCCTGCGCTGCACCGTCGCATTCTTGGAGCCGTCGAAGTGAGGCTCGATGGTGGAGGTACGGCAACTTCTCTGGCTGGGCCTCCTCCCAATCGGCGATGAAGTCTGCCGATTACGTGACTTGATCGCCTTCGTGGCTCGTATTTGATGTTTTGGGCGCCGATCTCGGCCCACTGGCAACTTCGCTCGGTCGCCTCGCGATTCGGATGATGTCTTGCGGTGGTCTTGAGGAGGCGACCGTGATCGGGTGCTCACTGGAAGTAGTGCGGCGGCCTGAGCCCCTGTAGACCGCGTATACTAGCTTTTTGGTACTGCGGGTACCGCTGGCGACTTCGGTGAGGACCTCACGATGTAGTACACCGGCCGCTGAACCGGCGCTCCTTTCCTTCCTCTGTCGCTCGGCGACCATCACGGCGCCGACGGCGCTGGACGCCGTGGCGTAAACCAACATGGGTTCTTTGTCGGCGGGGGCGAGTAGCACCTTTTGAGGTCGCGCGCGTCGTCCCTCCTTGTCCCACTGGAAGGTGGGGTTCTTATGTCGAGGCGGTATAGGGCATCGCCTTTTCGCCAAGGGGATGAAGCGGCGAGAGCCGCTACTCGCCCGCCAGCCACGGGCGTCGCGCGAGCACTCGGGTTTTTGCCGAGGCGATCGTGTCGATCTTTGTGGGGTTCGCCTCGATCCCTCGTTTGGAGCAGCGTACCCATGGTTGTCCGGCGGGTACACCGAAGGTGCACTTGCCTGGGTTGAGCTTTATCTTGTATCTTCGCAGGTTGGCGAAAGTTTCCGCCAGGTCGGTGAGTAGGTCGGCTTGGCGAGCGGACTTCACGACCACGTCGTTGATGTAGACGTGGATGTTGCGGCCAATTTGGCTCGCGAGGCATTCTTGCATGCACCGCTGGTAGGTCGCCCCGGTGTTCTTGATGCCGAAGGTCATGGCGGTGTAGCAGAAGGCTCCGAATGGCGTGATGAACGCCGTCTTCTCCTCGTCTTCGACAACCATTTTGATCTGGTTGTACCCAGAGTAGGCGTCGAGGAAACATAGCGACTCCGAGCCCGCGGTTGAATCGATTATCTGGTCGATCCGCGGGAGGATGAACTGCTCCTTTGGGCAGGCACTGTTCAGGTTTGTGTAGTCGATACACATTCTCCGGTCCGTTTTCTTCTCGACCAGGACTGGGTTTGCCACTTGGAGTACTTGATTGGACGGATGAAGCGGCAGTAGACGCTGCACTTCCTCGGCGATTGCTCGACGGGCGTTCTTCATTGAAGGGCAGCGGCCTTCAGTCGCACTTTGGGGTCGGCGTTTAGCTTGTGCTCAGCGAGCTCCCTAGGGACACCGGGCATGTCAGAGAGTTTCCATGCGAAGATGTCCCTGTTCTCACGGAGGAACTCGATGAGAGCGCCTTCCTACGCTTGGCTCATGCCCATCCCGATCGTCACCGTGTGGCTGGAGTCGCCTGGTACCAGCTCGACGGTGCGCGTGTGCGTCGTGGCCTCAAAGGTTGAGGTGCCTGCGCCCTCTGAGTTGGGCTTCTTGAGTATGGTGGGGTCGTCGTTGTTGACCCCGCTCGCGTACTTGGCGAGCTCGTCGGCGTGGTTGGTCTCCGCCGCGATGACGGCGTCGGCGAGCTCGGCTCCTTTGGCCTCGCACTCGGCGGCCATGTCGGGGTCGCCGTTGATGGTGATGACGCCCGAGGAGCTTCATCGCGTTATCAGCGTAGTGGGCGCTGCCATGAATTTAGCGAAGCGCTGGCGCCCAGAGCGATGGTAGGGTGTCGAAGGGCACCAGCTCGAAGATGATCCGCTCGGTGCGGAAGTTTGCCGGTGTGCCGAAGGTGACTGGCAGCGTGACCTTGCCGATCGGGTACGCCTTCCGACCGGGGACGATGCCGTGGAATGTGGTGTGGGTCGTCTCGATCATTGACTGCGGGAGCCGCAGCTGCCTGAAGGTGTCGAGGTAGAGGATGTTGATGGAGCTACCGCCGTCCATCAGTGTCTTGGGGAGCCAGTAGTCGCCAACCTTGGGCTTGACCACCAAGGCGACTCGTCCTAGGTACTCGATGTGCGGCGAGTGGTCTTGGCGGCTCCAGGTGATGGGCTGCTCCGACCAGTTCAGGAACTGGGGGACGTCTATTTGGGCCACTGCGTTGACGGCGACGGCGCGGGCGATGACCTTCTTCTCGCGCTTCGTGTTGAAGCCTGTGAAGGTGTGGACCAAGCCGGCTACTTTGCCGAATTTTCCGCCGTTTGGCGGGTCGTTGTCGGGGTCCTCCTGCGCTCGCCGTGCCTTCTCGATTTCCCTGAGGGTGTGGCAGTCGGCGGTGGTGTGCGTTGCGGGCTTCCCTTCCCTGCTATGGAACGCACATGGTTGGTTAAGGAGGGCCGCAGGATCGAACCTTGGCTTGTTCTTGTAGTTGCCGCCGTCGCGGCGTTGCCCTCCATCGCGGCGGAAGCTCTTGGGATCGCGCTGCGCGTGCCCGGCGTTGGCGACGAAGTTGACTCGCCCGTCACTTCGGCGCTTGCCGGTGAGGCGAGTGCCGCTGTAGCATAGGTCGGTTCGGCGTCCGCCGTCATTGCCGCCCGTGCGGCGTTGGCCTCCTGACTCGTCGTCAGTTTCCTGGTTTGGATCTTCCTCGGCGTATCATTTGGAGATCTCAAGGAGGTCGGGGATGTTGTCGAGTGTGCGGGAGTGTCGCTTGAGCTTGGCGACTAGGGGCTCGTAGCGGCACGAGGTCTTGAAGCAATGAATCGCGGTGTCCGGGTGGATGCCGACCGCGTTGTACCAAAGCTCTTGCCACCGTTGGACCCGATTCTTGGGTCGATTCGAGGTCCCTAGACGCACGTTCAGGTCCTCAATGGTGGTGGCGGGTGTAGGAGAACTCGAAGTGCACGGCGAAGGCACATTTCCTCCCGAGTCGACATCGTCACGGGGAGTGTTGATCCGCACTGCACGTCCCTCCATCATCGGGGAGGTAACAGCGGTCAGTGTGACCCGCGATCCCCATCACCATGAGGTATGTGTCGAGCCATACGGCGGGGTCGTACGAGGATTCGTACTTTTCTATTTCTTTTGGCGCCTTGAAGTTTGGCGGGTACTTCTCGCCTCGGATCATTGGTCCGGCACTTTGGCCGATTGGCGACCCCATGGGCTCGCCGTCAGCGGCCGGGTTAGGGTATGTCGCGGTGGTTGTTGGCGTCTTGGCGCCACTTTGTTGTTGATGATGTGGGTGCGGGCGTCGATGGTTGCCCGTTGGCGGCGACAAGGTTGGTTCGGCCGGGTCGTTGGTGGAGAGTGCAGCGTTAGCGGTCGGTATTGAGCTGCCGTGGCTCGGTGGCGCGATTGAGGGTGTTTGCCGCCGCTGGAGGCCGCTCTGCTTCCTGAAGAACGCGAGTATACCCGTCCTTGCGAGTCGGCGCCCGCTCTCTGCTGCTCGACGGCCTTCGCAAGAAGGGCCTTGACGTATTCGATCTCCAGGGCGCCGTTGCCGGTCGCAGTGATGCTGTCGACTGCTGCTCGGCCTGCCACGAGGTTGTCTATCGGGGTGGAGAACAGTGGAAGGCCGTTTGCGTCTCGCTCTCGTGAGGAGACTACTATCCGCGGCTGGTCCCTGGGGGGTGCGGTTGGGTGATGGTGGGGCACCCATTGCCATTGATCCAGGCGGGGGCAGGACGCTCCCTCCTGGCGGCGCGTTCTCGCAGATCGCGCGCTCGGCCACGCGGGCCGGGTCGTTTTCGTCGTCGAAGTTCAGGGCGCGCCCCTGAACGGTGGGGTTCAGCGTCCTGATCCGCTGCTGGTGGTAGCGCGATAATTCCTACGCCGTCACCTGCTCGAGGCGAAATTTTTCGCGCTCAGCTTGCTCCTTGCGTACCGCCTCCGCCTGTTTCAGGAGGAGTTCCTCGACCTCCATGGCCGTGGCGTTAGGAGGGATCGGGGTGGAGAATGCATACTCTGGCGGGTCGGTGCCGGTTGCCATGTAGGTCGCGGCGTAGCGACCGGTTTCGTCGCGGAGATCGGCGGAGTTCTCCGAACCGGAGTCGAATTCGAAGATCCCGAGGATGGAGGGGTCCTCGAAATCTCCCGCGTTGGAGACCTGGGCGATGGAGCCCGCGGATGAGGCCGCGGTGATGGATCCGGCGAGTGAAGCCGGGGTCGCCGAGTCGGCATCATCGGTGAGGGCCGCATCCTCTGCGGCCGCTGAATTCCCGGGCACGTTGTTGTGGGCCGAGTTGTACTCGGAGGCAAGGCGGTGGATCGTGCGGATCTGGCTCTCGGAGAGCTGATTGCATGGCGGCGACTCGCGAATGCGAGCCGAGTCCTCCGAGTCGATGACGTCGGTGAGGCCGACGAAGAGGCTGATCGTGCCGATAGGCAGGATCACGCTGTGCGTGACGGGTCGCGCCGCCGGGACGTAGCTGCTCGGCAAGACCTGGAGCATCTCGTCGATCGCTATCATGCGGTGGCGGCCTCGTTGATGGGCAGATTGGATCTCGCCGCAGAACACCGGCGGACCGCCAGGCCCCACGGTGGGCGCCGTGGGAATTGTCACGGCGAGATCTGCAATCGGCGGTAGTAGTATAACGAGGGCAAGGCGGGCAGCCATCTGCGGTGAGTTGAGGCAAAGACAGGTTTTACCCAGGTTCGGCCCCGGAGCGTAAAGACCTACTCTGCTAGATTGTATTATGGAGGTGTTACAATGGGCGAGCTCGGCTAGGCGGCGAGTCGCTTGGGTGTATGAGGGAACGTGTCTCTACTCACCCTATAGGGAGGTTTATATAGGCTCACCTCCCCTAGGGTTTACATATCTCAACCGATTCGATTAAAGCTTCAATAGTCGTTTAATCCTTACCCGACTGGGCCTATCTACTACTTTGGGCCTTGACTTCGATCGCTTAGCTCCTGGCTGGGCTTCGATCCACTCGCCGTTCTGCAGGCCCACTCGCCGGGTCTTGGGCCAGTCGGAAACGTCCTGCTGGGTATAACCCGGTAGGCATATCCCCATCAATATATGATCATGGTTTCCTGATCATGAACATTGAGATGTTATTGAAAACAAGGTCATATAATTCGGAGAATGATGTGATGGACATACTCCTATAGTTAAGTGTAGCATAAGATCAATTCATTTAAATAGTTCACTTTTTATAAGCTTTCAAATACATAGTAACCTAAATCCTTCGACCATGAGATCATGTTAATCACCATCACCGGATGTATGCTTTGATGACATCAAACACCACTTTGTAATCGGGCGGTTATAAAGGTGGAATTGAGTATTCGGAAAGTATGTGTTGAGGCACATGGATCAAGAGTGGGATTTTTCCATCCATATCACGAATAGATATACTCTGGGCCCTCTCGGTGGAATCTCATCAAATTGTCTTGCAAGCATGTGACTAGCTCACAAGGGATCATATATCACAGGAATGAGTAAAGAGTACTTATCGGTAACGAGGTTGAACTAGGTATCCAGAGATACCGACAATGAAACCCCAGATAAGTAAAGTATCGTGAGTCAAAGGGAAATTAGTATCGTATGTAAATGGTTCATTCGATCATGAAGTAATCGTACAAATATGTGGGAGCCATATGAATTTCCAGATTCCTCTATTGGTTATTGATCGGATAAGAGTCTCGATCATGTCTATATAATTCACGAACCGTAGGGAGACACACTTAAGGATTCGATGTTGTTTAGTTGATATGGAATGTGAGTAAAGAGATCGAATGTAGTTCGGAGTCTCGGATGGGATCCAGGATGTCACGAGGAGATCTGGAATGGTCTGGAGAATAAGATTCATATAAGGAAAGTCCAATCCGGAGTTTGGGAATGGTTCCAGTGTTTTCACCAGAATGTTCTAGAAGTGTCTAGAAGGTTCACCGATTCTGAAGGGGAAGGGTACATGGATGTGTCATGACAAAGTGGAATGGTTACATCATGTCCTAGGTCACTTGGCTGGTAACTTGGAAGAGAGAAATCAAACTCTAAATGGAAAGTCAAAAAAGGCAGTTTGAAAAAGTCAAACTGGGACAATGTTTCCAAGTGCATGAAAGGAAGGATTCCTACCTAGGGAAGGAATCCTCCCTCCCCTTGCTGCCGGTCACATGAAGTGGTGTTGGGGGAGGATTCCCTCCCCCTATCCACCTCTCCCTCTCATAAATAGAGGGGAGGGGGCGCCCCCTTGCCCTACATGTTCAAGCCCTAGCCCAGGCGCCTACCCTCTATTAGCCGCCGCCGCCAGGAGCCCTCCAAGTCGGTGACTTGGGGCAAAACCTAGCCTCTTGTCACCGGCCACATCACTCCCTTGGAGCCCTATAAACAATAGATATCCAAGGACCTCTTCTACTCCACCATACTCGCTCCGGCTTAGGCGAAGGCATGCGGGATCTCCCCTCTAAACTCCGACACCACACCGTCGTGCTGCCGGAATTGCGAGGAGAGAGCTACAACATCCGCTGCCTGCTGTAACAAAGGAGAGGAAGGTCTTCATCGAGTACCATACATGTGACCAACAGCGGGAGCACTGCTGGAACGTGACACCGGAAGGATTGTCTACGCGATCTTGAGATTGGCAAGTGATTGACAACATCACCCACAAGAATTTGCTCGCGTTGACCGCTTTGGATCTTCGAGGGTTAGTACTCTATCGACTCGTTGCTACAATCTAGTTGATAGATCTTGGCTTGTGTTTGTTCACGCGATAGATTTTTTTGTTTTCCCTGCTACGAACCCCTACACAGCGCGTCTTCTTCTACTCCACGAGGGCCGGCGTGACAGTGGACGCAGCCCTCTTCCCTCGGGCCTTCGCCGCGACCCTCTGCCTGCCAGCCTCCTCCTCGGCGGCTGCAACCAGACAAACAAAAGCTTCAACAACAAGCCTCGTAAACACATTGGAATAAGAATTTGTACCTAGAAATTACCGTGGGGATCTGAAGGACCGTTGTCCAGCCGAACAGGAAACCCCTCTGGCTCCGTTTGGGGGTACTTCGGCAGTTTCCGGTCGGGCAGGAAAGAGGGGAGGGCGAAGTCGCCAACACTGTCCTTAGCATGTTGCGCCGTAAAAATCTACTCAAAGGTGGGAAGATAAGGCACCCAAGGGAAACCGTCAGGGAGAAATCTAATCACAAAAATAAGAAAAGGAAAAGATAACTCACCCGACGCAATAGTTGATCGGGGTGATACGGCGGGAAGGAGTACATCCGCGTTGCCTCCAGACGGAACATGGAGATCCAGTTCCACAACACCTCGTACGACACCTCCTTCCGTGACGTACGGGTCGGGTCATCGAAGGTGGACAAATGGCACATCTTGTGCGACCGACTCTAGAGCGAAAGCATGCGACGCGCCATCCAGGAGAGCGCGATGTCCCGGGCGGTTAGCCGCTCTGTTGCCACCATCGCCTCCACCCGGGAGGCCATCCGGTTGATATCCACCTGGGCCCCCATCCCCTTCACCGACCATGCCTTCTGTGATGAAGGCACGTTGACAAAGACCGGCAACCCGATCTAGTCCACCTCCGTGGCGTTGCTCACATAGAAGTATGAGCGCTGCCAGAGCTTGATGGTGTCGGGTAGGTCGAACTGCGGCATCGGTGAGGAGGGCCGCGGGTAGATGGGCAGCAGCCCGTCTCTGTCAGCAGGCCATCCTTGGCGATGTTCTGCGCCTTGAAGTGGAAGAACTTCAAGAAGTTCGCCACCTCAGCCAAACCCCAAGGTACGACTCACAGCATGTCGCGTGATGCGACAGTTGTGCGATAGCATTGGCGCTGAGCTGGTGGAGTTGGAGGTCGAAGAAGTTGAAGAGCTGGAGGACAAATAGACTGACGGGGAGGCCAAAGCCGCGGGCAAAGTGGGCGAGGAATACGACTCGCTCCCCCTCTTGGGGCTCAGGCTCTCACTCCCCCTCCGGAGCAAGGCGGTGCTTCACCAGCCGCGACGAGGGGTGGAATTTCCCCCACTGGTACTTGTAGACAAGGTCGTCCGTCATGAACGAACCGCACTAGCCGCCCCATTGCTCCGACAACATATCGGCGGGAGGAGAAGCCGTGGTGGAAATCGGAGTTCCCAGCAAGTGAACGGGGCATGACAACGACTCCGGTGACCATGCACTAGTGGCGCAAGGGCAAGAGCAAAGTAAGAAAGAAAAGGGTGTAGAGGGAAAGGAAGGATAGACCTGGAGGAAGACGAAGTGGGAGGCCCCATCCCCCCCTCCCGCGCCGCGGATCTATTTATCTCCACGGGAGGCACCATCGTCTCCTCTGATCCCACACAACACCCTAATTTCATAGGCTCACCAACGATTGTACATGGCATAGGATAGTGCAAGGTTTGGTTGGGAGGGCATGGTAAACTTAAACTTTGTGAGGGATCGTTCTACTTCTATCATCTAAGCATGCATAGTAGTAAAACGCATAACAATAGCATGCACATAGATGTGACATAGTATGGCCCATTTTCTCATGGTGATCTCAATTGCCATAGAACCTGTCCACCATGATGATCTCCCTCTTCATGGTCCATGCGAGCCATCCTCCAAGTGATGAATCCTCCAAGAACTAATACAAGATATTACTCCTAATAGCTAGTAATCAAAATTACATAGTATTGGGATCATCACAAGTTGGCGCGCAGGCCATTACAATAATTGACAACATATTTGGATCCATCCATGTTGCCGTACTCACGACACGCATGTCATGAAAAATCACATACATGCATCACATACATATTTGGGCCATACTAATCACATACATATTGCAAAACCAAGTTATGCATAGAATTGCATTCTACCGGATCATGTGAAATCGCAGCACCTAGTTACCTTAATGAGATACAAAAGGGGCTACGACTAAGGAGGGTCTAGGGGGTCTCCCCCTGAGGGGTTCGAAGGGGCAGCGACTGTAGGGATCCCAACCTAATAAGGTAGAGTCCTCCTGTGTTTTACAATGCTAGTCCCTGGATCAATAGCTAGCATCCACAGTTAAGATGTAATATCAAGATACAAAGGTCATATTATAACATTATAACCAGGAATAACATAATTCTATTACATCATACATAGCTCATTGGCTATTACATTACATTGCAGCGGAATAATTATAATCATGGGGTCCTTCATCTTCATAGTGCCACAGGCAGATGTTGGTTGTAGACTTTGTAATCCTAGTCAATCAAACAATCTTCATTTTAAAACAATCAACCTGCAACATTACAAGTTATAGCCACAAGGGTCAATACATTTTGAATTGTATTGGCAAGCTTCACTTTTATGAATAACAAGAATGGATCCTATCATTATATGCATATTTGGCTAAGTAGAGTTTAAGGCTTATTTGCATAAAGCAATATTTATCCTATCTTTTCAAAAATGGTTTTGGTCCTTTGTCAAATCTCTTTTCCAAGTTCCTTGAACTCCTTGGTAGACACTCAAGTGTTCAAGTCCTTGTCAAAAATTCCTTGATCCACTTGGTAACCCCAAGTGCAACAAGTTTTATCAAAAATCATGAGTTCCTTGGTAACCCCAAGTACATCATGCTCTTGTGCACCTTGGTAACCCCAAGTGCAACAAGCTTATCAAAATCTCTTTGAATTCCTTGGTACCCCCAAGTGCATCAAGTTTTTATATTAGAAATTAGAATGTCGAGATCTCCCATAGTTCAAACTTTAGTTGCTCAGTATTGTCCATAACCGGGGACACGGCTAAGTACTTAGATTTTATTAACTTCTGCGAAGGGTACACTTTACCCACATGACACAATCCCATCTTGTTGCCACCGGTGGCCCTCTGGATTAGTGCTCACCAAGATGGAGTCTTGGCATCGAGAATGTGACGAAGTCTTTCCAAAAGGTCCTCCCATACATCATTGCTAGCTTGTCTTCAGCCCCCATGAAGCATTCCAGATCCCCATGTCCGGTAACTAAAGACAATGTATGGGTCTTCCTAATGTAGTTGACTAAGCCAGAGCCATAATAGCATGTGGTTGTACACGAAAGCCACAATTGGAGAAACATGTTCAATCTCTAAGTTTCCTAGGTGGTTTTCATTTGGAGCACAACACAAAGTGATTGCCATAGACATGGTTCCCTTTTGTTGCCACCTTCTCCAAAACATAAAGTATCCACCACCTAGGTGGTTCATTGAGTCCTTGTTTTATTATATAATCTTTGTAAAATCTCAACATGTATCTATTTTCAAAACACAGCATGGCTAAGCATGTACAACTTCAATATTTTTACTAAGGAGTGTAAAGGGAATCCTATTAGGATTAGCATAGCATAAGTATAAAACATTTTCATGCATGTTTACAAAATCCACTAAGTATAATGAAAATAGTAGGTCTTTTGTATGATAGTGTAACTTGCCTTTTTGGTAGGGAATGAGGGTTCACTCCTTGATCTTCCTAGTCTCACACTTTGCTAATTTCACTACAAGTCAATCAAGCATAGTATCAAGTAGCATTCCAAACCAACATTCAAACAATATTTCACATACCCAAAGCAATGGATCCTAAGTCATGCAAAAGAGGGTTCTATTGCAAGGTTGGTCTCTACTAGGTTTATAAACTTGTAAGGTCCACATTGGTCATTTACCAAAATGGCAAAGTCATTAGTTAGAGGGTTTTGCTTAAAATCTATTTTAAAATCCATTCAACATTTTATGTGGTGAAAATTATTATTTTCAAAGTAAAACTTTATGTTTTTCACCAAGTGAGTTGCCCTTGGCAAGGCTAGGTGTTTTGGGTCAGTAAGTTTGGTCCATAACATTTTCTCAAAGTTTTCCTTGCAAAAACATTTCCATAATAAAATCAAATGAGTTTATTTGGCTAGAAAATGGCTAAGTTTAAATAATTCATCCTATATTTCACCAAAATCATTTTTATCACCAAGGGTTGGTTCCTAGGGTCAGTAAGATCACACAAATCCATTTTGCAAAAGATTTAATTCTAAAATCAATTTTAAACAATTTTTATACTCTAAACAAGTACACAAATGTTTCTGCAAATTCAAACAAGCTAACAGATACTATTTGTCAAACTAAGGCCATGGTTGGCTAGGGCTTGTTCTCCTGAATCCATTGATATAAAATTTGCAAAATTTGGACGTGTGGTTTGGAAGTTATAGCAATTACAAATTTGTATTCTAATCAGATCAAAATTCTATTTTAAATCGAATCCTGAACACGTGGCTGCTTCTGATTGGGCAATACCGTTTCGTGTGGATCGCGTGATACAGGGCGTTAGATCTAAACAAATCGTGCGGCTCTGGAGGCGTACCCTTTCGCGCTTAAGTGAGGCATGCTCACCAGGCTCAGGGGGTCACGGCGAAGCTCTAAATGCTTCTTGGCTTGACAAGGCGCTCGAGGCGATGCAATTTCTCGTCGGAGTTGGAAACGGCGACAGACGCGTCAGGTGGTCGTCGTGGACGGCGCTGTGGATCACCTCAAAGCGAAATGACGACACGGTTAGATGCGCAGGAATAAGACAGAGTCGTGTGCGTGAACTAGAAGGTGCGGGTGGTCGATACTACACAGCCCTCGCGGAGATGAAGCGGTGGCGGCGGTGGCCGTTGTCGGCGAGGTTACTGGTACCCATGGTCGAGTTGGATGCACTAGCGAATGCGCTGAGTGGGGATGCTATGAGCTTGGTCGGGAGGAGAGGCGGCAGTCTTGGCGGGAATGGCGAGGAGGGTCGTCGAGTAGCAGCTGCAGGGAAATTGGCGGCTGGAGGCAGAGGGGAGGCGGTGTCTGGGGGAAAACGGAGGAGAGAGCGAGGCGATTAAAAGGGCGTGGTCGCGACGAGGAATTAACGCGGCGTTAAGGCGAATTGATCACGGCATTCATGGGCAGCAACGGCAGCGTCGTCTGGGGAGGCATGGTCGCGCGAGGAAGAAGAAGGAGGAGGCAGTGTGGGGTCCGCTGGCAGTGAAAGAAAAGAAGAAGGGGAGGGGTCCACTTGTCGGTTGCTGGGTGGGTTTCTTTTGCGGTGCAGAAAACGGTTCGGGAGAGGAGGTGGGCTGCGAGTTCGGCTGTTGGGCCAGTTTTAGTGGGTCGAGTCTGATTCCATTTTTTTTATTCTGTAGTTTTTTTTATTTTTCTGAAACTATTTTCTGTGTTGAAATTCAAACTAACATTCATACATTCAAACAATTCAAACATTCAACACTCTTTGCACTTGATTTTTGGTTCTGTTTAACCACATAAACCAAATCCCAAAATAAAATAATATTTTAAATCTTTTTATGTTCCATTTATTGATTAAATATAATGGACTATGGTTTATTAATAAAATAGGGTTTGGTTTATTTAATAAAATCCTCATTTGAAATCCAAATGCTTTCAAAACCCAAACAGTAGGTTTTATTTGGAAATAAAGAATATTTGGAAAACTTGTTTAAAACAAAATAATCCTTTTACTTTAGGGTCCATTAATAATTAAATAAAAGGGACCTTAGTTATTAAATCCAATAGGATTTGTTTTATTGAGATATTTATTTTGAAATCTAAAATAAAGTCAAAACATTTTAGTAGGTTTTTATTAGAAAATATAAAGTACTTGGAAAACTTATTTAAAAACAATTTAATAAGTTTTGATGTTTTAATTAAAATGGTAAATACTTTTATTTGAATAAAATTTGATATTAATTCCTTATTATTTATTTTAAATAAACCTTTATTATTTTTATTCAAAACTAAATGTTTTAATTCCCATAGTTTGGTCAAGGGTTAATTTGGCTTTATTAAATAATCTTTATTTATAAATCCATCTTTTCTTTTGAAAACCAAATCTTTTATTAAAGGATCCAAAATAGTAATTCCAAAACATTTTTAATTTCCTTTATTAAATGTTTAACTTTATGAATCCCTTTAGGTTTTATTTAATTCAAATGAGTTTGGAGTTCCAATTGAATTCCAAAAGTTTCTTCTGGCTCTGAAAATCAACAAAGTTTTTATTTTATTAATTTATTTTCACATTACAAGATTTGGAAAATCTTGGGATGTGACAGCGACCCTCGCGGTATCTTTAAGGATTTTAATCGGCAAATAAAATTTACTTTAAGGAGAGATCAAATCTATACAATTTTCTTTAAGGATTTTGATCGGCAAATCAAATTTACCATAAAATGACTATTGTTCCGATTCGATCAAACTACTTTGATAATGGTACATCAATTTCAGATCTAGGTCCCGATTCGATCAATCATATTTATCTTCGCGTGATTCAACAGGATTTATGTGTCACTTTTTACCCCGATGGCGGAAACCGACCGGTAGGGGTAAGTCGTTCGACAACCTCAGAATCACGATAACAGTAAGCAAGATCATAGATCAATCCTGAACCACCGCCATATAAACGATCACATCATTCATATCAAACAACATATCACCATATGCAAACTTCCCGAACCTATTACTGAACAGCATCGGCTCTGATTCCACTGAAGGGATATGGGTAGTCTACACTAGCGCAAAACAAAAAATTCTACCATGTAAACCAGGAATACTATTGTCATAAATCTTGGGATTACCACCAGACGCGCAGTTGCAGAACGTATCTACTTTGCCGAACACTTTTTCTATTGTTTCTCATCTAAACTTGTGTGATTTGGATACAACTAACACTGACTGACGCTGTTTTCATCAGAATTACCTTGGTGTCTAGTTTTTGTGTAGAATTAAACTATTAGGAAAAATCCCGGAAAATATGCCAAAAATCCTATTTCACCAGAAGACTCACGGAGCCAGAACACGAGATGGAGTGGGGCTTTGAGGGGACCACAGCCCCTGCCGCGCGGGCCAGGCCTGGCCACGCCTGGAGGGGGTGTGGCCGCCTCAAGCACCCCCTCGGCCTCCCTCTTCACCTATAAGTTGCCTTCTGACCTAAAAACCCAGGGGAGTTCTATATTTTTCTAGAAAGAGTTCCGCTGCGCCGCCACCACCAGAAACCGGATTCGGAACTAGAAACTCCGTTCTGGCACCCTGCCGGGATGGGGAATTTGGAGAGGATCATTACCATCATCATCACCAATGCCTCTCCATCAACCATCCATGTTTCCCTTATCCATGAGTGAATAATCCCCCGTTGTTGGCTATGGGGATGGTAGGGATTGGATGAGTTCTATCATGTAATCGAATATGATTGTTAGGTAATGGTGCCTAGTATCTCTATTAGTGTTATTTGACTTTGTTGCAACTTGTTGTGCTTAATGCTTGTCACTAGGGCCCGAGTGTCATGATCTCAGATCTAAACTTATTATTGATTCATAATGATAGTATTGTTTGTGAATTATCTGCAAGTTTTGTACACATATCACTGTCCGGATCCAAAGGCCCCGATGTGACAGAAATTGGGACAACCGGAGGGGATGGATGTGATGTGAGGATCACATGTGTTCATGGAATGTTA
Source organism: Avena longiglumis (assembly GCA_030063025.1). Classification (NCBI taxonomy): domain Eukaryota; kingdom Viridiplantae; phylum Streptophyta; class Magnoliopsida; order Poales; family Poaceae; genus Avena; species Avena longiglumis. The sequence goes on from CP125974.1 coordinate 146,992,520, forward strand.
ATTCTTTGCTCCGGTGCTCTATTAAAAGGAGCACCTTAATTGCCAGTAGTTCCCTTGAGGTCCCGCTGCAACGTGCTGGCAGGAAAAAAGATGTTGTGCAAGTTCTCATTGCGAGAACGCATGACTATATATGGAGCACATGACTATGATTGTTTAGTACTTGGATGCTTTATCTTATTTATATGCAATTTCCCTAGATCTTGAAGTTACATGAATAGTCTCGTCCATGCAATGCCCGTACATCCATCTCTATGCCTACCGCACTCATATTCTACTATTTGCTACTACTGTTACTATTGATCTTGTTTTACTGTTGTTGTTGCTTTGCTATTGCTACTACAAAACTATTGCTACTGATAAACTACTATGAGCAAGACTATTTCCAGGTGCAGATAAATTGTCAACTCAGTTATTAAGGCTTATAAGTATTCTTTGTCTCCCCTTGTGTCAAATCAATAAATTGGGTAATACTACCTGTAGGGTTTGCAGCATAGAAAACAAAAAATTCCTACTATGGGAACAACTATGTACCAAGATCTATCTACTAGATACAATCAACGGGCAGATATACATCCGTAGAGAACATACCCTTGAAGACCGACAAAGATTAACGAGGTTGAACTCGTGGTTGATGTAGACGTTCTCTTGCCGATCTCAAGATCGAGAGGAAGTCCTAGAGCCGCAAATCAGCGGCGCATCCCTGCTCGCACACACGTCCAAGGCACCGAGCAACCTCCGCCTCCTTGCTCCAGTGATGCAGCGGAAGCACAAATCTTTCTTGCCTAATATCCACCGGGAACATGTATCTCGCTAGTCCAAGACCATGGGTGATAAATACTAGAGGGGGAGAGAGATCCTTCACGAGGAGGTGTAAGTGAGAGATATTGGAGGGGGGATCCTTTTATAGGAGGAGGGGGAACCCAAGGGTGTGACCGTCGGCCATGGGGGCTGCCCCCTCCCCTCCTTCATTCATGTGGGTGGACACTCCACTCACAAAAATCCCTTTAATTTTCTCCACTCAAAAACCCACTCAAATTCCAATTAAATTTCCACCAAATTTAATGCAAACTCTCATTAAATAAAACTCCTTTTATTTATTCAGAATTTTGTCAATTACTTTAATGACAAACATTCACATATAACCCCTTGCTAGTATTTCATTTCACATGCAAAAAACACTTTCTGCAATTTCACCCGAAAACCCGTTTCGGTATCTAGTGAAATAAATTCCTGCGCTTGTTATTCTTTCTGGCATGAAACTTTTGCTCCAAATGGTGTCGGTGTCTCTTAAGTGTGTCACCCTACGGTTCGCGAATAATGCGGACATGATCGAGACCCTCTCAGATCAATAATCAGAAGAGGGACCTGGAGATCCATATTGACTCCCACACATTCAACGATGACTTTCTTGTGATCGTGAGAACCTTTTACGCTAGTATCTTAATCCTTTTTTCGCGATATATTACATGACCGAGATTCGATCATCGGTATCTCCATGCATAGTTTGATCTCGTTACCGACATGTACTCTTTTCTCGTTCCCGTGATAATCAATGTGATCAAATCACTTGCTTGCAAGCTAATCAATGTGATATCACCGAGAGGGCCCAGAGCATATCTATATGTCATTAGGATGAACAAATTCCACTCTCGATCCATGGGCCTCAACATAACACTTTAGTAGTACTGAACCCGTCTTTATAATCACCCTGTTACGGTGTGACGTTTGATGTTATCAAGATACTCTTCCGGTGTTAGTGATTGACATGATCTCATGGTCTAAGGATTAGGATCACTTCGTATGATGTTATAGCAATATAAACTCAATGACTTTGATCGTAATTCTATACTTCGGATGAATGTTCATCACACCATTACACTAATGTTGTGACCTCGTTATTAACAACATCCAATTTCCATGATCAGGAAACCTTGATCATCTTATTAATCAACGAGCTAGTTTATGAGAGAGGCATAACTAGGAACTTTCTGTTTGTTTATTAAACACACATGTATTAATGTTTCCTTATTAATACAATTATAGCATGCAAAATAAACATCTATCATATACTTGGAATACACATAATAACCACTTTATTATTGCCTCTCAGGGTATATTCCCTTCAGTATCCCACTTGCACTAGATACAATAATCTAGTTACATAGTGACAAATCTAACACCCATGGAGTTCTGGTGTTGATCATGTTTTGCTCTAGGGAGATTTTTAGTCAATGGGTCTGCTACATTGAGATCCGTGTGTACTTTACTAATCTTTATATCTCCATCCTTGACATGCTCGCGGATGGAGTGAAACCTGCGCTTAATATGCTTAGAATTCTTGTGAGACCTTGGTTCTTTGGCATTGGCTATGGAACCATTGTTGCCACAATAGATCACCATTGGGTCCAACGTGCTCGCAACCACACCTAGTTCGGATATGAACTCCTTCATCCAAAAATGCTTCCTTAGCCGCTTCCGAAGCAGCAACATATTCAGCCTCCATTCTTGATCCCGCCACCACGGGTTGTTTGGAACTCCTCCAACTAACCGCTCCACCATTCACAAGAAATACATACATATCAAGATCAGTGTAAAAGCTAGCATCGACATAACACTTAGCGACCAGCTCTTCTTCACCTCCGTATACAAGAAACATAGCCTTAGTTCTTCGCAAGTACTTACGGATATTCTTGACCGCTATCCAGTGTTCCGATCCTGGATCCGATTGGTACCTACTAGTCAAACTAATAGCATGTGCCACATCCGGTCCTGTATATAGCATGGCATACATTATAGATCCTATGGCTGAAGCATAGGGGACTTTGTCCATTATCTCTCTTTCTTCCGCCTTAGCCGGACTTTGAGTCTTACTCAATGTCTTGCGTTGCAACATAGGTAAAAACCCCTTCTTACTTCCGTCCATTTTAAACTTCTTTAAAATCTTATCAAGGTATGTACTTTGCGATCGCCCTATTAGGCGCCTAGATCTATCTCTATAGATCTTTATGCCTAATATGTATGACTCTTCACCTAGGTCCTTCATTGAAAATTTGATGTAGATAACTTTTAAAACTGTTTAAAAGATCTATATCATTTCCGATCAATAATATGTCTTCCACATATAATATCAGAAATGCCACATTGCTCCCACTCACTTTCTTGTTAATACAAGCCTCTCCATAAGTTTGGACAAATCCAAACTCTTTGGTCACCTCATCAAAGCGGAGATTCCAACTCCAGGATACTTGCTTCAGTCCATAGATGGATCGCTGAAGCTTGCATACCTTGTTAGCATACTTAGGATCGACAAAACCCTTTGGTTGTATAAGATACAACTCTTCTTCAATATTGCCATTGAGGAACGCGGTTTTGACATCCATCTGCCATATTTCATAGTCGAAATATGCAGCAATTGCTAACATAATCCTAACTGACTTTAGCATCGCTATGGGAGAGAATGTCTCATCGTAGTCAACTCCTTGAATTTGTCGAAACCCCTTTGCGACAAGTCGAGCTTTATAGACGGTCACATTACCATCAGCATCGGTTTTCCTTTTGAAAATCCATTTATTCTCCACGGCCTTTTGGTCGTTAGGTAAGTCCACCAAGTTCCAAACTTGGTCTTCGTACATGGATTCCATCTCGGATTTCATGGCTTCTAACCATTTGTTGGAATCTGTGCTCATCACCGCTTCCTCATACGTCGCAGGGTCATCAATTTCATCAACCATGAAATTCATAACAGGATTTCCGTACAGCTCGGGAGTTTCACGTGTCCTGCTAGACCTGCGAGGTTTGGTAGTATTCTCTTTAGGAGTTTCATGATCGATATCATTAGTTCCCTCTTCATTTGGTGAAGCCAACTCCAGAACGACTTCCGGCACTGCGCTACTTGCCATACTATGAAGAGAAGGTTATACAACCTCTTCGAGTTCTACCTTCCGACTACTCACACCTTTCGTGAAAGGATCCATTCTTGGCAACAAAAACCTTTCCCTCGCATCTGTGATAGAAGGAATACCCAATAGTTTCCTTAGGGTATCCTATGAAGACGCATTTTTCCGCTTTGGGTTCGAGTTTATCTGGTTGAAGTTTCTTCACATAAACATTGCATCCCCAAACTTTAAGAAATGACAGCTTAGGTTTGTTTCCAAACCACAATTCATACGGTGTCTTTTCAACGGATTTAGATGGTGCCTGATTTAAAGTGAATGCAGCAGTTTCTAGTGCATAACCCCAAAATGATAGTGGCAAGTCCATCAGAGACATCATAGATCGAATCATATCCAATGAAGTACGATTACAACGTTCCGACGCACCACTTCGCTATGGTGTTCTGGCAGGTGTGAGTTGTGAAACTATTCCACACTCTTTCATATGAGTGCTAAACTTGTAACTTAGATACTCACCTCCACGGTCAGACCATAGAAATTTGATCTTTCTATTACGATGATTTTCCACTTCACTTTGAAATTCCTTGAACTTTTCAAAGGTTTCAGAATTGTGTTTCATCAAGTAGATATAACCGTATCTACTCAAATCATCCGTGAAAATTACAAAATAACGATATCCACCTCGCGTCGATACAATCATTGGACCACATACATCAGAATGTTTGATTTCCAATAAATCTATCGCCCGTTCCATTGAACCGGAAAAGGGCGTTCTAGTCATCTTGCCCATAAGGCATGGCTCACATGTATCAAATGATTCAAAATCAAGTGATTCCAAAAATCCATCCGAATGGACTTCTTTATGCGTTTAACGCCAATATGACCTAGACGGCAGTGCCACGTATATGCGGATATATCATCATTAAGTTTAATCCTTTAAACATCAACATTATGAATATGTGTAACATTATTATCGAGATCCAATAGAAATAAACCATTCATCATTGGTGCATGACCATAAAATATTTCATTCATATAAATAGAACAACCATTGTTCTCGGATTTAAATGAATAACCACTTCGCATCAAACATGATCCAGAGACAATGTTCATGTTCAGTGCTGGCACCAGATAACAATTATTCAAGTTTATAACAAATACCAATGGTAAGTGGAGAGGTAGCATTCCAACGGCGATCACATAAACACTTGATCCATTGCCGACACGCATCTTGACCTCACCCCTTGCTAGAGCGCTTGTTCCGCAGCCCCTGATTCTAGTTACAAATATTAGCAACTAAACCGGTATCAAATACCCGGGTGCTACTGCGAGTACTAGTCAAGTACACATCAATAACATGTATATCATATATACCTTTATTTTCCTTGTTGGCCTTCTTGTCTGCCAAATACTTGGGGCAGTTGTGCTTCCAGTGGCCAGTCCCCTTGCAATAATAGCACTCGGTATTAGACTTAGGGCCAACTCGGGGTTTCCTTTCAGGCACGGCAACCGGCTTGCCACCCTTCTTTCCCTTCAGTTTACCCTTCTTGTCTTTCTTGAAACCAGTGGTCTTATTGATCATCAACACTTGATGTTCTTTCTTGATCTCCACTTCTGCAGTTTTAAGCATTGACAAAAGCTCGGGGAGAGACTTCTTCATGCCTTGCATATTATAGTTCATCACAAATCTCTTATGGCTAGGTGGCAGAGATTGGAGAACACGATGGATTCCTAAGTCAATGAGAATCGTTATTCCCAAGGACACAAGCTCATCGCCGTAACCCGACATCTTGAGTACATGCTCACTTATGGAGTTGTTCTCTTCCATCATGCAGCTAAAGAACTTTTCTAAAGCATTGTAGCTCTCTACAGCAACATGTGTGTCGAAAATCATTTTCAACTCACCCATTGTATCAAATACATTGCCGTTTCCGAAACGCTTTAGAAGTTCTGGCTCTAGCCCATACAATATGCCGCAATGAACTAAGTTGTTGTCCTCCTGACGAATCTGATAAATGTTCTTTTCCTCGTCAGGGGCATCATCAAGTGGTGGGGGGCCTAGCGACACTTCTAGCACATATTGCTTTTGTGCAGAAGTGAGGAGAATCCTCAAATTCATGGACCAATCGGTAAAGTTGCTACCGTTCGTTGCAAGTTTCTATATCTCCATGAACACATTGAAATTAAAAGCAGGTGGTCCCATCTACAACAGAATTTGTAAAGTTTAGACTAAGATTATGATAGATTGAGTTCAACTAATCCAAATTAAGAATGAAATCCCACTCAAAAATGACATCCCTTGTGCCTTTTTGGTGATTACATGAACCAAATCCACTACACCAAGTCCGATCATCACGTGAGTCGGTGTAGCTTCAAAGGAGAGCATCAAATGGCATCATATCCTCCATATGACTCATGCTTAACCTTTCGGTCCGTGTTCCGAGGCCATGTCTGTACATGCTAGGCTCCCCAAGTAAGCACTTTAGTATTCGCGTGTGTAATTGTCTTACACCCGAAATATGATCGTGGATCCAAGAACACCCGATCATCACGTGATGTCTTGGAGAGACGAAATATAATCGGTGCATACTTAAGAAACAACACATTCTTATCTTGCTATCTACATGAGGGCATCTTATTATTCTAATAAAATGCCAAATACGCAATATAATTTGCAATCAAACATCACATGTTTATAAGTGGAATGATATGGTTCCTACACTCGATCTCCATCATGTGCATCGTGGTACGATCACTATCATACCTCTATGTGTAAGGCCAAGGTCTATGGAACTTACACGTTATGTGTGTTGTAAGAGTATCAACTCATACTTCTACTTACAACATGACCATATCATGACACTAGCCCAACAACAATCTAAACTAGACGCCTCGAATTTATCCATTGCAAGTTTTACGTGGCTTAGGGCTTTCGAAGATAGAACTGTTCATACCTACGAACATGAACCACAACGAGGATAACCAAATTGTTGACAACTCGTTGCAAATTAGATATTGACTATAGTAGGAGAGACGGACACCTGCTAGCCACTTATGCAAAACTAGTTGCATGTCATGCGTGGAACAGGTCTCATGTGCGAGGACATGTAAAATTTGTTCGGGCCGCTTCATCCAACCTTGCCACCAATATCGAAAGTACAACTAAGAAGCAATAACATGATCATCATCTCCCACATACTCATATGTGTACTACCCGTGCAAAGCATCTACGCATAGATTCGACTCTGATACAATTGTAGGGTTCGCAGCATAGAAAACAATTTTTTCCTATGATGGGAACAACTATGTACCAAGATCTATTGTAAGATCCCTCCTTTGTAAAGGAAAGGATCCCTGTGATTGCAATGCTAGTCCCTGGATCATTGATAGCATCCACAGTTTAAGATGAAGTAAACACATACAAAGGTCATTTATTACATCCATTCCAGAGATAAAACATAGTCTTTTACAACTCATGGCCACAGGCCTAATACAAGAGTTTTGGAATAAGTAAATAAACACAAGTCTTCATCTTCATGTGCCACAGGCAAGCATGTTGAGTGTAGACTCATGACTCCTAATCATCATCGGAATAACCTGCAACATCACAAGTTACAGCCACAGTGGGTCAATACTTTGGAATAGTATTGGCAAGTGATACCTTAGTAGATTTTAAGTGGACTATATTACTATATGCATTTTGGCTAAGTGTAGCTTGGCTTGCTTTGCTTGAAAATAGGTTTTTCCTATTAGTTGAAATCTCTAAGTTTTTCTTTGTCAAAAACTTTCCCAAGAAACCACCAATAGACATTGGGGTCCTTCACCCTTGTTCACCCACAATTTTTACTTAGAGGTTGGAGTGATGAGATCCTTGTAGCTTCCATGTCTTGATGCTCAATTTGTCCATTGCCATGGACTTGGCTAAGTACTTAGATTTTCCATCTGCAGAGGTTGTGCACTTTCCCCACCAGACTTGGTTTCCCAAGACAGGACCTTTCAGAAGCCTTTCCTTAGTCAAATGGACGCGCTCCAACCTATCATTCCCACTACCACCAACTATCCAAGTGACTAAGTTCTAGCAACCTATATGATCATGGCAGAGTCCATATTGCCAAGTGGTTGCACTGTAAGCTTTCTCAGCACTTGGCCTCCAAATCCCTTTGTGCCTGGGTGGCATACCACAAGTGAGATACACAAGCCAAATCCATGGCCCTGTGTAACCACTCAACCAAAACCACCATTCAAGTCCCATTCCACCCAGGAAGTTCATTGACTTAGTTGTTTATTAAGAGAAGCATAAGTCCAAAAGACTTAGAATTATTTTCATCATAGCATGTACATACTTTACCAACCCTTGTTTTCTACTAGCTAGGCTAAGCATGGCATAGTAACTTAACTTAGGAAATTCCCTAGCAATTCTACAATTCTACATCTACATAGTATTTCCCAACATAGCATTTGGCAAGAGTAGAATGCAAGACTTAGCAAAAATAATTCTAATTCTTATTCAAAATAAAGGGGTGGAAATATCATGAAGTATCACTTGCCTTGGTAATGGGGAGAGTAGCACTCTTCACAATCACAGTCACTAGAAAAATCTACACAAAAATTTGTAGCATACAATTACACACAATTTATATAAAAACAAAAATATGAATGCATGCATGCAAGAAATCACTAAGTGATGATTTTGAAAACTCTACCAAGAAAGTGCATGATACAGAAACATAACAAGCCACAAAGTTTGCTAACTAAACTTATTTAGCACTAATACAAATTACTAAATTAAATCTATGCTCAAAATAGACCTAAATATGTTTCTGCATACAAAGTCATTTTAACAGATACTTTTTGTTAAACACATTGCAGATTCAGAAAGGTCTTGACTCACTGATTCCAACGGTATAAAATTTGCAAAAATCTAACATGGGAATCAAAAGTTATAGCCAATTGAAGTTTGGATCTAAATCTGATTTGAAATCTGTTTTTGAACTGAACTGGTGACACGCGTCGTGTTTTGGTTGGTCGGTACCGATTCGTTCGGATCGACAGACGTAGACCGTAGGATCTAACTTAGATCTAGCGGCGCAGAGACATACGATACCTCTTCGATTATAATCTATCATAGCCCTATGATATTGATCCAACGGACGCAAACAACAAGCCACTAACTGGCGGCGCTTAACGGCTGCGCGCGGCGGCGACGGTCAGATGGTGGCGGCGCCGGCGATACAAGAAGCTAGAAGGGTAGGGGAGGTACTCACCGTGATCGCAAGGATGTGGTGATGCTCAACGTATGGTCGGCCCGGCAAGGGGCGCTCAGGTTTGCGGTGGATTGCTCGCCGGAGTAGGGTCTAGCGACGGGTGGCTCTGTTCGAGGTCGAAGGCGACGTTGTCGATCACGAGGAGGCAAACAGAGGGTGTGGTCAGATGTAGGAGATCACGGAGAAGACGCGTGTGTGAAGGAGAAGCCTTGGGGCGGTCTGGACTTACTGGAGGAGCTCGACGGAGTTGAAGCCGAAGACGGTGGCGCTCAGTCGCTTGCGTTGCCGACGTTCTGGGTCACGCGCGGGCGATCTAGCGGTACTGGGAGGTGTGCGAGGTCAAATGGATCCTGCTCGTGTGAACCAGGAGCAGAGGGGTGGCCGAGGTTGGCCGGAATCGTGGCTGCGGTTTGTCGGAGACAGCGGGGTTGCGGTGAGCAATTCTTGCAGCCTGGGGGCGCTCTGGGCTTGGGGTTTGGGGAGAATGGAGGGGCAGAGGGGTTTTAGTAGCAGGATACGCGAGATTTACTTTCGTGTTCGAATTGAAGCTGCGAATCAAAACAGGAACGCGTCAATTGGGGAAGAACCAACAGGGGTGGAGACGACGATACCGTGTGGGCCAAGTTGTCAGTGAGAGGAGGAGAGTGGGTCCTTCCTGTCATCGAGCCAAGGTGGGTGAAAAATAAACGCTTCGTGGGGTGGGAACTTGGGCTAGCTGGGCCGAGTTCGTGGATTGGCAGTTAATTTGGTTGTCTATTTTTTTTCCTCTTTACTCCTTTTCTTTTTCTGATTGTTTTTCTAGAAATGGTTTTCAAACCCTATTTCAAATAATTTTGAATACAAACCTTATCTAGATTTTGCACAGTGTTCCTTGCACCCAAATAAGAGTCAAACTCCTCTGTTCACTCAGACTTACTTGGGTCATTTGAAAAATAATAAAATAAAACCAAGCCTTTTTAGGAGATATAAATAGGCATGAATTTGGTTTTATTTTATACATTGCTTTGAAAATTTGCTCAAGCTTTTGGAAACACTTAAGTTTGAACTCAAAACATTCTGAATGATTAAGGGCACCTTTATCATTAGCATGAAGCACAAAGGCTAGAGTTTTTATACATAAAATAATGAGCAACATTTGCTCCTGTTTTTGAAATGATTTTGAGATGAAACCCTAAATGATGATGGATGCATGGATGATATGCATGATTTTTGAAACATGATTTTAGGGATGTTACAAATCGAACCCCCTTAAGGTGAATCTCGCCCTCGATATTCGGATTGGCTAGAAAATAGGTGAGGGTGGTCTTTCCGAAGATCATCTTCTCTTTCCCATGTTGCCTCCTCTTCAGTATGATGGTTCCATTGCACTTTGCAAAACTTGATAGTCTTTGTTCTCGTGACTCTTTCTGCGGTCTCAAGAATCTTGATAGGCTTTTCTTCATAAGTGAGATCACTTTCTAGTTGAACTTCTTCCAAAGGTATGGTATTCTTCAAAGAAGATTCTTCCATTTCTGGGTGACATTTCTTAAGCTGACTCACATGAAATACATTATGGACTGCTGATAGAGATGCTGGCAGTTCAATTTCATAAGCAACTTCTCCATTGTGACTCAGAATCTTGAATGGTCCAACATATCTTGGTGCCAACTTTCCTTTGACTCCGAATCTTTTCACTCCACGGAGTGGTGATACTCTAAGATAGGCTCTATCACGAACTTTGTAGGTGACTTCTCTACGCTTAGGATCTGCGTAGCTTTTCTGTCGAGAATGTGCTATCTTCAACCTGTCCTTAACCAATTTGACTTTCTCTTCGGCTTCTTTGATAAGATCTGGCCCGAATAAACTTCTTTCTCCCACACCATTCCATAACAATGGGGTGGTACATTTTCTTCCGTAGAGAAACTCAAACGGTGCCATCTCAATGCTGGCTTGATAGCTGTTGTTATAAGAAAATTCTGCATAAGGCAGACTTTCATCCCAACTTGCTCCATAATCTAGGGCACATGCCCTCAACATGTCCTTTCTGTTTGTCCATCGGTTTGAGGATGAAAAGCAGTACTGAATTCCAACCTCGTTCCCAATGACTCATGTAGCTGTCTCCAAAAATGGGAAGTGAATTGGGTTCCCCTATCGGACACAATACTCTTAGGCACACCGTGAAGGCATACAATTCTACTCATGTAGATTTTGGCTAATTTGGCACTGGTATAAGTTGTCTTCACGAGTATGAAATGTGCCACTTTAGTTAAGCGATCCACGACTACCCATATGGAATCATATCCTGATCTGGTCCTTGGTAATCCGGTGATAAAATCCATACCAATTTTGTCCCATTTCCAATCAGGAATAGGTAGTGGTTGACGCAAACCTGCTGGTTTCTGATGCTCCGCTTTTACTCTGCTACACACATCACACAAAGCAATATGTTCGGCGATGTCTCTCTTGAGATTGTTCCACCAAAATCTTTCTTTCATGTCCATGTACATTTTGGTGTTACCCGGGTGAATAGAATACGGAGAGTTGTGTGCTTCTTGCAAAATTAGTTTTCGTAACTCTGGATCTTGTGGGACACATATACGTTTCCCATGCCATAATGTACCCTGTTCGTCTTCATGGAAATTCTTAGCTTTCCCTAGACCGATATTTTTCTTAATCTCTTCAATTTCCTTATCGGACTTCTGAGCTTCTCGAATCTTGTCCAACAAAGTGGGTTGAACATCCAAAGACATGAGATGTCCTTCAGGCACAATCTCCAATCTGAGTTCTTTGAATTGATTACACAAATCATCAGGCAATTCTCCTTTGGTAAGGCCATTTACAAATACCTTACGACTTAGAGCATCCGCTACAATGTTTGCTTTACCGGGGTGGTATTGCAAACTTAAGTCATAATCTTTGATAAGCTCTAACCATCTTCTTTGTCTCATATTGATTTCCTTCTGGGTGAAGATATACTTCAAACTCTTGTGGTCCGTGAACACTTCACAACGTTTTCCCAAAAGGTAATGCCTCCATGTTTTGAGTGCATGGACGACAGAGGCTAACTCCAAATCATGAGTAGGATAGTTTACCTCATGAGTTTTGAGTTGTCTCGAGGCATAGGCTACAACTTTACCGTCTTGCATAAGTACGGCACCCAAACCTTGATGAGACGCATCACAATATACTTGGAAATCCTTTTCCAAATCTGGCAGACATAAAACCGGTGCGGTCACAAGTCTCTTCTTCAATTCTTGAAAGCTAACTTCACAACCTTCAGACCAAGCAAACTTCTTGTCTTTCTTTAACAATTCAGTCATTGGTTTAGCAACCTTTGAGAAATTTTCAGTGAACCTTCTGTAGTAACCTGCTAAGCCAAGGAAACTACGAACTTCTTTCACATTCTTGGGATATTCCCATTCCGTCACAGCTGAAACTTTAGCAGGATCAACTGCTACACCATCCTTTGTCATTACATGACCAAGAAAACCAACTTCTTGCAACCAGAACTCACACTTGCTGAATTTGGCATAAAGTTTATGCTCTCTCAACTTCTCAAGTATCAAACGCAAGTGTCCCTCATGTTCTTCTTTGATCTTGGAGTAGACTAAGATGTCATCGATGAAAACAACAACGAACTTGTCAAGAAATTCCATGAACACCTTGTTCATCATATTCATGAAGTATGCTGGAGCATTTGTCAAGCCAAAAGGCATTACGGTATACTCATACAATCCATACCTCGTGGTGAATGCTGTTTTAGGTATGTCTTGCTCTCTTATCTTGATTTGAAAATAGCCTGACCGGAGATCAATCTTCGAGAACACACATGCTCCTTCTAGCTGATCAAACAAGTCATTGATTCTAGGCAAAGGATATTTGTTCTTGATAGTTACCTCGTTGAGTGAACGGTAATCTATGCATAATCTTTGACTTCTATCCTTCTTCTCCACAAACAAGACTGGGGCTCCCCAAGAGGAAGAACTTGGTTGAATGAATCCTTTCTGCAACTGTTCTCCTAGTTGCTTCTTGAGCTCCTTCAGTTCATCAACTGACATTTTGTATGGTCTCTTTGCTATTGGTCCAGAACCTGGTACCAAATCTATCAGAAATTCCACATCCCTATCTAGTGGCATTCCTGTCAATTCTTCCGGAAATACATCCGGATACTCACACACAATTGGCACACTGTCCATGCTAACCCCCTTAAGAGAATTAAGCTTACTTCCTTTGGATTCAAAGTTTGACCTGAATTTTATTCTTTTTCTTTCTAGGGTTGTGAGTGCAACCGTACTATTAGCACAATCTAGCACTCCTTCATACTTAGCCATCCAATCCATTCCTAAAATTACATCCAATCCTTGGGAATCTAGGATTATCAGGCTCACTGGGAACTTATGCTTTCCAAACTCTATGACAAGATCCCGGCATCCAAGACTTACTATCATATCTCCACCCGGAGAACTAACTTTTATTGGACACCCTATGTTTTTAGATGCAAACCCATTTCTATTAACAAATGCTTTTGATATGAATGAATGAGATGCACCAGTGTCAAAGAGTACAAATGCTGGAATGGAATTGAGTCTGAACTTACCAGAAACAGCGTCAGGCTCCTCATAGACCTCCTCCACATTAATGTGGTTCACCTGACCTTTCTGGAAAGGATTGGGCTTGATAGGTCCTTCAACTTTCTTTTCGGGGCACTCATTTGCATAGTGTCCCATCTTCTTGCATTTTAAGCACTCAACCTGACTGATGTCTCTCTTAGTAGGCTGACTTCCACTTACACTTCCATTTCCACTGTGGTGGCTCTTATGTCCACTCTTGTGGTTCTTGTACTTATCATTGTCATGACTGCGATGATGTTTGTTGTCATGACGGTTGTGGTTATGGTGCTTGTTGAATTTCCCATGCTTGTGGGATCCTGAGCTTCCACTATCATCAATATGCGATCGTTTGTGAGACGATCCCGAGCTGTGCTTGTCGGAGTGTTTCCTCTTCCTACTCTCGACTTGCTTCATTTTATTCTCCAAAATAGCAGCCTTGTCACACAGAGACTGATAAGTTGGAACATATGCCACAGACAACTGTAAGTTTAGCTCATCATTCAAGCCTTCCAGAAACTTTTCCTTTCTTTTGGCATCTGTGTCAACCTCATCCGGTGCATAGCGCGCCAGATTGTTGAACTCTTCTATATATTCAGCCACGCTGCGGTGGCGCTCCTTCAGGTTGTGAAACTCCTTCTTTTTTAGGCTCATCATTCCTGATGAGATATGAGAAGTGCGAAAGCCATCTTCAAAGATAGCCCAAGTCACCTCATCTATAGGAGTGGTGATTTGGAAGTTGTCCCACCATGTGGCGGCTGGCCCTTCCAACAGATGCGCTGCGAACCTAACTTCTTCAGCATCCGTGCAGCCCACGGTCACTAAGTCCTTGTTCACGGAACGTAGCCAATCATTGGCCACCATGGGATCAGTTGTTCCCGAGAACTTAGCTGGCCTCAAACGCAGAAATCTGGTGAGCATATCAAAGCCCGGAGGGTTGTTGTTGTTGTTGTTGTTGTTGTTATTGTTGTTGTTATTGGGGTTGTTGTTGTTGTTATTCTAGTTTTGCATGAATGTTGTCATCATCTGCATAAGCTGTGTTTGCGCATTCATCATTTGTTGCATTTCCGGGGTGATGTTGTTGGGGTTGGGGTTTGCGCCTCGGGGATGCATCTGTGGTTTGTTCAAATAGAGATAAGAATGAGATACCCATAGATGTTTTATGCACATTACATCACATAAGCAAACACATAGCATGCAACACAAGGATAAAAGCTCAACAACAAGATAATAAAGTCTCAAGGTAAAACACACAAGTGGCAAGCCATCCACATGTCGGATGGTCCAATAACAAGTTCACAAATAACAAGTATGATAATAAAAGATAAACGAGTAGTCAAGCCTACTCACCAGCATGAATCTCCTCCTCGACAAAAGTAAGACCTGCGTTCTCCATCGCGGTCTTGTTCTCCTCAATGGTAGTGGTCAAGGACTCGATCTTGGTCTTGAGAGCCCTCTTCTGGGAGCGAAGCCTCTCAATCACCATCTGCTGCTGCTCTAGCTCGAAATACTTGGACTTCAGTTCTTCAGTCATGTCCCGGATCTTCTTGTTCCTATCCTGGAAGCGTTTCTCCTGACTCTTGAACTTATGGTCCTGGGTCTCGAACTTCGCCTCCATTTCCTTGACTATCTCGTCCTGCTGTGCGAAAAGCTTGTCCTTCTCGCGAAGCTGCACCTGGAGCTCGTCATTGCTGAGCATGACGTTGGTCCTATCCGTGTCCACGTGCCTAATAAGAGACTCTAAGTCCTGGAGATAGAGACGTATCGGCTCAGCTGCGTCCCTCGAGTCATCCTCAAAGTCGATGGACTCTCCATCATCATCACGTCTTCTGAAGACGTGGAAGTGGGTGCCCCTAACCTGACGGGAGTGACGGCCTAACAGACGTCCTATCAGGTCCTGCATGACGACCTCCATGCCTCTCTCCACATCGCCGTGCATAAGCTTGAAGACGATGGCCTCCGTAGTAGGCTCTGTCTGGCGTCCGGGCTGGTTCACCTTGAATCCCCAGAGGTCCTTCCTCTCGAACTTGGTGAGTGGGTGCACCATGATGGTGGGAAGAGGGAGATCGAGCAAGGTAGTAAGCTCGACAATACGAGGACCAAAACGAGTAACCTGGAACTCCTCAACAGTGCTGATGGTAATAGGCATCTATTTATAAGATAGAAAAGTTAGGACAACACAATTTAAGATAAAACAAGACAAACATTTCATACATATCCATGGAACACAAAATCACACAAGTCATGCATACATGATTCTATTACATCAATCAAGGTCCAAACTTATTTAAGGTATCATTTTGGAAAATAAGGTGATAGGTGGTGGTCCAACTAACGAAGTGCGTTCACAATCCTATCTCACTGGATCTGTTGGCTAACACAATGTTCCTAGAGGCAATCCACCTATCTTGTTCACATGATTCCATCACTAAGTCTATAATATCTACCCTTAAGGTTTGGTTGGTGGCTTCCAATTCTTGGGTAAGTTCCTTCTCTTTCTCTAAGTCTTTTTGGAGGTTGAGCATTCTGCACTTGACTCTAGCACTTAGTTCTTTGATAGTCCTCCAAGCTGCTTCTCTTGCTGACTCAAAGAATGTGGTGTGCATCACAGTGTTGGTGTACATGCAGAATCCTCTTTCTTTGTGGTTGTCTTCCTTGTTTTTGTACAAGTGAAGTTGCACCCACCAATACTCCACTTCTTCATCCATCACTGGAAAGCCTTTGTACACAACTGCACCATGTGCTTCCATTGCCACCATGAGGTCCTTGAGAATTTTGGGAAACTCAGTTTCACACTCCAAGGTCATGGTCATGAGTGGTCCCTTCTTCACGGCTTCGTTGATGGAGTTCATCTACAAATAGAGAGGAAAATGAGAAGATTAGAAAAGTTTACGAGAAGAATAGACAAGTGTAGAAGTAGTTAAATTTTTTTTTCCTTAGTGGTTTCCAATCCTAGGGTAATAATCCTACAGGCAACACAGTGCTCTGATACCATCTGTAAGATCCCTCCTTTGTAAAGGAAAGGATCCCTGTGATTGCAATGCTAGTCCCTGGATCATTGCTAGCATCCACAGTTTAAGATGAAGTACATAGATACAAAGGTCATTTATTACATCCATTCCAGAGATAAAACATAGTCTTTTACAACTCATGGCCACAGGCCTAATACAAGAGTTTTGGAATAAGTAAATAAACACAAGTCTTCATCTTCATGTGCCACAGGCAAGCATGTTGAGTGTAGACTCATGACTCCTAATCATCATCGGAATAACCTGCAACATCACAAGTTACAGCCATAGTGGGTCAATACTTTGGAATAGTATTGTCAAGTGATACCTTAGTAGATTTTAAGTGGACTATATTACTATATGCATTTTGGCTAAGTGTAGCTTGGCTTGCTTTGCTTGAAAATAGGTTTTTCCTATTAGTTGAAATCTCTAAGTTTTTCTTTGTCAAAAACTTTCCCAAGAAACCACCAATAGACATTGGGGTCCTTCACCCTTGTTCACCCACAATTTTTACTTAGAAGTTGGAGTGATGAGATTCTTGTAGCTTCCATGTCTTGATGCTCAATTTGTCCATTGCCATGGACTTGGCTAAGTACTTAGATTTTCCATCTGCAGAGGTTGTGCACTTTCCCCACCAGACTTGGTTTCCCAAGACAGGACCTTTCAGAAGCCTTTCCTTAGTAAAATGGACGCGCTCCAACCTATCATTCCCACTACCACCAACTGTCCAAATGACTAAGTTCTAGCAACCTATATGATCATGGCAGAGCCCATATTGCCAAGTGGTTGCACTGTAAGCTTTCTCAACACTTGTCCTACAAATCCCTTTTTGCCTGGGTGGCATACCACAAGTGAGATACACAAGCCAAATCCATGGCCTTGTGTAACCACTCAACCAAAACCACCATTCAAGTCCCATTCCACCCAGGAAGTTCATTGACTTAGTTGTTTTATTAAGAGAAGCATAAGTCCAAAAGACATAGAATTATTTTCATCATAGCATGTACATACTTTACCAACCCTTGTTTTCTACTAGCTAGGCTAAGCATGGCATAGTAACTTAACTTAGGAAATTCCCTAGCAATTCTACAACTCTACATCTACATAGGATTTCCCAGCATAGCATTTGGCAAAAGTAGCATGCAAGACTTAGCAAAAATAATTCTAATGCTTATTAAAAATAAAGGGGTGGAAATATCATGAAGTATCACTTGCCTTGGTAATGGGGAGAGTAGCACTCTTCACAATTACAGTCACTAGCAAAATCTACACAAAAATTTGTAGCATACAATTACACACAATTTATATACAAACAAAAATATGAATGCATGCATGCAAGAAATCACTAAGTGATGATTTTGAAAACTCTACCAAGCAAGTGCATGATACAGAAACATAACAAGCCACAAAGTTTGCTAACTAAACTTATTTAGCACTAATACAAATTACTAAACTAAATCTATGCTCAAAATAGACCTAAATATGTTTCTGCATACAAAGTCATTTTAACAGATACTTTTTGTTAAACACATTGCAGATTCAGAAAGGGCTTGACTCACTGATTCCAACGGTATAAAATTTGCAAAAATCTAACGTGGGAATCAAAAGTTATAGCCAATTGAAGTTTGGATCTAAATCTGATTTGAAATCTGTTTTTGAACTGAACTGGTGACACGCGTCGTGTTTTGGTTGGTCGGTACCGATTCATTCGGATCGACACCGTAGGATCTAACTTAGATCTAGCGGCGTAGAGACATACGATACCTCTTCGATTATAATCTATCATAGCCCTACGATATTGATCCAACGGACGCAAACAACAAGCCACTAACTGGCGGCGCTTAACGGCTGCGCGCGGCGGCGACGGTCAGATGGTGGCGGCGCCGGCGATACAGGAAGCTAGAAGGGTAGGGGAGGTACTCACCGTGATCGCAAGGATGTGGTGATGCTCAACGTATGGTCGGCTCGGCAAGGGGCGCTCAGGTTTGCGGTGGATTGCTCGCCGGAGTAGGGTCTGGCGACGGGTGGCTCTGTTCGAGGTCGAAGGCGACGCTGTCGATCACGAGGAGGCAAACAGAGGGTGTGGTCAGATGCAGGAGATCACGGAGAAGACGCGTGTGTGAAGGAGAAGGCTTGGGGCGGTCTGGATTTACCGGAGGAGCTCGACGGAGTTGAAGCCGAAGACGGTGGCGCTCAGTCGCTTGCGTTGCCGACGTTCTGGGTCACGCGCGGGCGAGCTAGCGGTACTGGGAGGTGCGCGAGGTCAAATGGATCCTGCTCGTGTGAACCAGGAGCAGAGGGGTGGCCGAGGTTGGCCGGAATCGTGGTTGCGGTTCGTCGGAGACAGCGGGGTTGCGGTGAGCAATTCTTGCATCCTGGGGGCGCTCTGGGCTTGGGGTTTGGGGGAGAATGGAGAGGGGGCAAAGGGGGTTTTAGTATCCAGGATACAAGCGAGATTTACTCGTGCAATTACGCGAATTGAAGCTGCGAATCAAAACAGGAAACGCCCGGCGTCAATTGGGGAAGAACCAGTCGCGGGGGTGGAGACGACGATACCCGTGTGAGCCGCGGTTGTCAGCGAGAGGGGAGGAGAGGGAGTGGGTCCTTCCTGTCATCGAGCCAGTGGGTGCGGGGGTGGGTGAAATAAAACGTTTCGTGGGGGTGGGAACTGCTGGGCGAGCTAGGCCGAGTTGGGATGGGTTGGCCAGATTGGCTGGTTGTCTATTTTTTTCCTCTTTACTCCTTTTCTTTTTCTGATTGTTTTTCTAGAAATGGTTTTCAAACCCTATTTCAAATAATTTTGAATGCAAACCTTCTATAGCTTTTACACAGTGTTCCTTGCACCCAAATAAGAGTCAAACTCTTCTGTTCACTCAGACTTACTTGGGTCATTTGAAAAATGATAAAATAAAACCAAGCCTTTTTAGGAGATATAAATAGGCATGAATTTGGTTTTATTTTATACATTGCTTTGAAACTTTGCTCAAGCTTTTGGAAACACGTAAGTTTGAACTCAAAACATTCTGAATGAATAAGGGCACCTTTCTCATTAGCATGTAGCACAAAGGCTAGAGTTTTTATACATAAAATAATGAGCAACATTTGCTCCTGTTTTTGAAATGATTTTGAGATGAAACCCTAAATGATGATGGATGCATGGATGATATGCATGAGTTTTGAAACATGATTTTAGGGATGTTACATCTATCTACTAGATACAATCAACGGGCAGATATACATCCATAGAGAACATACCATTGAAGACCGACAAAGCTTAACGAGGTTGAACTCGTGGTTGATGTAGACGATCTCTTGCTGATCTCAAGATCAAGAGGAAGTCCTAGCGCCGCAAATCAGCGGCGCATCCTTGCTCGCACACACGTCCGAGGAACCGAGCAAACTCCGCCTCCCCACTCCAGCGATGCAGCGGAAGCACAACTCTTTCTTGCCGAATAGCCACCGGGAACATGTATCTCGCTAGTCCGAGACCATGGGGGATAAATACTAGAGGGGGAGAGAGATCCTTCACGAGGAGGTTTAAGTGAGTGAGAGAGAGGAGGGGGGCTCCTTTTATAGGAGGAGGGGGGCACCCAAGGGGGTGGCCATCGGCCATGGGGGTGACCCCTCCCCTCCTTCATTTATGTTGGTGGACACTCCACTCACAAAAAGGATCCATTCTTGGCAACAAAAACCTTGCCCTATGATCAATCATATACTTGGAATATACATAATAACCACTTTATTAATACAATTATAGCATGCAAAATAAACATCTATCATATACTTGGAATACACATAATAACCACTTTATTATTGCCTCTCAGGGCATATTCGCTTCACTACCCTCGAAGACTATTGCGATCCCCTATACTTGTGGGTCATCAAGACTATTTTCTGGCGCCGTTGCCGGGGAGCATAGCTTTATTTTTAAGTTTACTTGGATCTATTATTGTTCACTACTACTCCTTTCATCATGGGGAAGTCTCATGATGGAAAGTTTCCTATTTTACCATCCAGTACAAGAAGAGGTACTGTCCTAAACACCTTTGATGCTCTTGATTCACCGTGTGTTATAAGTAAGCTTGTCACACCACCACCACATACTCACGCTACACTCACTGCTACTACTGCTAAATCTGAAATTGCTTCTGATACTCATGATGTTACTTCTACTATGCTTGATGTGAGTGGTTCATTAGGTCCTTCCCTAGATGATACTATTGATAGAACTATTTTGGAAAACACTAAAACTCCTAGTGAAGTCACTATTACACCGGTTAGCTCACCTCAGTCTAGAGAGAGATATGATATTAGCGATGGCTACATTGAAATGACTGATGAATTTATTGAAGAGTACCAAAGCACGCATGGTGCTAGTGCTATTAGGAGTCTCCTTGAGAGACGTACCATTATTCCTAAATTTTCTTCTGATGCTAAGTTCGCCACTTCTCCCATAGATATTAAATATGAAGATTATGATTTCTCTCTTGATTTATCGTATTTAGACATTGTTGATAAAGAACCTTTTTGTGGGACTGAGAGTGAGAGTGCCGTGGCACATATGAATGAGCTTTCCACTATGAGTGCCTTATTCTCTGATGATTTTAAGATGAGAAAGTACTTTGTCACTAAGATCTTCCCTTTTTCACTAAAAGGAGAAGATAAAGCTTGTTTTAATAGATTACCTCATGGATCCATTGATAGCCCTAATTGTTTGATTGCTTCTCTCTTCCAGAAATATTTTCCTCCCAGTGCTAGACATGCTGCTTTGTAGAAACTTTCTGATTTTAAACAGGGAGAAGAAGATAAATTGCCTGAGTCATGGACAAGGTTCTGTGCCTTGATTCGTGCACATCCAGGATGTCCATTGTCTAAAAATGAGCTTCTTGATATTTATTATAATGGACTAACTGAAGATTCTACGACATACCTAGATATTTTTGCTGATTGTGTTTTCAGGAAGAGAACTCCTACAGATGCTGAAGAATTAATGGCTAAATAAGCAAGAATTATGATGATTGGACTTGAACTGAGCTAAATACACCTGAGCCTATTAATCCTGAACCAGTTGTGCCTGAACCAGTTCCAAAGCCAACACCAACACCAAAGAAGAGGGGGGTGATTGCATTAAATGATGAAGTGATGAAAGAAGCTAAGAAATGTCTTAAGATGAAAGGTATTAGAGCTGAAGATGTGAAGAATCTACCTCCTATAGAAGAATTATGTAAGCCAATTCCCTACTCATCTACTATTGAGGTACACTCTCTCCACTTTAATGAAGGTGATATTCCCTATGGTAAACCTCCTAATCAATGCTTAGAGGAACTTGACACTTCTATTGTTAAACAAGGTAATTTTAATAAACATGTTTAGAATCATTATTGGAAAACTCTAGAGCTATTAGTGAGTTGAAAAATATTGTGGAAAGAACAACTAATGATGTTAAAATGCTTTGTAAATACTTTCAAATGGTTAAAACTCAAATTGATCAACTTTCTAAGGTACAAAAAGATATGCTAGTTAATGCCTTAGGATATAAACATGCTTATGGAATTAGAACTAGGAGTGGTATAGCTACTCAAGATCCTTTATATCTTGAAGGACACCCAAAAAGAATTGAGCAGGATTCTCAACAAATTAAAAGTATTGGTAGTCCTCATAAGAGAAAGAAAAAGAAACACAAAATAGTTGAGGAACCACCTGAACCTGCTGTAGATCCTAATAGTATATCTGTCTCTGACGATGAAACTGAAAGTGGTGATAAAAATGATGCTCCTGATAAGGAAGAAGTTGAGGAAGAACCTGAGAAGCACACTAAGAACACTAGGTACACTAAGGAAGATTTTATTGCTAATAAACATGGTTGTGAGAGAGAACCTTGGGTGTAGAAACCTATGCCTTTTCCCAATAAGAAACACAAGTCAAAGGAGGAAGAACACTATAACAAGTTTTGTGAGTGGATAAAACCTTTATTTTTGCAAATTACTTTGACTGATGCTATTAAGTTGCCTCCTTATTCAAAGTATATGAAGGACATTGTCTCTAATAAAAGGAAGATTCATAATGAGGAAATTTCTACTTTGCTTGCTAATTATTCCTTCAATGGTAAGGTTCCAAAGAATCTTGGTGATCCATGTATACCAACTATTCCTGGCTCTATCAAGAAAATTTTGTTAGAACTGCTTTATGTGATTTGGGAGCTGGAGTTAGTGTTATGCCTTTTTCTCTTTACAAGAGACTCCATCTAGAAAAGTTGATACCAACTGATAAATCCATGCAAATGGCTGATAAGTCTACTACTATTCCTGTTGGTATATGTGAGGATGTTCCTATTCAAGTGGCTCATAATTTCTTGGTTTTAACTGATTTCGTTGTGCTTGAGATGCCTGAAGATGATAATATGTCCATTATTCTTGGGAGACCTTTTCTTAATACTGCATGTGCTGTCATCAATTGTAATCAAGGAAAAGTAACTTTTAATATTAATGACAAAGAGCATACTGTCTATTTCCCTAATAAGATTGATAAGAGCTATTGCCTGAATTCTATTGAAAATATTGAGAGCATCAAAGTTGGGAAATATATTGTCCCATTCCATAAGGAAGTTTTGAAACTATTATGATTGGGACTATTGCAAGTTTGAGGTAACATAATAATTTTGTGAAATGCAAAGTTTTATTTCATTTTAAATTGTTTTGGTAACAAGACTTGGTCAAACTTGTTAATAAAGGGATTTTAATGAACAGAACAATGCTTTCACAATGGTTATTCTTGCTCACTTTTATTTTTTCTCTTTCCTAGTCTTTGCTTTTCCTCTTGTTAGCTTTAGTTTTGCTAGTTGTTTGCTTGTTAGAGTGTCTCAAAGCTTCGGTAGTTTGGTTTTTGTTTGCTTTTGCTTCTTCTAAAAAAATATTTTTCTGCGAGAAAATCAATTTTCATACCGTGAAATTTGGCCAAAAATAAAGTTTTCTGAAAAACCCCAGAAAATTTATATTAAATTTTTCCTCCAAAAAAGGGGCAGAGGGACAACTGGAGTGGCCCAGGGGGACCCACCAGGACAGCTCACCCCCTGGTGGCGCGGCCAGCCCTAGGGCGCGCCTGGCCTGGGTGGGGCGCACCTTTGGCCCTCCAAAGTGCCCCCTTCCAGCCACTTCTTTCTCTCTCCCGAAAAACACCGAAAAACTTTTTCAAGCTCGAGTTCCAGCTGTTCTTGCTCCCGATTTTCGATCTCCTTGCTCAGCCATTTTTGCTGCTGATTTTTGGAGGGATTGCTCCTTGGTATGTGCCTCCTCCGCTTGTCCAATTAGATTTTTGATTGTTAGATTGTATCTTGATTATTTTGCTGCTATAGGTGTCAGGTTGTGTGATCTTGCATGCTTGTTCTATGCTTAGAGATTTCATTTTGATGCATGTGTAGCCCTCTAGCAAGTTCCTATAGTAGTTCCTCATCATTTATCAACTTGGAAATTACTTGGTTTGATGTTTGTCTAAAAATTTCAAAAAAAGGGTCATGGACAACCACATCTTTGGAGAAGTGTTTGAGAGTGATGCACCAAGGAGGACAAGGCCTTCAAGATCATCCTCCCGAGCTAGGCCATCATAAAATGAGGATCTCCTTACACCGTGTTTTGGCAACGAGGGAGATGAGGGGGATGCACACCCTTCTACCTTTCCTTGTCCTACCTTTTTGCAGGCTGCAGGGTTCTCAATGATTTCCTAACCTTGGTTCGGAGGGTTGGACTAACTAGTTATATGCAGGATGAGAGTGAGCAATATTCTATGCTTACTAAAACTTTTGTGGAGAGTTTTTCTTTTACCAACAACCCTTTCAGGTCAGAGGTGTCATTCAAAATCTATAATAGGCCCTTCACCATGACAATGAAGAAATTTTGCGAAATCTTGGGTATTGGCATGGTTGGGACGGTGAAGAATATTCCAGCTCAACCCGCTGATTTGTTGGAGCTCTACCGTGGGATAACCAATGATGATGACCGTAGAGCCCAGTACGGAAAGATAAGAAATATTCAACTCCCAGCTATCAGATATTTTGCTTATTATCTTGCCACTAGTATTATTGGTAGGGAGAACACTAGCAATATTTCCAACTATCATTTGGCTTTCCTAGCTGCTGCACTCAACAATGAAACCATGTACAATCTTGGTTCTACCATTGCTCGTCGCTTAGCTGCTAAGGGACCCATTTATGGGGTTATTATTGCTGCACGTGTTTCTGCTTCCTTAGACCTTTCTGTTGATCCAAATGATACAATTTTGGCTCCTCAGAGGCTTGATTTAGCTGCCATGAAAGCGCATCACTGTGCCACTTCTGGATCTACCCTTGATAGTTTGGTTTATAGGGTGATGTTTACTGACGGGGAAGAGAGAGAGATTCCTCTGACCCAAACCACTTTGTTCAGTATTTTCCAGGGACCTTGGTCACGCTCCAAGGAGGATATGGACGAGAAGCTATGCATTCGTGGTTTCCACGGACACTACCAGGGGGAAGCGCCCTCTTATGACCACTCTGTGCACTACACAGGGGAGTCCTCGTTCTCATACCAGGACGAAGGGGCTTCCTCATCGTATTACGGAGGTGCACCCTCTTGGTCATCATGCGGTTGAGCCACACTTAGGCCAAAAGCCTAAGCTTGGGGGAGGTACACCGACATCACACTCATCTATATATCATGTTTCGTCGGTTCTTTTTATATCCATGTTTCGCTTTCTTTTTTTATTTTTGTTTCTGCGTTCCCAAAACACAAAAATACCAAAAATATGTTCGTTGTTTCTCTTGGTTTGTTTCTTTGCTTTTTATCTTTGGTTTGCCTAAAAGAAAAATCCAAAAAGATTTTTCTTTGTTTGTTTTTGCTTTGTGTGCTTGCTTTAAAAAAATCGAAAACATCGAAAATATTTGTTGTTCTTCTTTGGTTTTGGGAAGTTCTTTGCAGGGTTCAGCAGTCATCACTGGAGTTTGGTTTCATGTTATTATTCAAGCCACACAAGTGAAGGGAAATAATGAAGATTAATGACAACTCGAGGTGTGGTAAGAGGCTGGTAACAAATTCTAATTGTTTTCATTTTTGTACATATACTCATCATTGTGGGCATGCTTAGTCTATTCATGTAAGGTGTATGTTATTTATGGATGATTAGTAGTTCTTGCTTTCTTATGATTAGCTCCAGCTTGCTAATAGTTCGTAGCATTTCTTATGAATGTTTGCTTGCATTGTTCTATTCATAACTTGGTATGATATTGTGGTATCCTCCTCTGAATGTTTCATGTTAATCGACTTGGCACATGCTCACGCATGCATATGACTGAACAATAGTCAGTAAGCCTCGATGATTTATTTTTCCTTAGAGTTCTTGTATCACTTTCATGCCATAGTTAGTCATGTTTTGTTGCAAGCATGATTATGACAGTTATTGCTCTCTCGTTTGTCGCTCCCTCTCTATTGGTAGCCTTCACTTGCACTGAGTATGAGCTCTACTTGTGCATCCAACTCCCCAAAACCAATATTGCCAAAGTGTCCACCATATCTACCTATTAGCGTCATTTGCTATTCAGTGCATATTTATTATGCCTCATTTTCTTCCAAATAAAATGTTTGACTATAATGGGAAAACTAGTTAGTAAAACTCTCAAGAACTTGATGGCACACTTTATTCCTTGGACTTAATAAACCTAAACCATTGTGACTGTCCATGAAAGTTATATGCTTGCAAATTATAGGTTGGGAGTTAGCAGAACCGTTTTGTCACGGGGAACACTTTCAACATTGCACATGTACTTTGTACCCAGTTGATATCATGCTCTTTTGTTTACGGATGTCGTCGGTGTGAAATAAAGAGAAGCTTGTAAGTTCATGGAGTTATATATATGTGTGTTAGAGAAACGCCTAGGACGCTAGCCTAAGCCATGCCTAATCATGGTGGAAACTTGCAGCATAACCATAATAAGCAATCTGTGAAGCATCCTCAATAAAAACCTATGTAAATAGCAAATAAAAAGATTACTGAGATTCTCATTGTCTGCTTGCCTTGTCATTTTGATTATGGGATAGCTCCTATATCATGTGCAAGGGGTACCCCATTGGCGGTTCTCTATGATACGCATGTATTTACTATGACAAGAACTTGTCGGTAACTAAAGTTGAGTAGCATGAGGAGCGGCCCTCGTATTCAAGGGACATGAGATTTTAATTTTATGGTCTGTCAAGCATATAACTCATATTGGACCTTACTTTCACCTTAACCATCTAAAGATGCCTATGATAGGGGCAATGAGAGCTCAAAACTAATGAGTACCTTACTTTCAGCATTTGGAAGCCTTTCAAACTTTTCAAAACCTTTTCACTTCCTTGTTGAGTCACCACTTATTCTATGAGCACCTTCTTGAGAGCATAATTACCATTCTTAGTGTAATGTGCTTGTCTCAAAACTTGGTTAATTATTGATGCCTGTATCTCTGATATCTTTACTTCTAGTCTTCACTTGAACTTCAGAGGTGCCTTGGGATTTATTTTGTGCTCTACAAACAAAGGCAAGCGAGATACCACTCTATCATACCTTCTTATGAGCATTTCAATGTTTCTTATGTTTATGTTTCATGCTACTTATTATTATTGAGTTGGAATCTCTTCATAGCTTGCAATGACTATTGAGTAGACTTAGTTGCATACTCCTTATTATGAATTATCTAAGTATCTACTCCTGTGCTAAGAATATTTACATCATATGAAGCAAATGTGTTCGTGAAAGTTCTTTTATCGCACTCAGTTTTCAACTGAATTTCTTGAGTACAAGCAATAATCTAAGCTTGGGGGGGGAGTTCATACGTCCAAAATGTATCTACTTTCCCGAACACTTTTGCTATTGTTTGTTCTCTAAACTTGTGTGATTTGGATATAACTAACACGGACTGACGCTATTTTTAGAAGAATTACCTTGGTGTCTAGTTTTTGTGCAGAAAATCAACTATCAGGAAAAATCAGAAAAAATATGCCAAAAATCCTATTTCACCAGAAGACTCACGGAGCCTGAACACGAGACGGAGTGGGCCTCTAAGTGGCCCACACCCCCGCCATGCGGGCCAGGCCTGGCCACACCTGGAGGGGGTTTGGCCGCCTCAGGCACCCCCTCGGCCTCCCTCTTCACCTATAAGTTGCCTTCTGGCCTAAAAACTCAGGGGGGTTCGACGTTTTTCCAGAAAGAGTTCCGCTGCGCCGCCACCACCAGAAACCGCGATTCAGAACCAGAAACTCCGTTTTGGCACCCTGCCGGGACGGGAATTTGGAGAGGATCATCGCCATCATCATCACCAACGCCTCTGCATCAACCATCCATGTTTCCCTCATCCATGAGTGAGTAATTCCCCGCTTAAGGATATGGGGTGGTAGGGATTGGATGAGTTCTATCATGTAATCGAATAAGATTGTTAGGGCATGGGGCCTAGTATCTCTATTAGGGCCCGAGTGCCATGATCTCAGATCTGAATTTATTATTGATTCATAATGATAGTATTGTTTGTGATCTTATCTGCAAGCTATGTACACATATCACTATCCGGATCCAAAGGCCCCGAAGTGACAGAAATTGGGACAACCGGAGGGGATGGCTGTGATGTGAGGATCACATGTGTTCGCGGAGTATTAATTCTTTTCTCCGGTGCTCTATTAAAAGGAGCACCTTAATTTCCAGTAGTTACCTTGAGGCCCCGCTGCAACGGGCTGGCAGGACAAAAGATGCTGTGCAAGTTCTCATTGCGAGCATGTATGACTATATATGGAGCACATGCCTATGATAGTTTAGTACTTGGATGCTTTATCTTATTTATCTGCAATTTCCCTAGATCTTGAAGTTACATGAATAGTATCGTCCATGCAACGCTCGTCCATCCATCCCGATGCCTACAACACTCATATCCTACTGTTTGCTACTACTGTTACTATTGCTCTTGTTTTACTGCTGTTGTTGCTTTGTTATTGCTACTACAAAACTGTTGCTACTGATAAACTACCGTTAAGGCTTATAAGTATTCTTTGTCTCCCCTTGTGTCGAATCAATAAATTGGGTAATACTATCGTCGAAGACTGTTGCGATCCCCTATACTTATGGGTCATCAAGCGTGTCAAGGCAGTGTAGATGGTCTACGTCTCCTCCTCATTCTCGTCCCACGAGAATCTCCCCTTTGCACAACCCGTCCAAGTGCTATAGCCGCAACACCTCCGAGATATCCACACGTCTGGGGTGGAAGCGTCACACGTTGGACTTCTAGGTCCGTGTGTGCAACACAGGCGTGAGAGGAGTGGCGGTTGGGTGGAATTATCAACCATGGTCAGCTCGCCTCACCCTCTCTTATATAGGCGTCCCTGGTGGGCTTCTACATTAGCAGCCCATTAGTAGCCCAAGCCTCATTAGGCTTCCAGCCCCTTAAGTGTGTGACCCTATAGGTTCATACATGTATAGAAATGACACGAGTAAACTTACTCCATCAATAGTTGGTAGCGGACTCTAGCAAGACGTGCCAACTCCTAAAAGCATACAAAGATCATTGGAACGAACCATCACAAGATTAAGTACATGTCTTTCCCTTTGCCTCATGATATTTGGTCCAGCACCAAGCTGACCTCCCTTTCTCGATACTGTGATTCGGAATCCCTTTACTAGGTTAACTCTTAATCTTATGTAGCACGGCTATTCATTTTTGGATCCGATCACTCGAGGGGCCCAGAGATATCTCTCTCAAGTAGAGAGGGGCAAATACCAACCCTCAAGATAGTAGCGCAAAAGCTTCGACAATGAGAGAAATCAGGATGATTTTCTTTGGGCGAAGCCACTAAACCACAATTATTTATAGGGGATCCAGGATTTTTTCTTGGATGCTATGGGCAGTAAATGGGGGCGAACGAGAAGCAAGAAAGGCAACATACCGTGTTCGGATCACTAAAAGGGGCAATCTTCCACTCAGAAAAGATCAGTGAAATAGAGCTATTGAAGGTTCGAATTCTCGTCCCCTAGCTTCAGTCTTCATCTTCTTTGCCGGGCTATTATGGTCCTCAGTAGTGAACTGAGTAATTGATTCCGGGACCATCGTAGTGAAGCCCTTTTTCTATGTCTGCGTAGCCCTGCGAAGATATGATCTTGCTGTAGTAATAATTGTAGCCATTTAAGATCTCTTCTCTGTTTGATTGAGGAGTGGTGTAGTTGCTACTGAAATCCATGAATTTGCAATGGAATTTGAAACAAAGGCATAAGTAATACTAGTTTCCCTGTCCGTCTAAGACAGGTATGATGAAGGGCAGCTATTTCTGCAAGCATACAGACCCCAGGAGTATCTTCCGCCCGGGTGGCACAAGCAAAGAGATATTGTGCTCTATTTTCCGAGAGAGTCTTTCCAAACTTGTCAAGTAGATGACTGGCTGGATAGCGAGTACATTGAACAATTCCTTGCAGCATGCTTCAAGACAAACTTGAAAGCTACCTTTATAACTACCCAGTTACGAAGCAGTGGTTGATAGCCCCAAAGTAGGTCAATCCACATCTCAAGTTCATGTGACAATCTTAGGTCTAAGGACAAAACGTACATGATGTGTAGAGAGAGATTCAAGTATAATTTCCAGGATCAAGTTGGGTCAGTCCAACCCCATGTTCATAACATGTGTCGACATCATTGGTTTGACATATCCAAGTCTATGACTTGCGAAACATAGTCATCAACCAATCGATGTGCTAGTCTAATATTCACATGTGTACTCACATGAACTCCGACTAGGGACAACTATTAGATAACCATGCAAGTATGGAGTTTCACAAACAATTCACATAATTTCCAATCAATGCAAGTTGTCTAATATATGTATATACAATGAACATTACAATAACTCATGGATACACAAGAAATATAATCATCTCTATGATTGCCTCTAGGGCATATTTCCTTCAGCTGCATCCGTTGCCCTTAGGTTCTTTGCCGGGGTACTATACCTCGGCAAACCCATAGACATCAGGTTATCTGAATCTATTGGCTTTGGGACATATTCCTTATATATTTCATTGATAAGGTTCTTTCCCCTAATCGTTACACCATTCATAAGGGTTGGGCTGGTGTTAATCTTATTTGCCCTAGCATACTCACGCAAGGTGATGTTCAGTGACTTCTATGTAGATGTTACTTTCTTGTCTCCCTCAAGAACTTCCAGTCGAGTCTCCTCAAACTCGTCTTGTGCCTGAGCCGGATCTACAATGGGGGCTACAAAATTAGTCAACCTCTCTATATCTTCCTGCAGTATGTTTTCCCGCCTTTCCAGTGGAGGGAACCTCGAACGAGGTGCCTTGGGGGTGGTTTCCCCTTCCTCTGCCGGGATTTTGCTGGTGCCAGCACCTGGCATAGTCATCATCACCTCGACGGAGCTGGCAGGGCGAATGATATGCTGACCGCGAGACGCGCAGAGGGGAAGCTCTCCCTCCACGACGACTCACTGCGGGTATGCGCAGGAGACGTCGACCACTACATAGATCTTGAGCGTGTCGAAGCTGACAAAGAGACCATTGCGGCGGAGAGGACGATTGCCGAAGTTGTTCAAGTTTTTGCTTATGTAGTCCAGCGAGTTGAATTGCTGAACAAGCTCAAATACGATGTGCTCCCTATATGCGATGAAGTTTCCTATCCGGATCTTGACTCCAGCTAGCGCCACTGCTGTCCCCATGGTGGGCGCCAACTATCGTGGTAGTGTCATGGCCGATGCAATGGGTTGGATAAAGATGGGGCCGCTGTGTACTAGTGGTATCAGAGGAGGGATAGTGCGGTGATTCCGCACATGAAGAACACTCACTAGATCTTATATTATTATCTCTAGGTTCATACAAGATGCACCTTGAGCTGTGTCGAAGAGAGAAGAAGATAGGGTACTTCTACTCTCTTCTCAATCTAGGGTTTTCCCCTTATAAAAAAAGACCAACCCTCTCCTTGGAAGCCCTGGCTCACCTTATAAAGTGGTGGCCAGGTTACAATTAGGGAATACGTGGCCCAAATATTCCTTGGAGATGCTCGCCACGAAATAGTAGTTCAACGCCTTCCTTTCTCCTTCTTGAGCATTCCAACCCCTGACTCAGCCTAGTCTAGATGACTTGTCCATGGGGGGACCTGTAAACATAAAACAAACTAGACATCGTCCAGACGTACCATGTATGTCGGTCGAGTCTCACGGGTGTTGTCCGCCTTGGGTAATCCGGCCGTAACTCGGTCGGCCCTTATATACCTCGGCCAGTCCATGCTTTGACCTGGCTTATACCTCGGTGGACTTCGTCCTTAACCATAGCTTGACCCTACCTGGGGTCATCACCCCAACAATAATGATCAATAACACCTAGATTACTAGTGGTGTATCGTGACCTATCCTCGAGAATGCTTTATCCATTGTAGTTCCAAAACCCTTTTACACACGCGAGTCCTCCTCTCTCTCTCTCTCAATATCTAGAAATAGCTTCACAAACAAAACACTCACAACACTTTCACACACTCTTCACTTGTCTCTTAGAACTCCTTTAGCACACTTTAGTAGTATTTAATTAAAGGCAATTTTGGTCTTTACCTGTAGCTCTCTATGGGATCGATACTCTTATTTCGAAACTAGTTACAAATGATTGGGATCGATACTCTTATTTCGAAACTAGATACAAATGATTGGTGTACTTGCAAGCCATCAAAGACCTGCCCGGGCCACAGGTTGTAACATCCCAAAAATATAAAACAATGATCATCAAACTCTAATCACTAAAATTAGGGTTAACAAAAACTTCGATTAATTTAAATCATATGAATCCATGTGTATATGTGATGATTTGATATATGCATGAATGAACTTCTGTGATTAACCTAAATAGCAAGAAATGGTTTAAAGATGAAAATAACATCATCTAAAACAATTCCATGCAGAAACAAATCAAGAGAAAATAAAAAACAAATCATATAAAGCAAATGGTCATTTTTGCCAATCTTGCTCACTAGGTCACTTTGAGTGTTTCTAGTCCAAGATTTCAAACAGAAACTTTTCCAATTCTTTTCACCCCTTGCTAGACCAAGTAAAAGTGGATCAAATCCCACCTTTCAAACTTGCAGAAACATTTGGCAACCTCATTCAAATGACAATTCAAAATTGAATCTTTAACATATGTGAAGATCACGCATTTTCAAAACCCAACCAAACCAGTCCCCTTGACTAATCCAACTAACCAGAGACTCCCTAGCATGTGCCTAGGAAACCCACCAAGTTTGAATCCAAAATTCAAATTTGCATTTCTTTCGGCCATTTCATCAAACACTTTGTGATTAGCAAACAAACAAACACTAAACACTATAGTGTGCAGTAATTTTGGCCTAACTTGTTCCCTATATAGCTCACACTACACCCTCAGTGGATCATCTAACTTGTTTAACCCCTTTAGCTCACTGTAAACCAGTGTAAGATCCCTCCTTTGTAAAGGAAAAATGATCCCTGTGATTGCAATGCTAGTCCCTGGATCAATAGCTAGCATCCACAGTTAAGATGTAATATCAAGAAACAAAGGTCATAATACAACTTTATAACCAGGAATAACATAATTTTATTACATCTTACATAGCTCATTTGGCTATTACATTACATTGCAACAGAATATCTATAAGCATGGGGTCCTTCATCTTCAGAGTGCCACAGGAAGACATGTTGGTTGTAGACTTTGTAATCCTAATCAACACACTTCACTAAATCAATCAAACCTGCAACATCACAAGTTACAGCCACAAGGGTCAATACATTTGAATTGTATTGGCAAGTGATACTATGGTAGTATGGTGGAGTCTATCATCTATATGCATTTGGCTAAGTGGAGTTGAGGTTTGCATTGCTCAAAATAGATTTTTCCTTAACATTTGAAAACACTAAGTTTTTGCTTGACAAAATCATTTCTCCCAATCAAAGATTGAAGATCCTTTAACCCTTGTTCAACCACAAGTTTTTAACTTAGAAATTTGGATGATGAGATTCTTGATAGCTTCCATGTCTTGATGCTCAAATTGTCCTTTACCAGGGACATGGCTAAGTACTTAGATTTTACACTCTGCAGAGGTGGTGCACTTTCCCCACAAGACTTGGTTTCCCAAGACAAGATCTTTCAGAAGCCTTCCCTTAGACCAAAATGGACGCGCTGCAACCTATCAAACTCTACCACCAACTGTCCTTATGGCTAAGTTCTTGCAACCTATATGATCCAGGCAGAGCCCATAATGCCAA
This sequence comes from Avena longiglumis, assembly GCA_030063025.1. NCBI lineage: Eukaryota > Viridiplantae > Streptophyta > Magnoliopsida > Poales > Poaceae > Avena > Avena longiglumis. The sequence continues at coordinate 147,026,544 of CP125974.1, forward strand.
GTGGCTGCACTTGAAGCTTCTCAAAATTTGACATCTCAAATCTCTTTGTTCCTGGGTGGCCATCCACAAGTGAGATACACAAGGAAAACCATAGACATGGGCCTTGTGAACCACTCAACCAAAAACTACCAAGCAATTACCATTCCACCCAGGTGATTCATTAACTTAGTTGTTTTATTAAACAAAAACACAAGTCCTCAGACTTAGAAATTTTCCATAGTGTGAATATATATTACAACCTTGTTTTCTATTAGCTAAGCTAAGCTTGATAGTAGTAGGAATCTTTAACTTAGGAAAATTTCTACTAAGGTTTCATCTAATGGGTTTTCCTATAGCAAGGTTTATACTTAGCAAAAGTTCCATGCAAGTTTTACTTAGAACAATCACTAATGCATAGTGAAAGTAATGGGACAAAAGTATGAAGCATGTAACACCCTCAGAATCGGCCCTATGCATGTTTTAGCGAAACCCGCCAAACCCGCATAGAAACGATTCAAAGGTGCCCACCAGGCACTTTCGTGCGGGTGGAAAACGAATTAATAACATTACACAACAGTCCTCGATTGGACCCACAGAAAAGATATATATACAACACGACTCCATGAGTCAAGAATACAGAAATACAGAACAGAGATCCAAATCACCTTGAAAACGATAGAGCGTCCAGCTACGGACAAGATGCAAATGGGGCTAAGAGCCCTGGAGAATAACCAATGGCGTCCATAACCCTGCCCAGGCCAAGCCGGAAGGGTAACCCTGCTAACGACGTCGATCTCAAAACCTGCTTAAACAAAAGGGGTGCCGGCAAAGGGCAAAGGAAAAGAGAGGCGGTCGATCTTGAGGCCAGATGCAGCGAGGCTAGAATTCGGCGGTCCTCGCCTACATAGGTATGGTGGACTGAAGCGGCAGCATGCACTAAACAACCTATAGAGACTCGATACAACTAGCGGCTATCAGAGAGGGGTAAGAAAGACCTATTCGGGACCAACCTGATGCTACCACCAAACATACCCATCCTGGTATTTCCCCCTCGAGACCAAACGAGGAAGTCAACCGAGGTACTCACACAGTTGGCAGTTTTATTTATTCAGTTATCGTTGCAGCAATTACTAGTCAAATATAGATAGCATGAGTCATCCTGATATAATAAGCAGTGGGCAGTTTTAGTTAACCATTCCGTTGTAGTTGCAACACTTACTAGTCAGATACAATTAGCATGAGATATCCCAAAACCCAGCAGTTGTTGGTACTTTTATTTAGCCATTCCATTGTAGTTGCGATACTTACTAGTCAGATACAATGGTCGCAAGCGACCACCCAAACAAGAAATTGTTGGCAGTTTTATTTAGCCATTCCGTTATATTGAAGCTGATTACTAGTCATTATAAAGTCAAATTTATAGCACTACTTTAGTTATAGTTGTCTATGATCGAGATACTGTGCTCCAAGTCGTCCATAACCGCGGACACGGCTTTCAGAAAGTTTTACCCTGCAGGGGTGCACAAATAGCAACACACACTCGATCGACCTCGGAAAAACCAAATCAAAACCCAACGAGGCCTTCACGACAAAGCAATCACAGGATTCAGAAATATTTCAGGGGGCCACCCCATTAAGTACACCATAGCGAAGTTAGCCGACTCGAGACGGACTCAAGGTTTGCGCCGGTCAGTAAATGATTGGGAACCCAAAAGCTGGGCTTGTCGATCACGAAAACACTCCGCTTACCTAAGCAGTCAGTGCTCCTCGCACAATCGTAAATAAAGCGATAAAAGCATGGCATAGGTACAGGATAGTAAATAAAACCTCAAACTAGTTTGTGGCCCCAAGAAATAAGAATGAATCAAGCTACGGCTCAGGGGTCCCATAATCCTCCCGGATGTGGATAGCGCGAATATTTAAGGAACAGGTATCAAGTACTCGGGGTCCTACGGGACACAAGTGGACGGTTAACAACCAAATAACATCTATTGCCCACCTGTGCCTCTGCATTTACTTACTTCAATTTTAGTTGTTTAAACAGTAATTAAAGTCTTGATCATCTCCAACAATATACACACGGCAAATACTCCAACAACTGTGGTACTGAACGACACGCAACAGCACTTGAGCAAGCGACTACGACGCGCAAGTCCAACTATCTACCAAAAAACAGGTAATAGGATGTGTCCAAGGCAATGTAAGGCTGCAAGGGATATCACGGGTACGAAACTAGAGCATCGCAACACTGATAGCAATAGATCAACAGGAAGAAATAAATACTATAAAAGTAAGATAGGTAGAAAGGGGGAGATGCTCGCCTGAAAACATTGCCGAAAGTTCAACCGAAGATCGGGTCGACACTCGCATCAACTCAACGGCCTTATCCGCGAAGAACCAAAACACTAGAATAAACACCGGATGCACTATTTAATACTACGGCAAAAGATCGAGCATGATGCATGTATGATGTATGACATGGCAAAGCTGCGATGCGATTAGGCCATATTAAGCGGAACCGGGGCCCCGACAATTAATTATTAGGTTCATGTTGTTTAGCTAACCCCACAATTTAAGTGTTGTCTTAACATGGCAAAAGATCGCACCGGTCCTCTACACAAATTTAAATGAGGCAAATATAAGACTAGATTTGCCCGCATATGGCCCCATATTTAATTATGAGATGAATCGGCGTAAGGCCCCCAAACCACATGAATATGCAAGCATGATTAATTAAATGCAACAGTTTATATAGTTGGCAATTTATAAAATAAGGGCTCGGAAAAGGGATCACACATTAGGGTTCGGAAGATCTTGGTTTGGGGTATCGATGGGGTTCAGGCTTGGTCTCAGGATTCAGGGTTCGACGGGATCGGTCTTCGAAGGTCGGATACAATAAAGAGCTTGGCGTTCCGGGAAGAAGGACTTGGTGTGGCGTCGGGGGCGCGTCAGATTTGCCCTGGTCGGTGTCGATCTTGTCATCGATGGTGAACTTGTCGGGTCCGCGGGTCGGGTAGGACTTGACGTCCGGGGGTGAAGTGCTTGACGTCCTTCGGTTCCATGTCGACGGCCTTGGTGTCCTCGATGGAGAACTCGGTGCATCCATGTCGTGGTTCTTGTCGGGGTTCTCGGCTTCGGGCGCCGGGGTCGGTCTTCGGGATCAGATCCGGGAAGAAGACCTTGGGGTATCACGGTTCTGTTGTCGGTGTTGATCTTGGCAGCACGATCATCGGGGTTGCGGCATCGGATCGGTCTTGTCGACGAGATGATTTTGTCGCCCCTAAAATTGGCATCGGTTCCTCTTCAAGACACTTCTACCTCCACAACACAGGGCATCACCAAAACTATAGTGTCACTCCTTGTCACTTCCCTGAGAAGATTCTTCACCAGATAGCAGGGGTAGTACATCGTCAACACACCACATCGCTGCAGCAGATACACTGGGAAACGCATCGAAGCTAAACAGGGAACCGGGAGCGGGCAAAACCATAAACACAAGTCCTGCTGAGGCAGCGACGGCATGCATGGCAAAGATGCGAGGGCCGACGCAGGGAGGAACTCCAGGCGGCGCTGGGTCGAGGAAGACCGGCACGGCGAGCTTGGAGGTAGTCTGCGAGGTGGGCGGAGGAGAGCTCATGACGGCAGGCGTGGCCTTGGCGTCAGCGGGCAGTGAAGCGGCAACCGAGGCGGGCGGAGAGGGGCCACGAGCAGTGCAGACGGAGGTCGAGGCCCGACGGAGAGGGTCAGACCTGGGGAGGGCCTCGCGGCATGGGGGGGCCAGAGGTGAGGCGGCGACGGCGCTCGGGAGAGGGGGCGCCATGGTGGCGGTCGCGCGCGGGAGGTCGGGTCGGGGGCCTCCCGTGGCGGCGGGAACGAGCAGAGGGGAGCGAAGCGAGCGGGGAGGAAGAGAGGGTGCCGTGCGGACGAGGCGAGAGGGCCAGGGGATAGACGCGGTCCAGAGAGGGAAGGTGGAGGTCGGCGGAGGCGAGGGCGGCTCCGGCGGGCGAGGCGAGCGGCGGAAGGAGAAGACCGGCGTGGGCGGGTGGTGGTTGGCGACGGGGATGCGGGCGCCCAGGGAGGGGAGGATCGAGGCGAGAGAAGCTCGCAGCGGCGCACGCTTGCAGCGGGCGCACGACGGCGGGGATCCCGGCGAACGGGGCGGCGGCGGCCGGAGCGAGGAAGGAGGGCGCGGGGGGGCTCCTGGCGGCGGAGCTTGCCGAAGGGTGGAAGGAGGTCCTCGGGGAGAGAGAGGTGCGCGAGAGGAGCGGGGTGGGGGAGAGGTCGCGTGGGCGTGGGGCCGGGGCGTGGGGGACGCGTGGCAGGTGGTTGTCGGTGGGGGTGGGGCCTGGGGAAGGTGTGGGGAGTGGGCCCGTGGTGGCAGCGGGTGAGGTGGGGAGTGGGCAGGCGGGGTGGGTTGTAGCGTGGTGTGCTTGTGTTGTGTGAGTGGCATGTGTGGGAGAGGGAGTGGGGGGAGGTGGCAGCGGATGAGTGGTGGGGAGGAGGGAGAGAGGTGAGGTGGCGATAGAGGATTGGGTGGGGTGATGTGGAGGGGGCTGGGTAGGATAGAGCTACGTAGGAAAAGGGTTCAGGGGGGCTGGTTTTTGTACTGGGGTGGCCGTCTGGGTCGGATCGGCCCGGTCTGGCTGCCCCCTAAAAATAATTAAATATTTTATTTACTTAAAACAGGGTTTTTGCAAAACCGCGGGTAGACAAAACAAATATTCCGGAGACCCGGGTTTTGGATTTGAAATAAAGACAGGGCGTTTAGAAAACAAAACCAGGCTTTTCAAAATAGTTTTATGCAAACAGATGCAAGATGACATGACGACGCTCAAATGCGATGTGGCATGATGACATGAGCATGTGGTCATGATGATGCAATGCACAAAAACACAGCGATTTTCTAGTAGTGGTTTTGCGGGATGCCACAAAGCATCACTTGCCTTTTTGGTAGAGGTATAAGTTCACTCCTTGTCCTTGTAACAATCATACTCTTCAAGTCACTACAATTCAATCAAGCAAGGCACAAGTTCAATCTACCATTCAAGCAAAACAATCACATAAAAATCATAAAGTCAAAGTAATGCATGCAAGCATTCCAAGCTTTGTTTTATTTGAAAAGTGGTTCCTAATGGGTCATAAACATTTGCAAACACCTATTGGTCATTTTATAAAGTGGCAAAGTCACTTGCAAAAGATTTCACTTCATAAACCATTTTCAAAACAAAGTATCATTTTATGTGGTGTAGAAATATTTTTACTAAGGCATTAATCTATAGGGTTCACAAAATTCATTTTCAAATCATAAAACTTGGTGTTTGGGGTCAGAGAGTTTAAAACAAAACATTTCCCAAAGGTTTTCTTCAAAAACCATTTTTAATAAATAAACTATATTTTTATTTGACTAGAAATGGTTTTAAATCAAAGAATCATTCTTTTATTTCACCAAATACATTTTTGAATCCACAAAGTGTTTCCTATGGTCAGTAGGTTCAAATCAATCCAATTGCCAAAGATTTTATCCCCAAAATCATTTTTGAACAATTTTTACAATCTAAACAAGCATACAAAAGTTTCTTCAAAAACAACCATTCTACCAGAAGCTTTTTACTAAACAAAAGGCATGGTTGGGTAGGGCTTGTTCCACTGATTCCATTGATATAAAGTTTTGCAAAATTTGGACGTGTGGAACTAAAGTTATGGAATTTACAAAATGGATATCTAATAGAAAGTTTTCTGTCTTTTAAATCAACTGCAGGCCACGTGGTGCATTCCTATTGGTCAAAAACGTTTCTTGCGGATCGACAGACACAGATCGCAGGATTAAAAATGATATGTGCGGCTCTGATCATCGCATACCCCTTCGACCTAATCTAATCACATCCACTGGATGACGATCCAACGACGCATAGCCGCTTGACCAGTAACTGGCGGCGATGCGCGGCGGCGACTGGCGGCGACACTCAGGCGGTGGGCTAGCGGCGGTTCTAGGAAGCAGGGAGGGAAGGGAAGGTGCTCACCGGGTTCAGGAGGTCACGGTGAAGCTCGAGGCGGTGTTGGTCTGGCGAGGGGCGCCCTGGTTCTAGCAGGATTGCTCGCCGGAGTGGGGAACGGCGTCGGGCGGCTCTGGTCCTGGTCGGAGGCGACGCTGTGGTTCACCCCGAAGCAAAAAGAGGACACGGTTATATGCGCCGGATCAAGGCGAAGCTGCGAGCGTGAAGGAGAGGGTGCAGGGTGGTCTGGTTTACCAGAGAGAGGTCGTCGGAGAAGAACCAGACGGTGGCGGTGGCGGTTGTTGTCGTTCTGCGGCCTTTCGGTATGAGCGCCTGCGGCCGAAAAGGTCCACCGGGAGATGGTGATCACAGCTGCATGCTCGAGGAGGCAAGAGGTGGCGTCGAGCTGCTAGAATCCTCGCCGGAGCATCGTCGGACAGTGGGCGTCTGGTCGGCGACTGAGGCGCACTTGGGGAGGAGACAGAGGGAAATGAAGAGGAGGGAGGCGCTTTATTGTGCGTGGTCGTGAGGCGGGGTTATTGCCATTAATCTAGAATTAAGCTCATGAATTCAACATAACGGGAGAGAGGGAGGAGGAACTGGTCGCGGTTGAAGATAGGTGAGTGGCGGTGGGGTCTACAGCAATGAGGGAGTGAGAGGAAAGAGGGCCACCGGTTGCTCTGAGTGCGGTTTCAAGTGGCAGCTTCAGCGTGGGGAAGAGCTGGTGGGTTGGGCTTTCTTTGGCTGGCCAGTTGCTGGGTTTGTTTATATATATTTTTCTTCTTGATTGCTTTTTCCTTTTCTAAATCTATTTTCTGTTTTGAATTTCAAACAACCAATTCAATCAACAAAACAAACACTCAATTCCATTCAAAACACTTCCAAACTTGTAATGAGTTTTGGTTCTGTTTAACAACATAAACAAAATCCCAAATAAAAAATATTAATTTTATTCTTTTAGGATCTATTTAATAATTAAATAAAATAGACCTTAATTATTAATTCAAATAGGTTTTGATTTATTTAATAAAATCTCCATTTGAAATCCAAATATTATCAAAACCAAATCAGTAGGTTTTATTTGAAAATAAGATATTTGGAAAACTTGTTTAAAATAAAATAACATTTTTATTTTAGGGTCCATTAATTATTAAATAAAATGGACCTTAGTCATTTAAATCAAATAGGATTTGTTTTATTAAAAACTTTATTTTGAAATCTAAAATAAAACAAAAACACTTCAGTAGGTTTTAATTGGGAATATAAAATACTTGGAAAACTTATTTAAAATAATTTAATAAGTTTTGATGTTTTAATTAAAATGGTAAAACCTTTTATTTAAATAAAACTGGATATTAAATCCTTATTATTTTATTTAAACAAACCTTTAATACTTTTATCAAAACAAAATGTTTTATTTAAAAAGCTTGGCCAAGGTTTATTTTGGCTCCATAAAATAATCCTTATTTATAAATCCACCTTTTCTTTTGAAAACCAAATCTTTTATTAAAAGATCCAAAAATAGTAATTTCAAATATTTTTAACTTTATTGTTTATTTATCTTTTTAAATCCCTTTAGGATTTTATTTGATCCAAATAGGTTTTAAAAGTTTCCAAATGGATTCAAAAAGTTTCTTCCCACCCTGAAAAACAACAAAGTTTTATTTTATTCATTTATTTTTCACATAACAAGATTTGGAAAATCTTGGGATGTGACAACCAGACCATGCCATGAATGGCAAGCAGGCCGAGCCTCACCTTTCCACCCCAATGTGGACAGCAAGCTAGAATAAGAACTAGCTGTGCCAACCTTGTATGGCATGCTGCCCATCCCTCACTGCCACCCACTGTCCCAGCCTCGAGCACTTCCTGCCCTGGGCCACACAGCAAGCTCGTGCCAAACCTCTCTGCGTGCGAGCCGAGAGCGCGCCAGTGCGCCACACTCGACCAGCGCCCAGAGACCGCGCGCCGCCCTCGCCGCTTGTAGACGTGATCACCATCACCCCAGCACCCCGCCAGACATTCTCGTTCGCCGCCGCGAGGACCATGCACGCCGTGTGCCATTAAAATCGCTGTCGGACCCTCGCAGAGCGTCGACGTGTTCCGACCAATCAGCACCGCCCCACACCTCGCCACCATGCCGTTGAGCTTCGCCAGGGAGCACAGCACCGCCCCTACCATCGCCCATGCCATTAGCCCTCTATGCCGTCGACCACGATGAGCTCAGCCCACGCTCGTCGGTCCCCTTCAGCCACTATAAATAGAGACCTCCACCGCTCGTTTTGTTCACACCAGATCACTCACCACCTCTCACTGACCACCCCCACTCACCCCCGGAGCAAGGTGATCCGCTGCTAGAGGAGAAGGGAGCCGTTGATTGGAGCCGCCCAAGGAGGAGCTACCGGTACCAGGAGAATCGCCGTCGTCGACTTCGTCGTTTGCCCGTATCGCCGACCATTGCCAGAGCCCCGGTGAGCCTCCCACGAACCCCACTGCCGCGCTAGGGTTCGTGCTCATCGCATCCTGTTCAGGTGTGGACGATGAACTCGAGCCGTTCGATTAGAATTAGATCCCACTGTCCACATTGCCCCATACCGCTTCGCCCCTCACCGTCTCAGTGACGCGTGGGGATAGCCACTTAACCAGCCCGCGCGTGTGCTGTGCATAGTGGACCGGCCCAGTTAAACATCCCACGCAACCCATTGATTCAAATTTAGTTTTATTCATTTAATTTCAAACCCAGTTCTGTACCTATATTCAAAAATCAACCCAGCTCGATTTACTGAACCAAAATGCATGAAACCAATTTTGTCAGAAAGGTACTGGAATGCTTAATCCAAGCCCATTAGATTCAAACCATTTAGATTTGTAGATCACCCATGGTAAAAATGACAAGGAAGAAGCTTTTCTACATTCAAACATTTTTCAAAATTCAACAATAAGAGCTTTTGAGTTGATTCCAACTCAAAAATCACATTTAACTATACCTTTCAGAATATATAAAAATATATCAGTTTACTTACAGAAATAATGTGCAAGTAATAAAAGAATGCCACATAGGCATTTCTAGTCACTTTAATTAAATTAAATAACCTTATTAAATTGTGACACCACTTTAAATCACATTCCCATGTACTGAAATATGTGGTGATGACATGTGTCAACATGATACCATGCTTGAGTTGGAGAATATTAAATATTTACTAGTTTTTCAATGAGTAGAAATTACTTTTCTAAAATAAAATAAATGGAACAAGTGCTTTAATCTTGTAATGTTAGTGATGATGCTAGATCACCTAGTGTGAACCTTTGTGTGATGATAAATATAGTTAAGTATTGTTTGGTGATTGTGTACCTCGTATTTATTTATAGACGCTAGTACCGACCAAGGATACGAGGAGGAAGGAGGATACTACGAGGAAAAAGCCGAGGAGAACTTCAACCAGTGCTCTGCACAAGGCAAGATTATACCAACATCCTAGCAAGCTAACACTTGCACGATACCCTACTTATACAAGCCACTACTTACTTGTTACTATGCCACCTAGATGCCTTAAGCATATGTGATTATACCCACTTGATACCCAATCCTAGTTTTACTTGCAAGCTTAATACTTTATTTTATTTATCAAAGCTTTCTCTTAGAGTTTACTTAGTGACTTGTAGATTACAGAAAGATACTAAAGGTAGCATAACGAGCAAAAAATTTGGCCTCAGGTAGATAATCTTGATGTCATCCTAAGGCATGAGATTGAACTTAATAAATCCCCACTGGTTTATTACCCACCATTAGTATTTACCCCCACTTGTAGATGCTAGTGCTAAGCATAAAACATGATCAACGTTAGATGGGAATACTTGGTAAAAATGGTTATGAAAACCTTAGAATCAAGGTTGTCTGGATGCGATACCATTCCAATTTTACCGTACAACCGTAGTACTCGAAAAATTGGGTAGGGCTTGACTGGAAATTTATATACCTTAGTATGGGTTCCCTTGTAGCCAAGGTCTGAGCTGAGGCTACCTTGTGAAGATTATCCACCTGTGCAGTTCCCAAGATGACAGTTGGTCATGGTTGGGAGGCCAAACTCAAAGGAGAGGTGCCTATACTAGGGCGTGTAATTGAAAGGTTAGGATTGATTATCAACATACTGAGTATGGTGAATTCAGGATTGTTCCTTACGGATGTATCGAATGTTGTGGCGAAAGTGTACAGTCTCTGCAGAGTATGTCAAACTATTCGAATAGCCGCGTCCGCGGTGATGGACAGTTGGAGTGGCCATACTGTTCTATCGTTAGATGTTTTCAAAATGACTTATGAAATGATTTATGACTTTGACGTGACCACAACAGAGTTGTGATATGAAATTCAAGTTCCCACTTAGGTGTTATAAAAATTTCAACTAGCTTTCTTTGCTTTTGAACTTAGTAGAAGTAAATCTGGCTTTTGCAAGACAACCCTAGAGCTTAGTATCCTACTACAAAAACTCCCTTAACTTGTTAGTATTAGTTTGCGAGTACTTAAAGATTACTCATGGCTTTGTCCCTGGCTAGACTATGGAGAGGAGTACGAGGAAGAAGGACAACAGGAAGGTTATGGCAACTATGATCATCTCCCATCGTCAGCATTGCCTGTGACCATGAAGTTGGAGCTTCGCCTACGCTATCGTTACTATTACGTTATTCCGCTGCTTGAATTGTATTAAGAACTGGACATGAGATCCCTATTTGTGTAAGACCTTATGTATGGTTTGTAATGGATGATGTACTATGATATCCAATCTGTTATGTCTTACAAAAATGGTAATCCTGGGATTGTGATGTATGGCATAACAGGCATCTGTGATTAAAAATCTGGGTGTTGACAAGTTGGTATCAGAGCCATCCTGACCATAGGAGACCCTAGTTAGAATGAACGTTTGAATCAAAAACTTAGTTTCAAAACCAAAGGAAGTGAGTATTTACAAAAACCTATACTCATTCTTATCACTTGGATTATTTCATGAAAATTCATGTTCCTCAAAAATTCTTGCAAAGTACATAAAATTTGACACACTTGATCACTCTACTAACTTACTCATCCTATATTCTTATAGATGGACGTGAAGTACAACAAGTTTTATCAATTGGGGAATGGAGGAGACCTCATCCTTGAGCGTGACTTGGACCAGCTGTCGGAGATGCTGGAGCGTCCGCACCCCGAGTTCTTCGGAGCTCAGCTCAATGATCAGGAAGGAGAAGATCTGCAATGGCTAGTTGTTGCAAGTCCCGGAGGAAAGATTGAACCCCCCACTGAAGAGGGAATTCAGTTCAACTTAAGAGAGAAAAATTGGCTCGATGGACTTTCCAGGGCCATGCAATAAGCTCTTGCCCGTCTGTGTGGGCAGAGTATAAATCAAATCAAGGGTACCCGCTTTGAGTTCTACCCAAGGCGTGATGCTATGGGATAGCCACTGGAGGCCCCATATCACCATGAGCTGAAGACTCAGTTGGACCACCTCAGCTTCATGATGTATGGCCATCAGAAGGAGTTGGACAATGCCCGTTCCTACGCCAACCACAAGTACGCCATCGCCAAGAATAAGGATCAGACCCTTGCCATGCTAGTGAAGGATCGCAAGTCTCGTCGCCGTCAGCTCGACAAGAAGGAGCGCATCATTTCCCGTCTTCGCCACCGGATCACGAATTTAGAGGAGACCATCCACGAGAAAGACATGCAGTTGGAGGAGAGGGAGAATGCAGGGGAAGATCTTCGTGGAGACCCCTACTCCTATCTCAGCGATGATGATGACTTTCTAGAGGATCAAGCCATGGATTTCTTCACCGATGAGGATGATTTCGCCTTCATCGATGATGATGATGATGATGATGATGATGAGGATGATGAGGACACTTACTCCGAGGAGTAGTAGCACTTGAGAACTAGCGTTAGTGAGTTGTAGTTGGTCCCACTGTATCGTAGATTCACAGAATGGTTCTTAAAACCATATGTTTTACTTTGTTGTGGTGTGTGTTTGTATCGGGTGCTATGAATGAATGAAAAGAAAGTTGCTAGAAAAATCTGAGTCAAACTTCAAACACTCTTCAAAACCCCTGAACCTTAGAAATCTCCCTCTTTTCTCATGATCTATCTCAATCTTCAGATGCCTCGCGGAGGAAGCGGTTCATCCCCGGACCCGATGTTGCAGATCTTGCAAATGTTGGTTTCTGACCACGAAGCTGAAAGAGCCAAACGTAAGGCCAACTTAGCCACCCTTCAACACATCGCCTAGATGGCCAACAACAATCAAGGCCATGGAAATCAAGACAACCATGGATCTAAGCTCAAGAATTTCCATAACACCAATCCACCTGTTTTCACTAAGTCATAAGAGCCCCTAGATGTAGATGATTGGTTGCAAACCATGGAGAACAACCTGGAAGTTGCAGGAGTGGAAGCTAACGAGAAAGTGCTGTTTTCTACCCACTATCTGGCCGGAGATGCAAGAGCATGGTGGAACAGCGTTCGCGCAATGACGGGAGGTCAGCTGATGACTTGGGAAGAGTTCAAAGTCAAGTTCAGCAGAACCCATGTGCCACCGGGTTTGATCAAGAGGATGAGAGATGAATTCAGGGAACTGAAGCAAGGAAGGATGCCAGTAGTGGAATGCCATGACAAATTCTTGTCATTGGCTAGGTATGCCCCGGATGAGATAGATACTGAAGCCAAGAAGAAGGAGAGATTCCTGAATGGTCTGCACGATGAGATGCAGACAGTGTTAGTCAATATCCCCTTTGCTGATATTGAAGCCTTAGTTGACTCTGGCATTCAGATGGAAGGAAAGATCAATCAAGCTAATGAGAACTGCAAGCGTCGCATGATGCATCAACCAGGAACCCACCATACACCAAAGTATCGCCCCAACCCATCTCCAGGATTTACCCCAAGAACCAACAGACCCCCGATGAATCGTCCGACCTATCCCAACCATGGAAACCCAAGGCCCAGAGGAAACCACAACAACCCCGGCAACTCCAGCAATTTCAACCGTGCACCACCCAAGTTCAACAACAACAATGTCGCAACCAACACCAACACTGCCCCAAGCACTGGAAGAAATGTTGTGCCTGCTGCAACAAAGGACAAGTCACAAGTGACTTGTTATGAATGTGGAACCAAGGGTGACTATTCCAATGAGTGCCCCCAACAAGATTGCCGCAGCCCCCAATGCAAATGCCCCAGCTCAGCAACAACGTCGTGTTCAGCCCGGAAGAAGGTTTGCCCTAGGGAACTCGCTCAACCGCAATGGTTGTCTCTTTCTCATGCATGCTGAAGAAGCCCAAGAAGCGCCAGATGTCGTGCTGGGTATGTTTTCTGTTAACTCAGTACTTGCAAGAGTGTTGTTTGATTCTGGAGCATCGCACTCCTTTGTCACTAAAGAATTTGCATGCACTAGTAAGATTCAACCAACCAAATTGAAGCATGTTATGATTGTTCAAATACCTGGTTCAACCACCAAGGCTAGGCAAATTTGCAAAGTTGTCCCTAGGCGAATCCATGGCACAGATTTTTATGCTAATCTAATAGTACTCTGAACAAAAGGTTTGGAAGTAGTACTAGGAATGGATTGGATGTCCAAACACAAAGGATTAATTGACCGTGCCAAGAAAGCCATAACCATGACCAGTACAGCCAGAATATCAGTCGAGCATGTATCTGAAACCCTGCCCCGTCAATTCAAGTGCAACAAGAGTATATCCCAACCTACCATTGACCAAGTCCGGATAGTCTATGAATACCCCGATGTATTTCCAGATGTTTTTCCCGGTATGCCCCCAGATCGGGATATCCAGTTTATCATTGAACTAATTCCTGGAACCGGACCCATAGCCCAGAGACCATACATTATGAACCCGTCTGAACTAGCATAACTCAAGAAGCAATTGGATGCCATGTTGGAAATTGGATTGATTCAACCAAGTGCGTCACCTTGGAGATCCCCTGTTTTGTTTGTGGACAATAAAGATGGAGGTAACCGTTTGTGTACGGATTATCGGAAGTTGAATGACGTTACCATCAAGAACAAGTACCCGTTGCCAAAAATAGAAGATTTGTTTAACCAGTTGACTGGTGCCAAAGTGTTTTCTAAGATTGATCTTAGAACTGGCTATCATCAACTCAAGATTTGCACAGAGGATATTCCAAAGACTGCCTTTACCACCCGATATGGATTATATGAGTATACGGTCATGTCTTTTGGATTAAGCAATGCCCCCTCTTATTTCATGAACCACATGAATAAGATTTTTATGGACTTCCTGGATAAGTTTGTCGTTATTTTCATCGATGACATTCTGATTTATTCCAAATCAGAAGAAGAACATGAGCTACACCTAAGGACCATTCTTGGAACTATAACATCCCAAAAATATGAAACTTGGATCATCAAACTCTAATCATCAAAATTTAGGATTAACAAAAACTTTTCTATATAAAAATATGAAAGCATGCATATGTGTAGGCATGATAATTTGGATTCTTTTGAATTGCCATGATTGTGTGTTTCCTTGCTTGTAAAAGGATGCTTAGGTGAAATAAACATCATCTAAACAATTCCCAAACTTTTCCCAAAGAAAATTAATCAAAACAAACAAATTAAGTGAATGGTCACTTTGGCCAAATTAACTCCCATGTCTACTTTGGCTGTCTCTAACTTTCAGAACTTAACAGAAACTTGTTTGGATCTTTACACCCCTTGATAGTACTCATAACAAAGTATCAAGGCCCACCTTGTGATCATCCAGAAACATTCAAATGCATAGTTTAAATGACAGTTTAAAATTGAATCTATATCATATGGGAAGATCCCACTTTTTAAAAAACCACTCAAACAAGCTCAACTTTCAAAACCCAAGCATCTACAGACTCACCAGCACATGCCTAGCACACCCACCAAAAATCTTTTCAAAATTCAAAACTTGAATTCATGCGGCCAATTCATCAAACACCTTGCAGATTCAAATCAACAAAATCACAAACACTATTTTGAGCAGTGTTTTGGTCTAACTTGTTCCCTCTCTGGACACCACTAGGCTTTAGTATATCATCTAGCTCATTTGTAAACATCTAGAACCACTGTGAGCTTGCCTTGCCATCAATGGTGAGCAGGCCGAGCCTCACCATGCCACCCCATTGTCGCCGGCCAGCTAGCAGCAACCCTAGCCTTTCCAACCTTGTCTAGGAGGTAGCCAGCACCTCACCGCCGCTCACTGTCCCCTCCCCAAGATAGTGCAAGCCGCGGACCACCAGGAACGCCGCGCTCCCAGTGCCACTGCGACATGCCGAGCCCACCCCAGAGCGCCGTACCCGGCACGCGTGCACACTCCGCCCCTCGACCGCAGCCCGTGCCCACCGCTTCGCCATGATCCCAGGAACACGCCAGACATGCCCATTTCACCGCCCGTGCCCCGTAGCCACCGCTCGCCGTTGAAGACGCCACCTCTGCCTCGTAGAGCATCGAGTGTTACCGACCGTTTGCCACCGCCCCTACAAGCGCATTTACACCTTAGAGCATCGCCAGGAGACCACCGATCGATCGCCACCCTCGGCCATGCCTCTAGCATCCCGTAGCCATGTCGCCTGCCCATCTGTTGAAGGCCCATCTATCGCCATGCCTCTAGCTGTGCATAGCAGGCCGGCCCATTAGCAGTTCCAGCGCAGCCCAGTCGTTTGAATTTGGATTTTTCCATTTTCATTCAAACACAGTTCCGTACCTAGTTTCAAAAATCAACCCAGCTCGATTCAGTGAACCAAATTGAATGAAACCAATTTTGTTAGAAAGGTCTAGAAATGCTGAATCCAAGCCCGTTGGATTCAAATCATTTGAATCTATAGATCAACCTTAGTAAAAAATAACAAGGCAGAACCTTTTCTGCATTCAAACATTTTTCAAATTTAAACCATAATAGCTTTTTAGTTGATTCCAACTCTCAAAAATTACATTTCATCATACCTTTCAGAATATATAAAAATATATGGGTTTACATACAGAAATAATGTCCAAGTAATAAAAGGATGCCACTTAGGCATTTCTAGTCACTTTATTTAATTAAAATAAAAGGTTAAACCTTATTAAATTGTGACACCACTTTAAATCACATTCTCATGTACTGAAATGTGTGGTGATGACATGTGTCAACATGATCCCATGTTTGGTTTGGAGAATATTAAATCTTAAGTAGTTTTTCAATGAGAAGAAATTACTGTTCTAAAAATAAAAGAAATTAAACCAAGGTTTAATCTTGTAATGTTGGTGATGATGCTATATCATCTATAGGACCCTTTT
Source organism: Avena longiglumis (assembly GCA_030063025.1). Classification (NCBI taxonomy): domain Eukaryota; kingdom Viridiplantae; phylum Streptophyta; class Magnoliopsida; order Poales; family Poaceae; genus Avena; species Avena longiglumis. The sequence continues at coordinate 147,042,841 of CP125974.1, forward strand.
GTGTGATGATTGAAAGTAGTTAAGTATTGTTTGGTGATTGTGTACCTCGTATTTATTTATAGAGGCTAGTATCGACCAAGGATACGAGGAAGAAGGAGGATACTACGAAGAAGAAGCCGAGGAGAACTTCAACCATTGCTCTGCACAAGGCAAGCTAACACTTGCAAGATACTCTACTTTGGCAAGCCAATACTTGCAAGCTATTAACTTTGCAAGCCTAATACTACTAGTTGATTGGGCAAGCTAACACTTGCAATTATGAGAGTTAAATAACCTATGCAATGCACTAAGCATGCTTGGTTAGATACATTTGATGATACCCAATCCTAGTTTTACTTGCAAGCTTTATACTTTATTACTTTATCAAAGCTCTTACTTAGAGTTTACTGGAATAAATTGTAGATATTAGAAAGATAATTGAAGGTTGCATAAAGAGCATAAAACTTGGCCTAAGCTAGATAATCTTTATGTCATCCTAAGGCATGACATTGAACTTAGTAAAACTCCACTAGTTAACCACCCCTCATTAGTACTTACCCCCACTTGTAGATGCTAGTGCTAAGCATAAAACTTGATCAACTTTAGATGGGAATACTTGGTGAAAATGGTTATGAAAACCTTGGAATGATGGATCATTCTATTGAGATGTTTTGACATGTGTTTCCGAACACCAGATGATTTTGGTGATGAAAATGTTGAGGCATGAGCCTTAGCCCTTTATAAAACTGATGGTTGTCTGGATGCGATACCATTCCAATTTTACCGTACAACCACAATACCCGAGAATTGGGTAGGGCTTGACTGGAAACTTATATACCTTAGTATTGGTTCCCTCACGGCCAAGGTCTGAGCTGAGGCTACCTTGTGAAGATTGTCCACCTGTGCAGTGCCCAAGATGACAGTTGGTCATGGTTGGGAGGCCAAACTCACAGGAGAGGTGCTTATACTAGGGCGTGTAATTGAAAGGTTAGGATTGATTATCCGATATCTGAGTATGGTGAATTAGGATTTGTTCTGACGGATGTATCGAATGTTGTGGTGAAAGTGTACAATCTCTGCAGTGTCAAACTATTCAAATAGCTGCGTCATGATTATGGACAGTTGGAGTGGCCATACTGTTCCCCCGTCAGATGTTTTCAAAATGACTTGTGAAATGGATTGTGATTTTGACTTGACCACAACAGAGTTGTGATATGAAATAGAAGTTCCCACTTAGGTGTTATAAAACTTCAACTCGCTTTGTTCATTTCTGAACTTAGTAGATGTAAATCTGGCTTTTTGCAAAACAACCCTAGAGCTTAGTGTCCTACTACAAAAACCCCCTTCACTTGTTAGTATTAGTTTGCGAGTACTTAAAGAGTACTCATGGCTTTGTCCCTGGCTATTCCCGTGGCCAGAATATGAAGAGGAATACTAGGAGGATGGACCCCATGAAGGTTACGACAACTAGGATCATCTCCCATCGTCAGCATTGCCTGTGACCCCGAAGATGGAGCTTCGCCTACGCTACCGTTATTATTAGGTATTTCCGCAGCTTGAGTTGTATTAAGAATTGGATCATGAGATCCTTATTTGTGTAAGCTCTTATGTATGGTTTTTAATGGATGATGTACCATGGTATCCAATTCTGTTATGTCTCGCATAAATGGTAATCCTGGGATTAAAAATCCGGGTGTTGACAGGAACCCTTAGAGAGCATCAGCTGTATGCCAAGTTTAGCAAATGTGAATTCTGGTTACAGGAGGTAGGATTCCTCGGACATATTGTATCAGCCAGAGGAATTGCCGTTGACCCTGCGAAGGTGAAGGATGTCGAAGATTGGCAAGCCCCAACCACTCAAAACCAAGTTCGTTCATTTCTCGGATTAGCGGGATACTACCGCAAGTTTGTAGAAGGATTCTCGAGTATTGCCAGACCCATGACCCAATTGCTGAATAAGGACAAGAAGTTTGAATGGACGGACAAATGTGAAGCAAGTTTTCAAGAACTCAAGAGGAGATTTATTTCAGCCCCAATCTTGATCATGCCAGATATCACGAAGCCCTTTGATGTGTATTGTCACGCATCCAAGATCGGTCTCGGATGTGTGCTAATGCAAGAATGCAAAGTTATATCTTATCTATCCCGACAACTAAAATAGCATGAACAGAACTATCCAACCCATGACCTTGAACTAGCGGTAGTAATTATAGCCACGAAGACATGGAGGCATTACCTGATGGGAAATCATTGTGAGATTTATTCGGATCACAAATGCCTGAAGTATATATTCACTCAGAAGGAGTTGAATATGAGGCAGAGAAGATGGATTGAGCTAATCAAGGACTATGATCTGGACATTCACTATCACCCCGGTAAAGCCAATGTGGTAGCAGATGCCCTTAGCAGATTTCCGTGCTGCTTGAACTCCATGATTTTGAAGGAGCAACCAAGTTTGCACAAATAGATGGAAGATTTCCGAATGGAATTAGTGAGTGAAGGATTTTTGGGTAGCATAGAACTTCAACCCACTTTGATCAGTCAGATCAAAGAGGCGCAGAAAGGAAATGCTAGTATCAACGAAATCAAACGTCGTATCGGTATAGGCAAAGTACCCGGATTCACCGAAGACGAAGAAGGAGGTCTGTGGTACAAACGACGCCTTTGTGTACCAGCAAATTCGGAGTTGAAAGAAGTAATTTTGAAAGAGGCCCATGATACTCTTTATTCTATCCACCCCGAAGGAACAAAGATGTATCAGGATTTGAAGGAACAATTTTGGTGGCATAAGATGAAGAGAGAAATCGGAAGCTATATCGCCAAGTGTGATATATGTCAGAGAGTTAAGGAGGGACATCAAAGACCCGCAGGACTGTTGCAACCATTACAGATTCTAGAATGGAAATGGGATTCAGTTGGAATGGACTTTATCACCGGATTGCCTACTTCTAGTAGGGGAAATGACTCTATCTGGGTCATAGTTGACAGATTGTCCAAAGTCGCCCATTTCTTAACAGTCAAGACCACTTACCAGAGTTCGAAGCTAGCAGAGTTGTACATCGCTAGAATCGTTAATTTGCATGGAGTCCCCAAGAACATTGTATCGGATCGAGGAACCCAGTTTACCTCGAGATTCTGGAAGAAAGTCCAAGAAGGTTTAGGAACCCGACTGGATTTCAGCACAGTGTATAACCCTCAGACCGATGGACAAACAGAGTGAGTAAATCAAATACTCGAAGATATATTGAGAGCATGTGTGCTAGAGTATGGATCTAAATGGGAAGACTGTCTGCCTTTCGCAGAATTTTCATACAACAACAATTATCAAGCTAGCCTGCAAATGTCCCCATTTGAATTCATGTATGGAAGGAAGTGTCACACCCCTTTGAATTGTTCGGAAGTAGGGGAGAGTCAGATTTTCGGACCCGACATCCTACAAGAAGCAGAAGCGAAAGTTCACAAGATTCGTGAGCACCTCAAGATCGCCCAGTCAAGACAGAAGAGTAACGCCAAAAAGAGACGTCGAGACCTTGCTTTTTCAATATCGGAGATTTTGTGTATCTCAAAGTATCGCCTTTGAAGGGAATGCAGCGTTTCCAGCTCAAATTTCTACTTTGCTTGCTAATTATTCCTTCAATGGTAAGGTTCCAAAGAAGCTTGGTGATCCATGTATACCAACTATTCCTTGCTCTATCAAGAAAATTTTGTTAGAACTGCTTTATGTGATTTGGGAGCTGGAGTTAGTGTTATGCCTTTTTCTCTTTACAAGAGACTCCATCTAGAAAATTTGATACCAACTGATAAATCCGTGCAAATGGCTGATAAGTCTACTACTATTCCTGTTGGTATATGTGAGGATGTTCCTATTCAAGTGGCTCATAATTTCTTGGTTTTAACTGATTTCGTTGTGCTTGAGATGCCTGAAGATGATAATATGTCCATTATTCTTGGGAGACCTTTTCTTAATACTGCATGTGGTGTCATCAATTGTAATCAAGGAAAAGTAACTTTTAATATTAATGACAAAGAGCATACTGTCTATTTCCCCAATAAGATTGATAAGAGCTATTGCCTGAATTCTATTGAAAATATTGAGAGCATCAAAGTTGGGAAATATATTGTCCCATTCCATAAGGAAGTTTTGAAACTATTATGATTGGGACTATTGCAAGTTTGAGGTAACATAATAATTTTGTGAAATGCAAAGTTTTATTTCATTTTAAATTGTTTTGGTAACAAGACTTGGTCAAACTTGTTAATAAAGGGATTTTAATGAACAGAACAATGCTTTCACAATGGTTATTCTTGCTCACTTTTATTTTTTCTCTTTCCTAGTCTTTGCTTTTCCTCTTGTTAGCTTTAGTTTTGCTAGTTGTTTGCTTGTTAGAGTGTCTCAAAGCTTCGGTAGTTTGGTTTTTGTTTGCTTTTGCTTCTTCTAAAAAAATATTTTTCTGCGAGAAAATCAATTTTCATACCGTGAAATTTGGCCAAAAATAAAGTTTTCTGAAAACCCCAGAAAATTTATATTAATTTTTCCTCCAAAAAAGGGGCAGAGGGACAACTGGAGTGGCCCAGGGGGACGCACCAGGACAGCTCACCCCCTGGTGGCGCGGCCAGCCCTAGGGCGCGCCTGGCCTGGGTGGGGCGCACCTTTGGCCCTCCAAAGTGCCCCCTTCCAGCCACTTCTTTCTCTCTCCCGAAAAACACCGGAAAACTTTTTCAAGCTCGAGTTCCAGCTGTTCTTGCTCCCGATTTTCGATCTCCTTGCTCAGCCCTTTTTGCTGCTGATTTTTGGAGGGATTGCTCCTTGGTATGTGCCTCCTCCGCTTGTCCAATTAGATTTTTGATTGTTAGATTGTATCTTGATTATTTTGCTGCTATAGGTGTCAGGTTGTGTGATCTTGCATGCTTGTTCTATGCTTAGAGATTTCATTTTGATGCATGTGTAGCCCTCTAGCAAGTTCCTATAGTAGTTCCTCATCATTTATCAACTTGGAAATTACTTGGTTTGATGTTTGTCTAAAAATTTCAAAAAAAGGGTCATGGACAACCACATCTTTGGAGAAGTGTTTGAGAGTGATGCACCAAGGAGGACAAGGCCTTCAAGATCATCCTCCCGAGCTAGGCCATCATAAAATGAGGATCTCCTTACACCGTGTTTTGGCAACGAGGGAGATGAGGGGGATGCACACCCTTCTACCTTTCCTTGTCCTACCTTTTTGCAGGCTGCAGGGATTCTCAATGATTTCCTAACCTTGGTTCGGAGGGTTGGACTAACTAGTTATATGCAGGATGAGAGTGAGCAATATTCTATGCTTACTAAAACTTTTGTGGAGAGTTTTTCTTTTACCAACAACCCTTTCAGGTCAGAGGTGTCATTCAAAATCTATAATAGGCCCTTCACCATGACAATGAAGAAATTTTGCGAAATCTTGGGTATTGGCATGGTTGGGACGGTGAAGAATATTCCAGCTCAACCCGCTGATTTGTTGGAGCTCTACCGTGGGATAACCAATGATGATGACCGTAGAGCCCAGTGCGGAAAGATAAGAAATATTCAACTCCCAGCTATCAGATATTTTGCTTATTATCTTGCCACTAGTATTCTTGGTAGGGAGAACACTAGCAATATTTCCAACTATCATTTGGCTTTCCTAGCTGCTGCACTCAACAATGAAACCATGTACAATCTTGGTTCTCTCATTGCTCGTCGCTTAGCTGCTAAGGGACCCATTTATGGGGTTATTATTGCTGCACGTGTTTCTGCTTCCTTAGACCTTTCTGTTGATCCAAATGATACAATTTTGGCTCCTCAGAGGCTTGATTTAGCTGCCATGAAAGCGCATCACTGTGCCACTTCTGGATCTACCCTTGAGAGTTTGGTTTATAGGGTGATGTTCTTGGCGGGAAGAGAGAGATTCCTCTGCCCCAAACCACTTTGTTCAGTATTTGCCAGGGACCTTGGTCACGCTCCAAGGAGGATATGGACGAGAAGCTACGCATTCGTGGTTTCCACGGACACTACCAGGGGGAAGCGCCCTCTTATGACCACTCTGTGCACTACACAGGGGAGTCCTCGTGCTCATACCAGGACGAAGGGGCTTCCTCATCGTATTACGGAGGTGCACCCTCTTGGTCATCATGCGGTTGAGCCACACTTAGGCCAAAAGCCTAAGCTTGGGGGAGGTACACCGACATCACACTCATCTATATATCATGTTTCGTCGGTTCTTTTTATATCCATGTTTCGCTTTCTTTTTTATTTTTGTTTCTGCGTTCCCAAAACACAAAAATACCAAAAATATGTTCGTTGTTTCTCTTGGTTTGTTTCTTTTCTTTTTATCTTTGGTTTGCCTAAAATAAAAATCCAAAAATATTTTTCTTTGTTTGTTTTTGCTTTGTGTGCTTGCTTTAAAAAAATCGAAAACATCGAAAATATTTGTTGTTCTTCTTTGGTTTTGGGAAGTTCTTTGCAGGGTTCAGCAGTCATCACTGGAGTTTGGTTTCATGTTATTATTCAAGCCACACAAGTGAAGGGAAATAATGAAGATTAATGACAACTCGAGGTGTGGTAAGAGGCTGGTAACAAATTCTAATTGTTTTCATTTTTGTACATATACTCATCATTGTGGGCATGCTTAGTCTGTTCATGTAAGGTGTATGTTATTTATGGATGCTTAGTAGTTCTTGCTTTCTTATGATTAGATCCAGCTTGCTAATAGTTCGTAGCATTTCTTATGAATGTTTGCTTGCATAGTTCTATTCATAACTTGGTATGATATTGTGGTATCCTCCTCTGAATGTTTCATGTTAATCGACTTGGCACATGCTCACGCATGCATATGACTGAACAATAGTCAGTAAGCCTCGATGATTTATTTTTCCTTAGAGTTCTTGTATCACTTTCATGCCATAGTTAGTCCTGTTTTGTTGCAAGCATGATTATGACAGTTATTGCTCTCTCGTTTGTCGCTCCCTCTCTATTGGTAGCCTTCACTTGCACTGAGTATGAGCTCTACTTGTGCAACCAACACCCCAAAACCAATATTGCCAAAGTGTCCACCATATCTACCTATTAGCGTCATTTGCTATTCAGTGCATATTTATTATGCCTCATTTTCTTCCAAATAAAATGTTTGACTATAATGGGAAAAATAGTTAGTAAAACTCTCACGAACTTGATGGCACACTTTATTCCTTGCACTTAATAAACCCAAACCATTGTGACTGTCCATGAAAGTTATATGCTTGCAAATTATAGGTTGGGAGTTAGCAGAACCGTGTTGTCACGGGGAACACTTTCAACATTGCACATGTACTTTGTACCCAGTTGATATCATGCTATTTTGTTTACGGATGTCGTCGGTGTGAAATAAAGAGAAGCTTGTAAGTTCATGGAGTTATATATATGTGTGTTAGAGAAACGCCTAGGACGCTAGCCTAAGCCATGCCTAATCATGGTGGAAACTTGCAGCGTAACCATAATAAGCAATCATGAAGCATCCTCAATAAAACCTATGTAAATAGCAAATAAAAGATTTGAGATTCTCATTGTGCCTTGCCTTGTCATTTTGATTATGGGATAGCTCCTATATCATGTGCAAGGGTACCCCATTGGCGGTTCTCTATGATACGCATGTATTTACTATGACAAGAACTTGTCGGTAACTAAAGTTGAGTAGCATGAGGAGGCCCTCGTATTCAAGGGACATGAGATTTTAATTTTATGGTCTGTCAAGCATATAACTCATATTGGACCTTACTTTCACCTTAACCATCTAAAGATGCCTATGATAGGGGCAATGAGAGCTCAAAACTAATGAGTACCTTACTTTCAGCATTTGGAAGCCTTTCAAACTTTTCAAAACCTTTTCACTTCCTTGTTGAGTCACCACTTATTCTATGAGCACCTTCTTGAGAGCATAATTACCATTCTTAGTGTAATGTGCTTGTCTCAAAACTTGGTTAATTATTGATGCCTGTATCTCTGATATCTTTACTTCTAGTCTTCACTTGAACTTCAGAGGTGCCTTGGGATTTATTTTGTGCTCTACAAAGGCAAGCGAGATACCACTCTATCATACCTTCTTATGAGCATTTCAATGTTTCTTAAGTTTATGTTTCATGCTACTTATTATTATTGAGTTGGAATCTCTTCATAGCTTGCAATGACTATTGAGTAGACTTAGTTGCATACTCCTTATTATGAATTGTCTAAGTATCTACTCCTGTGCTAAGAATATTTACATCATATGAAGCAAATGTGTTCGTGAAAGTTCTTTTATCGCACTCAGTTTTCAACTGAATTTCTTGAGTACAAGCAATAATCTAAGCTTGGGGGGGAGTTGATACGTCCAAAATGTATCTAATTTCCCGAACACTTTTGCTATTGTTTGTCCTCTAAACTTGTGTGATTTGGATATAACTAACGTGGACTGACGCTATTTTTAGAAGAATTACCTTGGTGTCTAGTTTTTGTGCAGAAAATCAACTATCAGGAAAAATCAGAAAAAATATGCCAAAAATCCTATTTCACCAGAAGACTCACGGAGCCTGAACACGAGACGGAGTGGGCCTCTAAGTGGCCCACACCCCCTGCCATGCGGGCCAGGCCTGGCCACACCTGGAGGGGGTTTGGCCGCCTCAGGCACCCCCTCGGCCTCCCTCTTCACCTATAAGTTGCCTTCTGGCCTAAAAACTCAGGGGGGTTCGACGTTTTTCCAGAAAGAGTTCCGCTGCGCCGCCACCACCAGAAACCGCGATTCAGAACCAGAAACTCCGTTTTGGCACCCTGCCGGGACGGGAATTTGGAGAGGATCATCGCCATCATCACCAACGCCTCTGCATCAACCATCCATGTTTCCCTCATCCATGAGTGAGTAATTCCCCGCTTAAGGATATGGGGTGGTAGGGATTGGATGAGTTCTATCATGTAATCGAATAAGATTGTTAGGGCATGGGGCCTAGTATCTCTATTAGGGCCCGAGTGCCATGATCTCAGATCTGAATTTATTATTGATTCATAATGATAGTATTGTTTGTGATCTTATCTGCAAGCTATGTACACATATCACTATCCGGATCCAAAGGCCCCGAAGTGACAGAAATTGGGACAACCGGAGGGGATGGCTGTGATGTGAGGATCACATGTGTTCGCGGAGTATTAATTCTTTTCTCCGGTGCTCTATTAAAAGGAGCACCTTAATTTCCAGTAGTTACCTTGAGGCCCCGCTGCAACGGGCTGGCAGGACAAAAGATGCTGTGCAAGTTCTCATTGCGAGCATGTATGACTATATATGGAGCACATGCCTATGATTGTTTAGTACTTGGATGCTTTATCTTATTTATCTGCAATTTCCCTAGATCTTGAAGTTACATGAATAGTATCATCCATGCAACGCTCGTCCATCCATCCCGATGCCTACAACACTCATATCCTACTGTTTGCTACTACTGTTACTATTGCTCTTGTTTTACTGCTGTTGTTGCTTTGTTATTGCTACTACAAAACTGTTGCTACTGATAAACTACCGTTAAGGCTTATAAGTATTCTTTGTATCCCCTTGTGTCGAATCAATAAATTGGGTAATACTATCGTCGAAGACTGTTGCGATCCCCTATACTTATGGGTCATCAAGCGTGTCAAGGCAGTGTAGATGGTCTACGTCTCCTCCTCATTCTCGTCCCACGAGAATCTCCCCTTACTGACCGTCCAAGTGCTATAGCCGCAACACCTCCGAGATATCCACACGTCTGGGGTGGAAGCGTCACACGTTGGACTTCTAGGTCCGTGTGTGCAACACAGGCGTGAGAGGAGTGGCGGTTGGGTGGAATTATCAACCATGGTCAGCTCGCCTCACCCTCTCTTATAAGCGTCTGGTGGGCTTCTACATTAGCAGCCCATTAGTAGCCCAAGCCTCATTAGGCTTCCAGCCCCTTAAGTGTGTGACCCTATAGGTTCATACATGTATAGAAATGACATGAGTAAACTTACTCCATCAATAGTTGGTAGCGGACTCTAGCAAGACGTGCCAACTCCTAAAAGCATAAAAAGATCATTTGAACGAACCATCACAAGATTAAGTACATGTCTTTCCCTTTGCCTCATGATATTTGGTCTAGCACCAAGCTGACCTCCCTTTCTCGATACTGTGATTCGGAATCCCTTTACTAGGTTAACTCTTAATCTTATGTAGCACGGCTATTCATTTTTGGATCCGATCACTCGAGGGGCCCAGAGATATCTCTCTCAAGTAGAGAGGGGCAAATACCAACCCTCAAGATAGTAGCGCAAAAGCTTCGACAATGAGAGAAATCAGGATGCTTTTCTTTGGGCGAAGCCACTAAACCACAATTATTTATAGGGGATCCAGGATTTTTTCTTGGATGCTATGGGCAGTAAATGGGGGCGAACGAGAAGCAAGAAAGGCAACATACCGTGTTCGGATCACTAAAAGGGGCAATCTTCCACTCAGAAAAGGTCAGTGAAATAGAGCTATTGAAGGTTCGAATTCTCGTCCCCTAGCTTCAGTCTTCATCTTCTTTGCCGGGCTATTATGGTCCTCAGTAGTGAACTGAGTAATTGATTCCGGGACCATCGTAGTGAAGCCCTTTTTCTATGTCTGCGTAGCCCTGCGAAGATATGATCTTGCTGTAGTAATAATTGTAGCCATTTAAGATCTCTTCTCTGTTTGATTGAGGAGTGGTGTAGTTGCTACTGAAATCCATGAATTTGCAATGGAATTTGAAACAAAGGCATAAGTAATACTAGTTTCCCTGTCCGTCTAAGACAGGTATGATGAAGGGCAGCTATTTCTGCAAGCATACAGACCCCAGGAGTATCTTCCGCCCGGGTGGCACAAGCAAAGAGATATTGTGCTCTATTTTCCGAGAGAGTCTTTCCAAACTTGTCAAGTAGATGACTGGCTGGATAGCGAGTACATTGAACAATTCCTTGCAGCATGCTTCAAGACAAACTTGAAAGCTACCTTTATAACTACCCAGTTACGAAGCAGTGGTTGATAGCCCCAAAGTAGGTCAATCCACATGTCAAGTTCATGTGACAATCTTAGGTCTAAGGACAAAACGTACATGATGTGTAGAGAGAGATTCAGGTATAATTTCCAGGATCAAGTTGGGTCAGTCCAACCCCATGTTCATAACATGTGTCGACATCATTGGTTTGACATATCCAAGTCTATGACTTGCGAAACATAGTCATCAACCAATCGATGTGCTAGTCTAATATTCACATGTGTACTCACATGAACTCCGACTAGGGACAACTATTAGATAACCATGCAAGTATGGAGTTTCACAAACAATTCACATAATTTCCAATCAATGCAAGTTGTCTAATATATGTATATACAATGAACATTACAATAACTCATGGATACACAAGAAATATAATCATCTCTATGATTGCCTCTAGGGCATATTTCCTTCAGCTGCATCCGTTGCCCTTAGGTTCTTTGCCGGGGTACTATACCTCGGCAAACCCATAGACATCAGGTTATCTGAATCTATTGGCTTTGGGACATATTCCTTATATATTTCACTGATAAGGTTCTTTCCCCTAATCGTTACACCATTCATAAGGGTTGGGCTGGTGTTAATCTTATTTGCCCTAGCATACTCACGCAAGGTGATGTTCAGTGACTTCTATGTAGCTGTTACTTTCTTGTCTCCCTCAAGAACTTCCAGTCGAGTCTCCTCCAAATCGTCTTGTGCCTGAGCCGGATCTACAATGGGGGCTACAAAATTAGTCAACCTCTCTATATCTTCCTGCAGTATGTTTTCCCGCCTTTCCAGTGGAGGGAACCTCGAACGAGGTGCCTTGGGGGTGGTTTCCCCTTCCTCTGCCGGGATTTTGCTGGTGCCAGCACCTGGCATAGTCATCATCACCTCGACGGAGCTGGCAGGGCGAATGATATGCTGACCGCGAGACGCGCAGAGGGGAAGCTCTCCCTCCACGACGACTCACTGCGGGTATGCGCAGGAGACGTCGACCACTACATAGATCTTGAGCGTGTCGAAGCTGTTCAAGTTTTTGCTTATGTAGTCCAGCGAGTTGAATTGCTGAACAAGCTCAAATACGATGTGCTCCCTATATGCGATGAAGTTTCCTATCCGGATCTTGACTCCAGCTAGCGCCACTGCTGTCCCCATGGTGGGCGCCAACTATCGTGGTAGTGTCATGGCCGATGCAATGGGTTGGATAAAGATGGGGCCGCTGTGTACTAGTGGTATCAGAGGAGGGATAGTGCGGTGATTCCGCACACGAAGAACACTCACTAGATCTTATATTATTATCTCTAGGTTCATACAAGATGCACCTTGAGCTGTGTCGAAGAGAGAAGAAGATAGGGTACTTCTACTCTCTTCTCAATCTAGGGTTTTCCCCTTATAAAAATAGACCAACCCTCTCCTTGGAAGCCCTGGCTCACCTTATAAAGTGGTGGCCAGGTTACAATTAGGGAATACGTGGCCCAAATATTCCTTGGAGATGCTCGCCACGAAATAGTAGTTCAGCGCCTTCCTTTCTCCTTCTTGAGCATTCCAACCCCTGACTCAGCCTAGTCTAGATGACTTGTCCATGGGGGGACCTGTAAACATAAAACAAACTAGACATCGTCCAGACGTACCATGTATGTCGGTCGAGTCTCACGGGTGTTGTCCGCCTTGGGTAATCCGGTCGTAACTCGGTCGGCCCTTATATACCTCGGCCAGTCCATGCTTTGACCTGGCTTATACCTCGGTGGACTTAGTCTTAACCATAGCTTGACCCTACAGGGTCATCACCCCAACAATAATGATCAATAACACCTAGATTACTAGTGGTGTATCGTGACCTATCCCGAGAATGCTTTATCCATTGTAGTTCCAAAACCCTTTTACACCTTGAGTCCTCCTCTCTCTCTCTCAATATCTAGCAATAGCTTCACAAACAAAACACTCACAACACTTTCACACACTCTTCACTTGTCTCTTAGAACTCCTTTAGCACACTTTAGTAATATTTAATTAAAGGCAATTTTGGTCTTTACCTGTAGCTCTCTATGGGATCGATACTCTTATTTCGAAACTAGTTACAAATGATTGGGATCGATACTCTTATTTCGAAACTAGATACAAATGATTGGTGTACTTGCAAGCCATCAAAGACCTGCCCGGGCCACAGGTTGTAACATCCCAAAAATATAAAACAATGATCATCAAACTCTAATCACTAAAATTAGGGTTAACAAAAACTTCGATTAATTTAAATCATATGAATCCATGTGTATATGTGATGATTTGATATATGCATGAATGAACTTCTGTGATTAACCTAAATAGCAAGAAATGGTTTAAAGATGAAAATAACATCATCTAAAACAATTCCATGCAGAAACAAATCAAGAGAAAATAAAAACAAATCATATAAAGCAAATGGTCATTTTGCCAATCTTGCTCACTAGGTCACTTTGAGTGTTTCTAGTCCAAGATTTCAAGCGAAACTTTTCCAATTCTTTTCACCTTGCTAGACCAAGTAAAAGTGGATCAAATCCCACCTTTCAAACTTGCGAAACATTTGGCAACCTCATTCAAATGACAATTCAAAATTGAATCTTTAACATATGTGAAGATCACGCATTTTCAAAACCCAACCAAACCAGTCCCTTGACTAATCCAACTAACCAGAGACTCCCTAGCATGTGCCTAGGAAACCCACCAAGTTTGAATCCAAAATTCAAATTTGCATTTCTTTCGGCCATTTCATCAAACACTTTGTGATTAGCAAACAAACAAACACTAAACACTATAGTGTGCAGTAATTTTGGCCTAACTTGTTCCCTATATAGCTCACACTACACCCTCAGTGGATCATCTAACTTGTTTAACCCCTTTAGCTCACTGTAAACCAGTGTAAGATCCCTCCTTTGTAAAGGAAAAATGATCCCTGTGATTGCAATGCTACTCCCTGGATCAATAGCTAGCATCCACAGTTAAGATGTATAATCAAGAAACAAAGGTCATAATACCACTTTATAACCAGGAATAACATAATTTTATTACATCTTACATAGCTCATTTGGCTATTACATTACATTGCAGCAGAATATCTATAAGCATGGGGTCCTTCATCTTCAGAGTGCCACAGGAAGACATGTTGGTTGTAGACTTTGTAATCCTAATCAACACACTTCACTAAATCAATCAAACCTGCAACATCACAAGTTCTGACCACAAGGGTCAATACATTTGAATTGTATTGGCAAGTGATACTATGGTAGTATGGTGGAGTCTATCATCTATATGCATTTGGCTAAGTGGAGTTGAGGTTTGCATTGCTCAAATTAGATTTTTCCTTAACATTTGAAAACACTAAGTTTTTGCTTGACAAAATCATTTCTCCCAATCAAAGATTGAAGATCCTTTAACCCTTGTTCAACCACAAGTTTTTAACTTAGAAATTTGGATGATGAGATTCTTGATAGCTTCCATGTCTTGATGCTCAAATTGTCCTTTACCAGGGACATGGCTAAGTACTTAGATTTTACACTCTGCAGAGGTGGTGCACTTTCCCCACAAGACTTGGTTTCCCAAGACAAGATCTTTCAGAAGCCTTCCCTTAGACCAAAATGTACGCGCTCCAACCTATCAAACTCTACCACCAACTGTCCTTATGGCTAAGTTCTTGCAACCTATATGATCCAGGCAGAGCCCATAATGCCAAGTGTCTGCACTTGAAGCTTCTCAAAATTTGACATCTCAAATCTCTTTGTTCCTGGGTGGCCATCCACAAGTGAGATACACAAGGAAAAACATAGACATGGGCCTTGTGAACCACTCAACCAAAAACTACCAAGCAATTACCATTCCACCAAGGTGATTCATTAACTTAGTTGTTTTATTAAACAAAAACACAAGTCCTCAGACTTAGAAATTTTCCATAGTGTGAATATATATTACAACCTTGTTTTCTATTAGCTAAGCTAAGCTTGATAGTAGTAGGAATCTTTAACTTAGGAAAATTTCTACTAAGGTTTCATCTAATGGGTTTTCCTATAGCAAGGTTTATACTTAGCAAAAGTTCCATGCAAGTTTTACTTAGAACAATCACTAATGCATAGTGAAAGTAATGGGACAAAAGTATGAAGCATGTAACACCCTCAGAATCGGCCCTATGCAAGTTTTAGCGAAACCCGCCAAACCCGCATAGAAACGATTCAAAGGTGCCCACCAGGCACTTTCGTGCGGGTGGAAAACGAAGTAATAACATTACACAACAGTCCTCGATGGGACCCACAGAACAGATATATATATACAACACGACTCCATGAGTCAAGAATACAGAAATACAGAACAGAGATCCAAATCACCTTGAAAACGATAGAGCGTCCAGCTACGGACAAGATGCAAATGGGGCTAAGAGCCCTGGAGAATAACCAATGGCGTCCATAACCCTGCCCAGGCCAAGCCGGAAGGGTAACCCTGCTAACGACGTCGATCTCAAAACCTGCTTAAACAAAAGGGGTGCCGGCAAAGGGCAAAGGAAAAAGAGAGCGGTCGATCTTGAGGCCGATTGCAGCGAGGCTAGAATTCGGTCCTCGCCTACATAGGTATGGTGGAAGCGGAAGCATGCACTAAACAACCTATAGAGACTCGATACAACTAGCGGCTATCGAGAGAGGGTAAGAAAGACCTATTCGGGACCAACGATGCTACCACCAAACATACCCATCCTGGTATTTCCCCGAGACCAGCAGGAAGTCAACCGAGGTACTCACGATTGGCGGTTTTATTTATTCGATTATCGTTGGCAATTACTAGTCAAATATAGATAGCATGAGTCATCCGATATAATAAGCGTTAGGCAGTTTTAGTTAACCATTACATTGTAGTTGCAACACTTACTAGTCGATACAATTAGCATGAGATATCCCAAAACCCAGCAGTTGTTGGTACTTTTATTTAGCCATTCCATTGTAGTTGCGATACTTACTAGTCAGATACAATGGTCGCAAGCGACCACCCAAACAAGAAATTGTTGGCAGTTTTATTTAGCCATTCCGTTATATTGAAGCTGATTACTAGTCATTATAAAGTCAAATTTATAGCACTACTTTAGTTATAGTTGTCTATGATCGAGAATCTTGTGCTCCAAGTCGTCCATAACGCGGACACGGCTTTGAGAAAGTTTTACCTGCAGGTGCACAAATAACACACACTCGATCGACCTCGGAAAAACCAAATCAAAACCCAACGAGGCCTTCACGACAAAGCAATCACGATTCAGAAATATTTGAGGCCACCCCATTGAGTACACCATAGCGAAGTTAGCTGACTCGAGACGGACTCAAGGTTTGCGCCGGTGGTAAGTATGACTGGGAACCCAAAACTGGGCTTGTCGATACCGCGAAAACACTCCGCTTACCTAAACAGTACAGGTGCTCCTCGCACAATCGTAAATAAAGCAGTAAAGCATGGCATAGGTACAGGATAGTAAATAAAAGCTCAAACTAGTTTGTGGCCCCAAGAAATAAGAATGAATCAAGCTCTGGCTCAGGGGGGTCCCATAATCCTCCCGGATGTGGATAGCGCGAATATTTAAGGAACAGGTATCAAGTACTCGGGGTCCTACGGGACACAAGTGGACGGTTAACAACCAAATAACATCTATTTCCCACCTGTGCCTCTGCATTTACTTACTTCAATTTTAGTTGTTTAAACAGTAATTAAAGTCTTGATCATCTCCAACAATATACACACGGCAAATACTCCAACAACTGTGGTACTGAACGACACGCAACAGCACTTGAGCAAGCGACTACGACGCGCAAGTCCAACTATCTACCAAAAAACAGGTAATAGGATGTGTCCAAGGCAATGTAAGTCTGCAAGGGATATCACGGGTACGAAACTAGAGCATCGCAACACTGATAGCAATAGATCAACAGGAAGAAATAAATACTATAAAAGTAAGATAGGTAGAAAGGGGGAGATGCTCGCCTGAAAACATTGCCGAAAGTTCAACCGAAGATCGGGTCGACACTCGCATCAACTCAACGGCCTTATCCGCGAAGAACCAAAACACTAGAATAAACATCGGATGCACTATTTAATACTACGGCAAAAGATCGAGCATGATGCATGTATGATGTATGACATGGCAAAGCTGCGATGCGATTAGGCCACATTAAGCGGAACCGGGGCCCCGATAATTAATTATTAGGTTCATGTTGTTTAGCTAACCCCACAATTTAAGTGTTGTCTTAACATGGCAAAAGATCGCACCGGTCCTCTACACAAATTTAAATGAGGCAAATATAAGACTAGATTTGCCCGCATATGGCCCCATATTTAATTATGAGATGAATCGGCGTAAGGCCCCCAAACCACATGAATATGCAAGCATGATTAATTAAATGCAACAGTTTATATAGTTGGCAATTTATAAAATAAGGGCTCGGAAAAGGGATCACACATTAGGGTTCGGAAGATCTTGGTTTGGGGTATCGATGGGGTTCAGGCTTGGTCTCAGGATTCAGGGTTCGACGGGATCGGTCTTCGAAGGTCGGATACAATAAAGAGCTTGGCGTTCCGGGAAGAAGGACTTGGTGTGGCGTCGGGGGCGCGTCAGATTTGCCCTGGTCGGTGTCGATCTTGTCATCGATGGTGAACTTGTCGGGTCCGCGGGTCGGGTAGGACTTGACGTCCGGGGGTGAAGTGCTTGACGTCCTTCGGTTCCATGTCGACGGCCTTGGTGTCCTCGATGGAGAACTCGGTGCATCCATGTCGTGGTTCTTGTCGGGGTTCTCGGCTTCGGGCGCCGGGGTCGGTCTTCGGGATCGGATCCGGGAAGAAGACCTTGGGGTATCACGGTTCCGTTGTCGGTGTTGATCTTGGCAGCACGATCATCGGGGTTGCGGCATCGGATCGGTCTTGTCGACGAGATGATTTTGTCGCCCCTAAAATTGGCATCGGTTCCTCTTCACGACACTTCTACCTCCACAACACAGGGCATCACCAAAACTATAGTGTCACTCCTTGTCACTTCCCTGAGAAGATTCTTCACCAGATAGCAGGGGTAGTACATCATCAACACACCACATCGCTGCAGCGATACCTTGGAAAGCGCGCCGAGCTAAATAGGGAACGGGAGCGGAAAAACCATAAACACAAGTCCTGCTGAGGCAGCGGCATGCATGGCAAAGATGCGAGGCCGGCGCAGGAGGAACTCAGCGGGCGGCGCCGGTCGAGGAAGACCGGCAGCGGCGAGCTTGGAGGTAGGGCGCGAGATGGGCGGAGGAGAGCTCGCGGCAGGCGTGGCCTCGGGCGTCAGCGGGCGGTGAAGCGGCAACCGAGGCGGACGGCGGAGGGCCCTGAGCAGGCGTTGCAGAGGAGGTCGAGGCCCGACGGAGAGGTCGAGACCCGGGAGGGCCTCGCAGCATGGGGGCAGATGCAGTGAGGCGGCGGCTCGGGAGAGGCGCCACGGTGGCGGAGGTCGCTGCTGGAGGAGGTCGGGTCGGGGGCCTCCGTGGCGGGAACGAGCAGAGGCGAGCGGCGGGAAGAAAGGTGCCGTGCAGACGAGGCGAGAGGGCGAGGATAAACGCGGTCGAAGAGGGAAGGTGGAGGTCGGAGGCGGCTCCGTGAGGCGAGCAGCGAAGGAGAAGACCGGCGTGGCGGGTGGTGGTTGGCGAGGATCAGGCGCCCAGGGAGGAGGATCGAGGCGAGAGAAGCTCGCGGCAGCTGCTGTGGCGCCTGACGCGAGATCCCGTGACAAGCGGCGGCGGCGGATCGAGGAAGGAGGGCGCGGGGGGGATCCTGGCGGCGGAGCTTGCCGAAGGGTGGAAGGAGGTCCTCGGGGAGAGAGAGGTCTGTGAGGCGGGGTGGGGAGAGGTCGGCGTGGGCGTGGGGCCGGGGCGTGGGGGACGCGTGGCAGGTGGTTGTCGGTGGGGGTGGGGCCTGGGGAAGGTGTGGGGAGTGGGCCCGTGGTGGCAGCGGGTGAGGTGGGGAGTGGGCAGGCGGGGTGGGTTGTTGCGTGGTGTGCGTGTGTTGTGTGAGTGGCATGTGTGGGAGAGGGAGTGGGGGGAGGTGGCAGCGGATGAGTGGTGGGGAGGAGGGAGAGAGGTGAGGTGGCGAGAGAGGATTGGGTGGGGTGATGTGGAGGGGGCTGGGTAGGATAGAGCTAGGTAGGAAAAGGGTTCAGGGGGGCTGGTTTTTGTACTGGGGTGGCCGTCTGGGTCGGATCGGCCCGGTCTGGCTGCCCCCTAAAAATAATTAAATATTTTATTTACTTAAAACAGGGTTTTTGCAAAACCGCGGGTAGACAAAACAAATATTCCGGAGACCCGGATTTTGGATTTGAAATAAAGACAGGGCGTTTAGAAAACAAAACCAGGCTTTTCAAAATAGTTTTATGCAAACAGATGCAAGATGACATGACGACGCTCAAATGCGATGTGGCATGATGACATGAGCATGTGGTCATGATGATGCAATGCACAAAAACACAGCGATTTTCTAGTAGTGGTTTTGCGGGATGCCACAAAGCATCACTTGCCTTTTTGGTAGAGGTATAAGTTCACTCCTTGTCCTTGTAACAATCACACTCTTCAAGTCACTACAATTCAATCAAGCAAGGCACAAGTTCAATCTACCATTCAAGCAAAACAATCACATAAAAATCATAAAGTCAAAGTAATGCATGCAAGCATGCCAAGCTTTGTTTTATTTGAAAAGTGGTTCCTAATGGGTCATAAACATTTGCAAACACCTATTGGTCATTTTATAAAGTGGCAAAGTCACTTGCAAAAGATTTCACTTCATAAACCATTTTCAAAACAAAGTATCATTTTATGTGGTGTAGAAATATTTTTACTAAGGCATTAATCTATAGGGTTCACAAAATTCATTTTCAAATCATAAAACTTGGTGTTTGGGGTCAGATAGTTTAAAAAAACATTTCCCAAAGGTTTTCTTCAAAACCATTTTAATAAATAAACTATATTTTTATTTGACTAGAAATGGTTTTAAATCAAAGAATCATTCTTTTATTTCACCAAATACATTTTTGAATCCACAAAGTGTTTCCTATGGTCAGTAGGTTCAAATCAATCCAATTGCCAAAGATTTTATCCCCAAAATCATTTTTGAACAATTTTTACAATCTAAACAAGCATACAAAAGTTTCTTCAAAAACAACCATTCTACCAGAAGCTTTTTACTAAACAAAAGGCATGGTTGGGTAGGGCTTGTTCCACTGATTCCATTGATATAAAGTTTGCAAAATTTGGACGTGTGGAACTAAAGTTATGGAATTTACAAAATGGACATCTAATAGAAAGTTTTCTGTCTTTTAAATCAACTGCAGGCCACGTGGTGCATTCCTATTGGTCAAAAACGTTTCGTGCGGATCGACAGACACAGATCGCAGGATTAAAAGAGATATGTGCGGCTCTGATCATCGCATACCCCTTCGACCTAATCTAATCACAGCCACTGGATGACGATCCAACGACGCATAGCCGCTTGACCAGTAACTGGCGGTGATGCGTGGCGGCGACTGGCGGCGACACTGAGGCGGTGGGCTAGCGGCGGTTCTAGGAAGCAGGGAGGGAAGGGGAGGTGCTCACCGGGTTCAGGAGGTCACGGTGAAGCTCGAGGCGGTGTTGGTCTGGTGAGGGGCGCCCTGGTTCTAGCAGGATTGCTCGCCGTAGTAGGGAACGGCGTCGGGCGGCTCTGGTCCTGGTCGGAGGCGACGCTGTGGTTCACCCTGAAGCAAAAAGAGGACACGGTTAGATGCGCCAGATCAAGGCGAAGCTGCGAGCGTGAAGGAGAGGGTGCAGGGTGGTCTGGTTTACCAGAGAGAGGTCGTCGGAGAAGAACCAGACGGTGGCGGTGGCGGTTGTTGTCGTTGCCTTGGCCTTTCGGTATGCGAGCTGCGGCTGCAGAAAGGTCCGCCGGGAGATGGTGATCACAGCTGCATGCTCGAGGAGGCAAGAGGTGGCGTGGAGCTGCTAGAATCCTCGCCGGAGCGTCGTCGGACAGTGGGCGGTGTCTGGCGAAATTCGGCAGCCTGGGGGCGCACTTGGGGGAGGAGACAGAGGGGAAATGAAGAGGAGAGGGAGACGCTTTATTGTGCGTGGTCGTAGGGCGGGGTTATTGCGCCATTAATCGAGAATTAAGCTCGCGAATTCAACGCATAAACGGGAGAGAGGGGGAGGAGGAACTGGTCGCGCGGTTGAAGATAGGTGAGCTGGCGGTGGGGTCTACCTGGCAGTGAGGGAGTGAGAGGGAAAGAGGGGCCACCGGTCAGTTGCTCTGCGGGTGCGGTTTCAAGTGAAAAACGCTTCGCGCGTGGGGAAGAGCTGGTGGGTTGGACTGGGCTTTGCTGGGCTGGCCAGTTGGGCTGGGTTTGTTTATATATTTTTTTCTTCTTGATTGCTTTTTCCTTTTCTAAATCTATTTTCTGTTTTGAATTTCAAACAACCAATTCAATCAACAAAACAAACACTCAATTCCATTCAAAACACTTCCAAACTTGTAATGAGTTTTGGTTCTGTTTAACAACATAAACCAAATCCCAAATAAAAAATATTAATTTTATTCTTTTAGGATCTATTTAATAATTAAATAAAATAGACCTTAATTATTAATTCAAATAGGTTTTGATTTATTTAATAAAATCTCCATTTGAAATCCAAATATTATCAAAACCAAATCAGTAGGTTTTATTTGAAAATAAGATATTTGGAAAACTTGTTTAAAATAAAATAACATTTTTATTTTAGGGTCCATTAATTATTAAATAAAATGGACCTTAGTCATTTAAATCAAATAGGATTTGTTTTATTAAAAACTTTATTTTGAAATCTAAAATAAAACAAAAACACTTCAGTAGGTTTTAATTGGGAATATAAAATACTTGGAAAACTTATTTAAAATAATTTAATAAGTTTTGATGTTTTAATTAAAATGGTAAAACCTTTTATTTAAATAAAACTGGATATTAAATCCTTATTATTTTATTTAAACAAACCTTTACTATTTTTATCAAAACAAAATGTTTTATTTCAAAAGCTTGGCCAAGGTTTATTTTGGCTCCATAAAATAATCCTTATTTAAAAGATCCAAAAATAGTAATTTCAAATATTTTTAACTTTATTGTTTATTTATCTTTTTAAATCCCTTTAGGATTTTATTTGATCCAAATAGGTTTTGAAAGTTTCCAAATGGATTCAAAAAGTTTCTTCCCACCCTGAAAAACAACAAAGTTTTATTTTATTCATTTATTTTTCACATAACAAGATTTGGAAAATCTTGGGATGTGACAACCAGACCATGCCATGAATGGCAAGCAGGCCGAGCCTCACCTTGCCACCCCAATGTGGACAGCAAGCTAGAAGAAGAACTAGCTGTGCCAACCTTGTATGGCATGCTGCCCATCCCTCACTGCCACCCACTATCCCAGCCTCGAGCACTTCCAGCCCTGGGCCACACAGCAAGCTCGTGCCAAACCTCTCTGCGTGCGAGCCGAGAGCGCGCCAGTGCGCCACACTCGACCAGCGCCCAGAGACCGCGCGCCGCCCTCGCCGCTTGTAGACGTGATCACCATCACCCCAGCACCCCGCCAGACATTCTCGTTCGCCGCCGCGAGGACCATGCACAGTCGGACCCTCGCAGAGCGTCGACGTGTTCCGACCGATCATCACCGCCCCACACCTCGCCACCATGCCGTTGAGCTTCGCCAGGGAGCACAGCACCGCCCCTACCATCGCCCATGCCATTAGCCCTCTATGCCGTCGACCACGATGAGCTCAGCCCACGCCCGTCGGTCCCCTTCAGCCACTATAAATAGAGACCTCCACCGCTCGTTTTGTTCACACCAGATCACTCACCACCTCTCACTGACCACCCCCACTCACCCCCGGAGCAAGGTGAGCCGCTGCTAGAGGAGAAGGGAGCCGTTGATTGGAGCCGCCCAAGGAGGAGCTGCCGGTACCAGGAGAATCGCCGTCGTCGACTTCGTCGTTTGCCCCTATCGCCGACCATTGCCAGAGCCCCGGTGAGCCTCCCACGAACCCCACTGCCGCGCTAGGGTTCGTGCTCATCGCGTCCTGTTCAGGTGTGGACGATGAACTCGAGCCGTTCGATTAGAATTAGATCCCACTGTCCACATTGCCCCGTACCGCTTCGCCCCTCACCGTCTCACTGACGCGTGGGGATAGCCACTTAAACAGCCCGCGCGTGTGCTGTGCGTAGTGGACCGGCCCAGTTAAACATCCCACGCAACCCATTGATTCAAATTTACTTTTATTCATTTAATTTCAAACCCAGTTCTGTACCTATATTCAAAAATCAACCCAGCTCGATTTACTGAACCAAAATGCATGAAACCAATTTTGTCAGAAAGGTACTGGAATGCTTAATCCAAGCCCATTAGATTCAAACCATTTAGATTTGTAGATCACCCATGGTAAAAATGACAAGGAAGAAGCTTTTCTACATTCAAAAATTTTTCAAAATTCAACCATAAGAGCTTTTGAGTTGATTCCAACTCAAAAATCACATTTAACTATACCTTTCAGAATATATAAAAATATATCAGTTTACTTACAGAAATAATGTGCAAGTAATAAAAGAATGCCACATAGGCATTTCTAGTCACTTTAATTAAATTAAATAACCTTATTAAATTGTGACACCACTTTAAATCACATTCCCATGTACTGAAATATGTGGTGATGACATGTGTCAACATGATCCCATGCTTGAGTTGGAGAATATTAAATCTTTACTAGTTTTTCAATGAGTAGAAATTACTTTTCTAAAATAAAATAAATGGAACAAGTGCTTTAATCTTGTAATGTTAGTGATGATGCTAGATCACCTAGTGTGAACCTTTGTGTGATGATAAATATAGTTAAGTATTGTTTGGTGATTGTGTACCTCGTATTTATTTATAGACGCTAGTACCGACCAAGGATACGAGGAGGAAGGAGGATACTACGAGGAAAAAGCCGAGGAGAACTTCAACTACTGCTCTGCACAAGGCAAGATTATACCAACATCCTAGCAAGCTAACACTTGCAAGATACCCTACTTATACACGCCACTACTTACTTGTTACTATGCCACCTAGATGCCTTAAGCATATGTGATTATACCCACTTGATACCCAATCCTAGTTTTACTTGCAAGCTTAATACTTTATTTTATTTATCAAAGCTTTCTCTTAGAGTTTACTTAGTGACTTGTAGATTCTAGAAAGATACTAAAGGTAGCATAACGAGCATAAAATTTGGCCTCAGGTAGATAATCTTGATGTCATCCTAAGGCATGAGATTGAACTTAATAAATCCCCACTGGTTTATTACCCACCATTAGTATTTACCCCCACTTGTAGATGCTAGTGCTAAGCATAAAACATGATCAACGTTAGATGGGAATACTTGGTAAAAATGGTTATGAAAACCTTAGAATGATGAAATGTTTTGACATGTGTTCTGAAACACCAGATGATTTTGATGATGAAAATGCTGAGGCATGAGCCTTAGACCTTTATAAAAATCAAGGTTGTCTGGATGCGATACCATTCCAATTTTACCGTACAACCGTAGTACTCGAAAAATTGGGTAGGGCTTGACTGGAAATTTATATACCTTAGTATGGGTTCCCTTGTAGCCAAGGTCTGAGCTGAGGCTACCTTGTGAAGATTATCCACCTGTGCAGTTCCCAAGATGACAGTTGGTCATGGTTGGGAGGCCAAACTCAAAGGAGAGGTGCCTATACTAGGGCGTGTAATTGAAAGGTTAGGATTGATTATCAACATACTGAGTATGGTGAATTCAGGATTGTTCCTTACGGATGTATCGAATGTTGTGGCGAAAGTGTACAGTCTCTGCAGAGTATGTCAAACTATTCGAATAGCCGCGTCCGCGGTGATGGACAGTTGGAGTGGCCATACTGTTCTATCGTTAGATGTTTTCAAAATGACTTATGAAATGATTTATGACTTTGACGTGACCACAACAGAGTTGTGATATGAAATTCAAGTTCCCACTTAGGTGTTATAAAAATTTCAACTAGCTTTCTTTGCTTTTGAACTTAGTAGAAGTAAATCTGGCTTTTGCAAAACAACCCTAGATCTTAGTATCCTACTACAAAAACTCCCTTAACTTGTTAGTATTAGTTTGCGAGTACTTAAAGAGTACTCATGGCTTTGTCCCTGGATAGACTATGGAGAGGAGTACGAGGAAGAAGGACAACAGGAAGGTTATGGCAACTATGATCATCTCCCATCGTCAGCATTGCCTGTGACCATGAAGTTGGAGCTTCGCCTACGCTATCGTTACTATTACGTTATTCCGCTGCTTGAATTGTATTAAGAACTGGACATGAGATCCCTATTTGTGTAAGACCTTATGTATGGTTTGTAATGGATGATGTACTATGATATCCAATCTGTTATGTCTTACAAAAATGGTAATCCTGGGATTGTGATGTATGGCATAACAGGCATCTGTGATTAAAAATCTGGGTGTTGACAAGTTGGTATCAGAGCCATCCTGACCATAGGAGACCCTAGTTAGAATGAACGTTTGAATCAAAAACTTAGTTTCAAAACCAAAGGAAGTGAGTATTTACAAAAACCTATACTCATTCTTATCACTTGGATTATTTCATGAAAATTCATGTTCCTCAAAAATTCTTGCAAAGTACATAAAATTTGACACACTTGATCACTCTACTAACTTACTCATCCTATATTCTTATAGATGGACGTGAAGTTGTTGCCTGTCAAAACTCACCGGCGGGCAGCGACGAGCAACACGAAGAGCCGGGAGGCTCCCAGAACTGCTGGTGGGCCCTGGTCCCTCGGGCAACGGCCCGCAAAACTCCGGAACGCGCCCTGGCTTGGTTCGAGGGCGTGCCACCTGACCTATACCTGGTCAGGAAGGTGAAGGATTGCTCCGATTGATTTCCTGCATGGTAAACAAGTATACGTAAAATTCGAGCCGTGACCGGCTCCCAGGTTTCCCTGTAAATCGGCTCCTAGAGCCGATTGCCCCATGGTTTTGCATTAGATTTACGACAACATGGGGTTTTGCTTGATCACTACAAGTTAAATCGATCTACGACGGTTTAATGTTTTCACCACGTAACTGGAACGTCCTACACGTAATTGAGCCTGGTATGTACAAAAGATGAAGAATATTAACCCTAGGGGAGGCCTAATAACCAACGTAAAGTCAATTATCGGAACAACTTCTCTAGAGCGAATAAGCCACGTCCCTACGTACTACTGGATCGTTCAACCCGTTTGTAAGGCCTGACTACGTAGATATCAAACTAAACCTTGGCGAGCAAGGCACAACCATAACAGATCGAATCAGCTAAATAAAGATCAAGCAAGGTGCTACCCTTGTACTTGGGAAAAAGGTGCAAAGGTAGCGAGACAACTAGAGGTAGCAAAATCAAACGATTATAACGAAGAACACCGATGCTAACCTCAACAGATCTATGATAATAATGTTACTCGCCATCAACAAGGCTTCAGTACGAGTAACACAAATAACGCATAAGTAAAAATCGCCTAGATCGCAAGATGCAATCTAGGCAAGATGACATTACTACCGAAAGAAACCCTCGAAAACAAGGGGTGGCGATGCGCCGAGATTGTGTTTGTCGTGAACGTGGTTGTCCTCCTTTTCTCAATAACCTTAGGTACATATTTATAGTCCGGAGACTCTACTTTTGGAATAACTCTACAACTCTATCTTTACCTAAACTGAAACGGAACCTAAACTAACACGAGACCTACTATGATACAAGATACACGGGCAGTTTAGCCCAAATCCACGCACTAGGCCGATCCAACAACACGTTGAATATACACATCTTCCAAGCCCATCTTGATCACGGCCCAGCTCCTTCTTTGGCCAAAATATGGCGATAACACATGCCCCCCTGGTTTTGGCAATGATAATTCCAAAACCACTCTGCTGATATATTTTTTCCTGCCCCCTCTTTTTTTTTGTATCGGGTTGCGCGTTGACAGAATGCGTTGCAGAACAGGATCGTCACGCCACCCCTTCATCATGATGCCCTGTCTTCTCAACTCCTTCGCAGTGTATGATTTGACGATTTTGGCAGCACATTCTGGGAAACCGCTGTAACACCCTCAGAATCGGACCTATGCAAGTTTTAGCAAAATTCGCCAAACTCGCATAGAAACGATTCAAAGGTGCCCACCAGGCACTTTCGTGCGGGTGGAAAACGAAGTAATAACATTACACAACAGTCCTCGATGGGACCCACAGAACAGATATATATAGCAGCGACTCAAGGAGTCAAGAATACAGATATAATATACAAAGATCCAAATCACCTTGAAAATGATCGAGCGTCCGACTACGGACAAGATGCAAATGGGGCTAAGAGCCACGAAGAATAACCAATGGCGTCCATAACCACCGAGCCAAGCGGAAGGGTAACCACGTAACGGCGTCGATCTCAAAACCTGCTTAACAAAAGGGGTGCCGACAAAGGGCAAAGCAGAAAACAAAGAAAGAGCGTCAGTACTGAGGCCAGTACACGGCGAGGCTAGAATTCGGCGGTCCTCGCCTACATAGGTATGGTGGACTGAGCGGCGCAGCATGCACTAAACAACCTATAGAGACTCGATACACTGGCGGTAATCAGAGGGGGTAAGAAGGACCTATTCGGATCCAACCTGATACTATCATCAAACAAACCCATCCTGGCGTTTCCCCCTCGAGACCGTCGAGGAAGTCAACCGAGGGACTCACACAGTTGGCAGTTTTATTTATTCGGTTATCGTTGCGGCAATTACTAGTCGTTTGGATAATTGTCACGATAAAGTAAGAAGTGGGCACTTTTAGTTAACCATTCCGTTATAGTTGCAATTACTAATCGGTCTGAGATAGCATGAGATAATCCCAAAACCCAGCAGTTGTTGGTACCTTTATTCAGCCAATTCGTTGTAGTTGCAGTACTTACTCGTCAGATACAATTGTCGCGCGCGACAACCCAATAAGCAATTGTGGGCAGTATTAATTAGCCATTCCATTATAGTGAAGCTAATTACTAGTCATTATAAGTCAAATTTATAGCGGTAAACTTTAGTTATGCTTCTATGATCGAGATCTTGTGCTCCAAGTCGTCCATATCCGCGACACGGCTTTGAAAGTTTTACCCGGGGTGCACCAATAGCAACACACGCCGATCAACCTCGGAAAAACCAAATCAAAACCCAACGAGGCTTTCACGGTGAACAATCACAGGATTCAGAAATATTTCAGGCCACCCTTAGAGTAGAATCATAGCGGGTAAGCAAGCTCCGAGACGGCCTCAAGGTTATGGGGACGGCTGTGAACGACTGGGAACCCGAAAGTGTGGCTGGGCTTGTCGACACCGCGGAATCGTGCCATTGATCCTAAACAGTACAGTGTGCTCCTCGCACAATCGTAAATAAAGCAGTAGCATGGCATAAGTACAGGATCGTAAATAAAACCTCAAACTAGTTTGTGGCCCCAAGAAATAAGTCTGAATCAAGCTCTGGCTCAGGGGGGTCCCATATACCTCCCGGATGTGGATAGCGCGCAAAATCAAGGAACAGGTATCAAGTACTCGGGGTCTTACGGGACACAAGTGGGCGTTCGGAAACCAAATATTTTCTATCACCCACCGATGCCTCTGCTTATTTCAATTTTAGTTGTTAAACTGAAAGTAAAGTGACGATAAGTAAAACTAGAATCATCTCCAACATCAACATGCGGCAATACATCAGCAACTGTGGCATTTGACGACACACATCAGCACTTGAGCAAGCAACTACGACGCGCAAGTCCAACTATCTACCAAACAACAGGTAATAGGGTGTGTCCAAGGCAATATAGGGCTGCACGGTATATCAAGGGTACGGAAACTAAAGCATCGCAACACAGATAGCAAAAGATAAACAGGAGGGAAATAAAGACTATAAAAGTAAGATAGGTAGAAAGGGGGAGATGCTCGCCTGAAAACATTGTCGAAGGGTTCAACCGAAGATCGGGGCGAAGCTCACATCAACTCAGCGGCCTTATCCGCGAAGAAGCAAAACACTAGGAGAAACACCGGATGCAATATTTAATACAACGGCAGAAGATCGGCATGATGCATGCATGATGGATGGCATGGCAAAGGTGCGATGCAATTAGGTCATATTAAGCGGAACCGGGGTCCCGACAATTAATTAGATGGTGCAAGTTATTTAGAACCCCCGCATTTTAAATGTTGTATAACAAGGCAAGGTAAGATACACGTTCGCTACACAAGTTTAAATGAGGCCAATATGAGACTAGATTTGCCCGCATATGGGCCCCATATTTAATTATTAGGTGAATCGGCATAAGGCCCCCAAACCACAGATATGCATGCAAGATGACAATTTAATATGCGACAAGTTGTTATCATGTTATAAAATAGGGTTTGCGGGAAGGGGTTCACACATTAGGGTTCTCGACGGACTTGGGGTTCCGGGGTTCGGGGTCCAGGGTCGGCGAGGTTCGGATCTGGGGTTCGACGGGATCGTTCTCGGACTCCGG
The DNA here is from genome assembly GCA_030063025.1 of Avena longiglumis. Classification (NCBI taxonomy): domain Eukaryota; kingdom Viridiplantae; phylum Streptophyta; class Magnoliopsida; order Poales; family Poaceae; genus Avena; species Avena longiglumis. The sequence goes on from CP125974.1 coordinate 147,072,420, forward strand.
GGTAGGTCTTGGCGGTGCGAGGGTCTTGTCGGGTCCGCGCGGATTCCGTCTTGGCGTTCCTGACGCTCCGTGTCGAAGTCCTTGAGGTTTTCTCCTTATGCACCGGTGGCGAACTCGGAACGGCGTCAGGGTCCTCGGGGGAAGTACTAGTCGCACTCGGTCGGAGTCCTTGAATCCGGGAAGGGGAACTTGATACGACGCCGGGTTCGGGATCGGCCTTCGGGTTCGGGGTCTCGGCGTCCGGGGCCTCGACGTCTTTAGGGTCCGAGAACCGCTTCGGAATCCGGGAGACGATCTTGGCGCTCGATGTCCGTGAGGCAGTCCTTGGCGTCCTGGACGACGACCTTGTCGGTGGCCTTACGAGTGGCACCGCGCTCGTTCTTTGGATCTTCATCGACGGAGTCATGTAGTTGCGGCAGCGGGCAAGGCTCCTCTTCATACGGGCAACAGCGCCATGCCACCACACCACACTGCTACACCAGCATCTCTTGTGCCCCACCACATTTCACATCAACCGGGAGTGACTCAAGGCACCTCTTGGTTGAATGGAGCCCCAGAGCAAGAACAGCCCAAGGCTTGCACGCGTGCTGGACAAAGTACTTGGCCTTGACCGGAAGGCGTAACATGGCGGCAGACGAGGAGCTGCGGGACCATGGCGCTTGCGAGACGGGCTCGGGCGAGAGAGGCAGTCGGCCGAGGCGGCGGGCGAGCGGCGACAGGCGAGGGCGGCCTGAGCTGGGGACGGCGGGGAGCCGGTGGAGGCCGGGAGGCGAGGCGGCTCCGGCTGCATAGCGGAGGCGAGAAGTCTGGCGAGGAGGAGCAGCGTGAGGTGGTGGTCGGCCTTGGCACGGAGGCGCCATGGCCGGAGGTTGGAGAGGCGAGGAGGTCCGGCGAGGTGGGGCCTGGCGAGTGCGACTGATGGCGGGCTGAACGAGGCAGGGGCGGCAGCGACGGCGGGCGGTGGCCGGGAGAGGCAAGCGGCGGGGTTCGGGTTGGGCGAGGCGGAGGGTGGGCGCCCGTGCGATCGCGGAGGAAGGTCGGCGCGTCGGGTAGAGGGGCTTGGGGAGGCTGCGTATGGCGGCGGGCGGCTGGGCGACGGAGGCTGTCGGGTGCGGGGAAGAGGAGAGGAGGATGGGGAAGGCGCGTGGGGGGGAACAGGGCCAGGCGCGTGGGGCCAGGGGAGGACGTGGGTCCCAGGGGCAGCGGGCCAGGCGCGTGGGTGAGGATTGGGGGAGGCTGGACCGCGCGTGAGGCCAGGGGAGGCTGTGTGGTGCTGGGTTGTGGTGCTGGGGTGGGGTGGGTTTGAGAGAGGAGAGAGAGAGGGTGAGGTGGAGGGCAAGGATTGGGTGAGGGAGAGGGAGGGGTGAGGTGTCGCGACGGGATAGGTGGGAGTGATGTGGCCAAGGGGGTGGGGTAGAATAGTTGGTGCACTTAGGATCTAGGAGGCAGGCGTAGGGTGGACCGATTTGTTTAATACGGGGGTGGTCGTTCGGGTCGGGTTGGCCCGTTCGACTGCCCCCACTAAAATAAATTAAATAATTTATTTAATTGAATTGGGCCGTTTGAAACCCGATGGCAACAAAACAAAATAATCCGGAGATCCGGGGTTTGGCGTTTTAATAAAAGATGGGGCGTTGGGAAAATAAAACGGGGTTTTACGAACATAGTTTTGGCAAAACAATGCATGATGATGACGATGCAATGCACAAATTCAACGCGATTTTCTAGTAGTGGTTTTGCGGGATGCCACAATTCGACACCACTAACAAAGGATCTCGCCCTCGAGATCCGCCTCATGGTACCGGAAGGAAGGGTCGGCGATCTGATCCTTCGCGCTTCGTGTAGATCCTCGCGACTCCACTAACAAGGTTCATTCTCCATCTTGAAATCGGCGACACCACCAACAAAGGGTCGTTGTTCCTGATCGTCGAGGGAACACTCCGGGAACAAAAGGTCGAAGGTAGAGGTATCGCAATAAAGCCACCCCTAACTTCCGTGGACGGAGTAAAACTGCTGGATCCACTGATTCGACGTACAAGAGCGAATGATAAGAGCAGTGGTAGGGTAGCTACTCCATCCCACACTCAAACCATTACTCTGCACACGAATAAGCGGATTAAGCAACCAACTCTCGGAATCAGACTGAAGATCTTCTTAGAGGGTATCCGGAACAAAGGAATGCTGCCAGCAGAGATCATATGAAAGACACACTGATTAGGTTTCACGATGGTTCCGTTGGCATGAACAACACATGCTCAAGGTCGACCCCAACTTCACCAAAGCTCGTCCTTCTCATATGTTTTCCAACGACACTGATATCCAGCAAGGAACATAGATGGATAAGGAGCTCAAGAACAAAAGATCGGATGTAGGGCACAACAGACAAGTTGCGGTTGATGATCGTAGCACCTCCGTTACAAAGGAAGATAGCGAAACCCTAAAGGTACGACGGAAACCCAACCACGAGAATTCCTGGACTCGAAGAAAGAGAAGAGAGCGGATTCAAAACACGTAGAGGTAAGAGGAGAACAGCAGAGGGGTAAGGAGTAAACCAGACCTAGTCAGAACTATCCAACCGATTTTTTTTTGAAAATAGTTTTGACACTCTACTTCGGCCGTTAGCTAGGTTATCCTACAGGCTGGACTTGTGGGGTATCGCAACTGCTGAGCTCTGATACCACTCTGTAACACCCTCAGAATCGGACCTATGCAAGTTTTAGCAAAATTCGCCAAACTCGCATAGAAACGATTCAAAGGTGCCCACCAGGCACTTTCGTGCGGGTGGAAAACGAAGTAATAACATTACACAACAGTCCTCGATGGGACCAGCGAGCAGATATATATATAGCGACTCAAGGAGTCAAGAATACAGATATAATATACAAAGATCCAAATCACCTTGAAAATGATCGAGCGTCCGACTACGGACAAGATGCAAATGGGGCTAAGAGCCCAAGAATAACCAATGGCGTCCATAACCCTGCGTGCCAAGCGGAAGGGTAACCACCGCTAACGGCGTCGATCTCAAAACCTGCTTAACAAAGGGGTGCCGACAAAGGCAAAGCAGAAAACAAAGAAAAGCGTCGATCGAGGCCGATTACGGCGAGGCTAGAATTCGGCGGTCCTCGCCTACATAGGTATGGTGGACTGAGCGGCAGCGGCAGCATGCACTAAACAACCTATAGAGACTCGATACACTGGCGGTAATCAGAGGGGGTAAGAAGGACCTATTCGGATCCAACCTGATACTATCATCAAACAAACCCATCCTGGCGTTTCCCCCTCGAGACCGTCGAGGAAGTCAACCGAGGAACTCACACAGTTGGCAGTTTTATTTATTCAGTTATCGTTGCAGCAATTACTAGTCAGGTTTGGATAATTGTCCTGATAAAGTAAGCAGTGGGCACTTTTAGTTAACCATTCTGTTATAGTTGCAACAGTTACTAATCAGATACAGATAGCATGAGATAAACCCAAAACCCAGCAGTTGTTGGTACCTTTATTCAGCCAATTCGTTGTAGTTGCAATACTTACTAGTCAGATACATTTGTCGCAAGCGACAACCAAACAAGCAATTGTGGGCAGTATTAATTAGCCATTCCATTATAGTGAAGCTAATTACTAGTCATTATAAGTCAAATTTATAGCGGTAAACTTTAGTTATGCTTGTCTATGATCGAGATACTGTGCTCCAAGTCGTCCATATCCGCGGACACGGCTTTCAGAAAGTTTTACCCGGCCGGGGTGCACCAATAGCAACACACGCTCGATCAACCTCGGAAAAACCAAATCAAAACCCAACGAGGCTTTCGCGACTGAACAATCACAGGATTCAGAAATATTTCAGGGGGCCACCCCTTAGAGTAGAATCCGCAACGGAGTAAGCAAGCTCAGGGCGGCCTCAAGGTTATGGGGCGGCTGTGAACGATCGGGAACCCGAAGTGTGGCTGGGCTTGTCGACACAGCGGAATCGTGCCATTGATCCTAAGCGATGCAGTGTGCTCCTCGCACAATCGTAAATAAAGCAGTAGCATGGCATAAGTACAGGATCGTAAATAAAACCTCATACTAGTTTGTGGCCCCAAGAAATAAGTCTGAATCAAGCTCTGGCTCAGGGGGGTCCCATATACCTCCCGGATGTGGATAGCGCGCAAAATCAAGGAACAAGTATCAAGTACTCGGGGTCTTACGGGACACAAGTGGGCGTTCGGAAACCAAATATTTTCTATCACCCACCGATGCCTCTGCTTATTTCAATTTTAGTTGTTAAACAGAATGTAAAGTGACGATAAGTAAAACTAGAATCATCTCCAACATCAACATGCGGCAATACATCAGCAACTGTGGCATTTGACGACACACATCAGCACTTGAGCAAGCAACTACGACGCGCAAGTCCAACTATCTACCAAACAACAGGTAATAGGGTGTGTCCAAGGCAATATAGGGCTGCACGGTATATCAAGGGTACGGAAACTAAAGCATCGCAACACAGATAGCAAAAGATAAACAGGAGGGAAATAAAGACTATAAAAGTAAGATAGGTAGAAAGGGGGAGATGCTGCTGAAAACATTGTCGAAGGGTTCAACCAAGATCGGGCGACTCACATCAACTCATGACCTTATCATGAAGAAGCAAAACACTAGGAGAAACACCGGATGCAATATTTAATACAACGGCAGAAGATCGGCATGATGCATGCATGATGGATGGCATGGCAAAGGTGCGATGCAATTAGGTCATATTAAGCGGAACCGGGGTCCCGACAATTAATTAGATGGTGCAAGTTATTTAGAACCCCCGCAATTTAAATGTTGTATAACAAGGCAAGGTAAGATACCGGTTCGCTACACAAGTTTAAATGAGGCCAATATGAGACTAGATTTGCCCGCATATGGGCCCCATATTTAATTATTAGGTGAATCGGCATAAGGCCCCCAAACCACAGATATGCATGCAAGATGACAATTTAATATGCGACAAGTTGTTATCATGTTATATAATAGGGTTTGCGGGAAGGGGTTCACACATTAGGGTTCTCGACGGACTTGGGGTTCCGGGGTTCGGGGTCCAGGGTCGGCGAGGTTCGGATCTGGGGTTCGACGGGATCGTTCTCGGACTCCGGGGTCGATCTTGGCGGTGCGAGGGTCTTGTCGGGTCCGCGCTTCGGATTCCGTGCGGCGTTCCTGACGCTCCGTGTCGAAGTCCTTGAGGTTTTCTCCTTATGCACCGGTGGCGAACTCGGAGCTGTCGAGGTCCTCGGGAAGTACTAGTCGCACTCGGTGAGTCCTTGAATCGGGAAGGGAACTTGATCTGACGCCGGGTTCGGGATCGGCCTTGAGTTCGGTCTCGGCGTCCGGGCCTCGGCGTCTTTAGGGTCCGAACCGCTTGAATCCGGAGACGATCTTGGCGCCGATGTCCGTGAGGCAGTCCTTGGCGTCTGGGCGGCGACCTTGTCGGTGGCCTTACGAGTGGCACCGCCGTTCTTTGGATCTTCATCGACGGAGTCATGTAGTTGCGGCGTGAGCAAGGCTCCTCTTCATACGGCAACAAGGTGCCATGCCACCACACCACCTGCTACAGCATCTCTTGTGCCCCACCACATTTCACATCAACCGGGTGACTCAAGGCACCTCTTGGTTGAGCCCCAGAGCAAGAACAGCCCAAGGCTTGCAGCGTCGGACAAAGTACTTGGCCTTGACCGAAGGCGTAACATGGCGACAGACGAGGCTGCGGGACAGCGCTTGCGAGGCAGGGCTCGGGCGGAGACGACGGTCGAGGCGGCGGGCCGAGAACGGCGGCGGCGACTTCGGGCGGCCCGGCTGAGCTGGGACAGCCTTGGAGGCAGTGGGGAGGCGAGGCGGCTCGGCTGTGCAGCGGGAGGCGGCGGGTCTTGGCGCTGGGAGGAGCAGCGTGCGGGGTGGAGGTCGACAGCGCAGGCGCCATGGCCGGAGGTTGGGAGGCGGAGGTCCGCGAGGTGGGGCCACTGGCGAGTGCGACCGATGGCGGGGCGAACGCGGCGAGCGGCGACGGGGGCGGAGCGGTGAGCGCCTGGGAGAGGCAGAGGCGGCGGGGTTCGGGTTGGAGTGCGGGCGGAGGGTGGACGCCGGCGGGGCGCGATCGCGGAGGGAAGGGTCGACGGCGTCGGGGTAGAGGGGCTTGGGGAGGCCTTGTGGCCGGGCAGCGTGAGGCCAGCAGGCTGTCGGGTGCGGGGAAGAGGAGAGGAAGATGGGGAAGGCGCGTGGGGGGGAACAGGGCCAGGCGCGTGGGGCCAGGGGAGGACGTGGGTCCCAGGGGCAGCGGGCCAGGCGCGTGGGTGAGGATTGGGGGAGGCTGGACCGCGCGTGAGGCCAGGGGAGGCTGTGTGGTGCTGGGGTGGGGTGGGTTTGAGAGAGGAGAGAGAGAGGGTGAGGTGGAGGGCAAGGATTGGGTGAGGGAGAGGGAGGGGTGAGGTGTCGCGACGGGATAGGTGGGAGTGATGTGGCCAAGGGGGTGGGGTAGAATAGTTGGTGCACTTAGGATCTAGGAGGCAGGCGTAGGGTGGACCGATTTGTTTAATACGGGGGTGGTCGTTCGGGTCGGGTTGGCCCGTTCGACTGCCCCCACTAAAATAAATTAAATAATTTATTTAATTGAATTGGGCCGTTTGAAACCCGATGGCAACAAAACAAAATAATCCGGAGATCCGGGGTTTGGCGTTTTAATAAAAGATGGGGCGTTGGGAAAATAAAACGGGGTTTTACGAACATAGTTTTGGCAAAACAATGCATGATGATGACGATGCAATGCACAAATTCAACGCGATTTTCTAGTAGTGGTTTTGCGGGATGCCACAACCGCTATGGCATTGAACCGTCTCTCTACTATTCCCCTTATTTAAATCCACCTAAGTAGTTCGCAATCCCCATCTGCCTCCAACAGCCAAAAAACCCTTCTTCCTTCGCCAAAAAAACCCTGTTTCTTCGCCATGGCCTCCTCTGCTTCCTCTGGCCTGTCCTCCCACGCCTCCAACTCAATGAGTGACCGAGAGCCAACCCCGGAGCACCCGCCGATGGCGGTGTACAACACTCTCGCCCCACAATGGTGGGACGAGAGGGGTTGGGATTTCGCCGTTTGGTCGGAGGACGACGCGTCCTTAACCGACGGCGAAGAAGACCTGCAGTTCCTTGCTGATGGGGAACTGGAGGCGAGCAAGATCGACGACGCCATGTCACGGGGCGTCGACTCCTCCGAGGAGGAGGAAGAGGAGGACACCTCCTCCGAGGAGTACCAGCCGGTGAAGTACTTCCGCACCGGGTCCAGCGAGGATACCGACGACGACGAAGACGAGGAGGCCCCTGCTGGCTTCTTCAGCAGCAGCAGCGAAGACGACGCCGGAAGCAGCGCCGAGGATAGCGCACAAGACGGCGGCGACGACAGCGACGACGACCTCGGGCTAGATTAGGAACCAGTAGCAGTAACAGTAGTAGTCATAAGCTTCCTTCTGTAATCGACCAGTCCTTTTGTAAGCAACCAGCTTCTGAAATGAAAAAATCCGTTCTCTCGAAGATTGCTCTTGCCGCCCCAATTTTGCCGATAATAAAAATAGGTCGATGCTCCAGAAGCCGATAGCAACGCATCGGCTTTTACCTTGCTATGTTTACTCAGTCAACCAGGCACAGCTCAAAGAGTCGATGCATTTTTTTTTATTCGGCCGATTTTCAGTATCGGCCCCCTACATATTTTACTGTCCAACATCTCACGTGCTTTTTACCTGGCCGATTTCATGTATCGGCCCCCATGTTTTACTGTCCATCATCCCACATGCTTGGGAAATATTTCTTGAGATGTTGACCGTTGACCGCCACCGGGAATTTCACGCCGTCACTCCTCAAGCTGTATCGTTTCCTCTTAAAACTTGATCAACCCTGTACGGCCCGTGCCAATTTGGAGACCATTTACCATATGTTGCATCCCTAGTCCCTAATGGCAACACAGCTTCCCATACCAGATCACCAACGTGGAATTCCTTTGGCCTCACTTTCTTGTTGTATGCACGAGCTACCTTGGCCTTGTTCTCTTTGATCCTCTCAAGCGACCACAGCCTGAGCTCAGTTAAATCCTCCACACTGTCACTCATCAGGGTTGCATATTCTTCAGTTGTTAGATCGTCCTGAAAAGTGACACGTCTCGATCCTGCCGTAATTTCCCAGGGCAATACGGCTTCTTGTCCATATACTAGATGATATGGCGAAGTTTTAATCGCCCCATGGCATGACATGCGATAAGCCCACAATGCCTCTGACAAAACCTCGTGCCAACGCCTAGGGTGTTCATCGACTTTTCTCTTGATCAGCTTGATGAGGCTCGGTTGGATGCTTGACTTGCCCATTAGCCCGAGCATAGTATGGAGATGATCGATCGACTAATCCCCATGTCCTCGCAGAACTTTCTAAACTCCTGAGAAATAAAGACCGAACCCGCATCGGTCGTGATAGTTTGGGGAATCCCGAATCTATGGATGACATGCTCTTTCACAAAGTTGATAACATCCTTCGAGTTCACTGATTTCATCGGGACAGCTTCCACCCATTTAGTAAAATAATCAGTGATGGCCAAAATCCACATGTGGCCTTTGCTTGACGGAGGATTGATTTTACCGATCATATCCATGTCCCAACCTCGGAACGGCCAAGGCTTGATGATGGGATTCATTGCTGATGCGGGTACCATCTGAATTTTTCCAAATTTCTGACATGCTTGACACCCTTTGTAGTAGTTGAAACAGTCCTCAAGCATGGTGGGCCAATAAAACCCTGATCGCCTGATCAACCATTTCATCTTGTGAGCTGATTGGTGAGTTCCACAGGCGCCTTCGTGTACCTCGTGTAGGAGCCGATTAGCCTCGGCTGTCCCCAGACATTTGAGCAATAATCCTTCCAGAGTCCTGTAAAACATGTCATCCCCAATAAGCACATACTTCATGGCTTTGTACCTTATCCGTTTAGGTGCCCCCCGAGCCGAATCCTTCAAGTAATTGAAGATATCGGCTCTCCAGTCGTCAGCTTCCAGGAACTGTACCTGAATATCAGCTCCCTCTGCTACATCCTTGTAGCCTGAAGCCATCTGTGCAAGATCATTTGCCTCTATGTTCTGCGACCGCGGGATCCAGGTGAAGTTTATGTACCGGAACTGCGCCATCAGCTCACGGCAGTGCAACCATAATGGGAAGAGGGACTCGCTCTCACATTTGTACTCCTCCGTGAGTTGGGAAATCACCAACTTGGAGTCTCCAAAAATTTCCTTTATACGCTCCGAGGAGTAACTCCATTCCTGCGTATCGCCTCGTACTCGGCTACATTGTTGGTGCGAGAGGTAGACAATCGATGGAGAAGGAAAATGTTGCCCAGGCGACACGAGTAAAATGCCGATGCCAGCCATCGTCACAAACGATCCGTCGAAAAACATAGCCCACGCTCTTATGGACAAGTCTGCTATGTTAGTGTTGATCCTTTCAGCAATAAGATCGGCCGGCCGTCCCTTAAGCGCTTTCGGGTTGATACCGGATGTCAAACTCGATAATGCAAACATCCATTTGCCCGATCGGCCTTTTAACATAGGAGCGACGGCATGTGCTTTATGACGTCGATTTGCATATGATGATGATCTGCTGATAGCAAGATGTGGCGCAACTTGGTGCGGTGAAAAACAGCGAGGCACAACTTATCGATATCGGGATACCTTGTCTCCGCATCCGAGATCCATACGCTTATGTAAAATCGACTCGCTCTAGCCCATCATAAACTTGTACCACCACCGAGGCGATGGACGTGTCGATCGACAAGTAAATGTAGAATGAATGCATTTGAGGCGGAACCAACACCGTGGTTTAAATCGGATATTATTTGATCTCGTCAAAGGCTCGTTCTTGCTTACGCCCCAAGAAATTCCTCGTCAGATTTAGTTTTCACCAGTCCCATGAACGGTTCTATTCTTCCTGACAGATTGGAGATGAATCTTCTGACGAAGTTGATCTTGCCGATTAGAGACTGCAGCTCTTTCTTTGTGGTAGGTGGCTTCATTGTCCGTACTGCCTCCTGACTTTTCAGGCCGATCTCAATCCCTCGTTCATGGACCAAAAAACCCAAGAACTGATCGGCCGTGACACCGAAGGCACACTTCTTTGGATTCATCCGTAGCCCGAATTTTCTTGTTCGGTCCGAGCGGCGAAGATCGTCAAGTGTCCGTGCACGGAAGCAAACTTGACCACCACGTCATCGATGTAAATTTTCACCAACTTGCCGATCAGATCATGGAAAATGTAATTCATGGCCCTTTGGTAAGTGGCGCCGGCATTCTTCAGTCCGAACGTCATGACTACATACTCGAACAACCCCCGAGCACGGGACTCGGGCGCCGTCTTGTGTATATCTTCTGGAGCCATAAAAATTTGGTTGTAACCGGCATTGCCATCCATGAAGCTCAGGATTTTATGACCAGCTGTTGCGTTAATTAACGTCTCTGCCACCGGCATCGGATACTCATCCTTTGGGGTAACTCTGTTTAGATCCCGAAAATCTATGGCAACACGCCATCGGCCGTCCTTCTTCTCTACAGGTACTATACTAGAAATCCACTCAGCATTCCTGCATGGCCTGATTAACTTGGCCGTCAACATTTTCTCGACCTCTTTTTTGACTTCTTCCAGAATTTCGGCCTTCATTTGTCGTGCTCGCTGCTGAAATGGCCGAAATCCTTTTTTAAGCGGGAGTCGATGCTCAATGATGCTCCTGTCTAACCCGGGCATTTCTGTGTAGTCCCAGGCGAAGCAGTCTGGATATCTTCTCAACAGGGCTATCATCGGACCCCGCAGACTCGGGTCTAACTTCTTGCTGATAAATGTTGGTCGTGGCTTATCCCCAGGACCAATGTCGATCTCTTCTAGCTCATCAGCAGATGTAAACCCATACCCTAGCTTTCCGTCACCTGTCAAATCGATGGTAAACACAGGGCAAACGGTAGGTGAGGGTAACAAAAATAATTTGGGCCGATCGCCAGAATCGGCCCCCTTTTTGCTTGCATTAGTCAGGGATGGTCTACAACTTATTGTTTTACAATGGCATGGCGTCTCCCTGCTACGACTGCATGATCCTCTTGTCGTATGATTGGTGCTTTTTATTTTTTGTGGCCGATCGCGAGGATCGGCATTACCACTGATCGTGAACTTTCCTACTCTGTCAGGCCAGTGGATAAGACCAGCCTCACCCCGTTTTTTGTAGCTTCAATGCGTTTACAGTCGTCTAAACTAATCCCAGAGATCGGCTCTTGGTCTTCTGCTTCCCAGACGTTCATGCCAGCTATGGAAACCTCGATCGAATCGTCTGCATGGATGACCTCCACTTCATCTCCGTCCCCGTATGAGGCACCGGTGCATCGTGGATGGAATGCAGCAATTAGCGTGAATCCAATCTCTACCTAGCAAGACAGTAGGTACTTTTGCTGTCCTGACGAAAAATGACGTGGGTATGGTTTTCTGCCCATCGGATCCACGTTCAACGCCTTGTGTTTCCGAAGACGGCCGTTGAAGTCGCTTAACGTGGCGTTGGTTTTGATCGGATCTGCGATGAGCGACCCAAGCGTCGTAGCATGGAGTACGGCATGATATTGACTGCCGCCGGTGTCCACCAACATCTTGACGGGTTGCCCATTGATGTAACCTCGCAGTGCAGTGGCTTTCAGATGTTTGTAACCCTTCTCACGTGGCTTCTCAAAGATAACCGCCGTGGACCGCAGACAAACTGTGGTAGCTCATTGGTTCTTGGGCGCGAATTCCGGCGAATACGAACACCATGTTTGTGCCAGCCGATGTCGTGCATCGGCTTTTACTGGTTTAGGCGCCATTCTTTCCTTGTCGGCGGTCTTCCGCTTCGGTCTGCCTAATTTTGTGACCAGATCGGGCCGTGCTTTCTTTAGGCGTGGAATCTGCGCTTGACTTCCTCCAAGTTACGCAGCCGCTGCACTCTACGCTTTTGGGTATGTCTGAGTCCGTCTGGACACCATCTTGGACGGTGATATCTGTCTTCTTCCTTGTCACCCCTTGGCTTCTCGAGGTCCTTTGCTCGAGCGGACTCCCTGTGACGGCTCTGAGGTGGGAGAGGCCCTAAACGTTTGAACACTGAAACTGGCCTGGTGTCCTCCCTCTGCTGTCCTCCCTCTGCTGTCCACACTCCGGGCAGTTGTCGACTGTAGGCAATCGGCTCATTCCCGCGTCCCAGCAGTACTTGAAGAAAGGACAGTCCCAATGTTTTTCTGCGCCTTCCTTTTCTTTTTTGGCCCCTAGTGAGGTGCTCATATCCTTTATCGTCTCCATCGTGCTGGCGCCGTTGGTCATACTGACGCTCATACTTCTTAAGGAGATGCGTGGAATGCGGCTTCTGATACCGTACTCTCCTCACCTGTTCCTCTGTTAAGTACCGCCTATCGCTATGGCCGGGCCGGTCGCATGGACCAGCCTCTTCTCTCTCTTTGCCCCGAGAGCGACCACCTTCCTCCTTGTACGTGTCATGGTGGTACCCAGACCTGCCATATTAACACGAGCGAAAAATCCATTTGGCGCCTCATGGTATGAGCTCTACCATGTTAACGCCAGAAATGGGTTTGTGTCCACTTTCATGGCGAATCGCTAAGGATCGACGGCCTTGCTCTATCGCCATTTGGATTTGGCGATGTAGCTCTTTGCAGTCATTGGTGGTGTGGGTGAACGAGTGATGCCACTTGCAGTATGGTCTCCCGTTCATTTCCTGAGCCGTGGGGATTTTATGGCCGTCGGGTAACCTCAGCTGCTTCTCTTTCAGCAGTAAATCGAAAATCTGCTCAGCTTTGCTCACGTCGAAGTCGAACCCTTTTGCAGGCCCTTGCTGTTTCACCCATTTGCAGGACACGGGGTCTGCCCCCCGAGCCCATTCAGCCACGGCCACCTCCTGGTCTTGCGTAGGATCCCCTTCTTCTGTATCGACCAGGCCTATCGGACGCTTGAACTTGTCTTGGTATAACTCAGGGTGGCGCTGTTCATACATCGTCAGTTTCTGGGCCATGTGCGCCAATGAGTTGTACTCTACTTGGAAAGCCAGATCCTTGATGGGTGCTGAGAGACCCAACACTGCCAGTTCGACTGCTTCCTTCTCAGTTAAGCGGCGGAGTAACATCGGTTCTTAGCGGTCTGAAGCCGGATGTACTACTCTGATTTCTCCTCGCTTCTGCCGCACCTGAGCCAGGTCTGCAATGCCAGCCTCAGTAGCCTCTGAATGGTACTGGATGTGGAACTGCTCTTCCAGTTGCTTCCAGGTATGAATCGAATCAGGTGGCAGCGAGGTGTACCACCCAAAAGCTGGTCCTGTCAGCGATTGCGCAAAAAACCTTACGCGCATCTGATCTGATGCCGAAATTATGCCTAGCTGTGCCAGGTATCGGCTTATGTGCTCGATCGAGCTTGACCCTTCTGATCCGCTAAACCTTGAGAACTCAGGGAGCCGATACTTGGGCGGCAGCGGAATCAGATCAAACTCGTTGAATGCAGTTTGAATAGCCGATTGTCCTTCTCTTGACGCAAGCCGAACTGTCTCTCAGGATGGTACGGATTTGCTCCACTGTTTGAGCTGCAGGGGCTAGATTCTCATGACTTGTTCCAGTGGCATACTTGGCTAGCCACGCCTGTTTGTCAGCGTCTATCCCAGACATCGCTGCTCCAGAAACGCCTGCTCCTGAAGATCCTGCCCCGGGAACCCCTGCCGCAGAAACTCCTGCGGTTGCAATCTGGCTGGTGCGTGACAGGTTGTTGCAGTCCGGCACGTAGGCGCATATATATCCGTGTGGGATTTCCTTAGGTGGCTCAAACAGGAATTGGCAATCGCCTGGGTCGCCTCCAGCCTTGTAGACGACGTAAGCCGCTGCTCCTGGCGGCTCTGGAGCCGCAAGTGTGAATGGCAGGCTCGGCTGGTGCAGGCGGTCTTTCTCCCTGGTGAGTCCCTAAAGTAGGCCCCGACGGAGAGTACTGATGTTTCATGATCTCCTGAACTACGCGAACCGCGACCCGCTCGAAAGCGTTCACTAGGCTCTCAGAATGGCGGTGCAGAGAATGAGCCACCATGTAGTTGACTTCCTGTCGTAGAGCTCTGGTGCGCTCCTCCGAAGGAACGGACAGATCTACCTCATCAAGAGCACCCTCGGGGGAGAACCCCCTCCACTTGATGCCATGCTTACGGGTCCTCTCAAAAGAGCCGATGAGATCGGCTTCGAAGAGATTTCTGATCTCATCATACTTCGCCTTGTGCTCTTCAGGCAGCTCGTCGTACGTGACTGGTCTGCTCTCCATCGCAGCGTCGGACGTTGATGTAGACGTTGTTGAATGTCCCACCGGGCGTGCCAGAATGTGTTGCCTGTCAAAACTCACCGGCGGGCAGCGACGAGCAACACGAAGAGCCGGGAGGCTCCCAGAACTGCTGGTGGGCCCTGGTCCCTCGAACAGCGCGCAAAACTCCGACGCGCCACGGCTTGGTTCGAGGCGTGCCACCTATACCTGGTCAGGAAGGTGAAGGATTGCTCCGATTGATTTCCTGCATGGTAAACAAGTATACGTAAAATTCGAGCCGTGACCGGCTCCCAGGTTTCCCTGTAAATCGGCTCCTAGAGCCGATTGCCCCATGGTTTTGCATTAGATTTACGACAACATGGGGTTTTGCTTGATCACTACAAGTTAAATCGATCTACGACGGTTTAATGTTTTCACCACGTTCGGGCGTCCTACACGTAATTGAGCCTGGTATGTACAAAAGATGAAGAATATTAACCCTAGGGGAGGCCTAATAACCAACGTAAAGTCAATTATCGGAACAACTTCTCTAGAGCGAATAAGCCACGTCCCTACGTACTACTGGATCGTTCAACCCGTTTGTAAGGCCTGACTACGTATATATCAAACTAAACCTTGGTGAGCAAGGCACAACCATAACAGATCGAATCAGCTAAATAAAGATCAAGCAAGGTGCTACCCTTGTACTTGGGAAAAAGGTGCAAAGGTAGCGAGACAACTAGAGGTAGCAAAATCAAACGATTATAACGAAGAACACCGATGCTAACCTCAACAGATCTATGATAATAATGTTACTCGCCATCAACAAGGCTTCAGTACGAGTAACACCAAATAACGCATAAGTAAAAATACTGCCTAGATCGCAATATGCAATCTAGGCAGCATGACACTTACCCGAAAGAAACCCTCGAAAACAAGGGGTGGCGATCTTGCGAGATTGTGTTTGTCGTGAACGTGGTTGTCCTCCTTTTCTCAATAACCTTAGGTACATATTTATAGTCCGGAGACTCTCTACTTTTGGAATAACTCTACAACTCTATCTTTACCTAAACTGAAACGGAACCTAAACTAACACGAGACCTACTATGATACAAGATACACGAGCAATTTAGCCCAAATCCACGCACTAGGCCGATCCAACAACACGTTGAATATACACATCTTCCAAGCCCATCTTGATCATGGCCCATCTCCTTCTTTGGCCAAAATATGGCGATAACAGAAGTACAACAAGTTTTATCAATTGGGGAATGGAGGAGACCTCATCCTTGAGTGTGACTTGGAACAACTGTCGGAGATGCTGGAGCGTCCGCACCCCGAGTTCTTCGGAGCTCAGCTCAATGATCAGGAAGGAGAAGATCTGCAATGGCTAGTTGTTGCAAGTCCCGGAGGAAAGATTGAACCCCCCACTGAAGAGGGAATTCAGTTCAAATTAAGAGAGAAAAATTGGCTCGATGGACTTGCCAGGGCCATGCAGTAAGCTCTTGCCCGTCTGTGTGGGCAGAGTATAAATCAAATCAAGGGTACCCGCTTTGAGTTCTACCCAAGGCGTGATGCTATGGGATAGCCACTGGAGGCCCCATATCACCATGAGCTGAAGACTCAGTTGGACCACCTCAGCTTCATGATGTATGGCCATCAGAAGGAGTTGGACAATGCCCGTTCCTACGCCAACCACAAGTACGCCATCGCCAAAAATAAGGATCAGACCCTTGCCATGCTAGTGAAGGATCACAAGTCTCGCCGTCACCGACAAGAAGGCGCATCATTTCCGTCTTCGCCACTGGATCACGAATTTAGAGGAGACCATCCACGAGAAAGACATGCAGTTGGAGGAGAGGGAGAATGCAGGGGAAGATCTTCGTGGAGACCCCTACTCCTATCTCAGCGATGATGATGACTTTCTAGAGGATCAAGCCATGGATTTCTTCACCGATGAGGATGATTTCGCCTTCATCGATGATGATGATGATGATGATGAGGATGATGAGGACACTTACTCCGAGGAGTAGTCGCACTTGAGAACTAGCGTTAGTGAGTTGTAGTTGGTCCCACTGTATCGTAGATTCACATAATGGTTCTTAAAACCATATGTTTTACTTTGTTGTGGTGTGTGTTTGTATCGGGTGCTATGAATGAATGAAAAGAAAGTTGCTAGAAAAATCTGAGTCAAACTTCAAACACTCTTCAAAACCCCTGAACCTTAGAAATCTCCCTCTTTTCTCATGATCTATCTCAATCTTCAGATGCCTCGCGGAGGAAGCGGTTCATCCCCGGACCCGATGTTGCAGATCTTGCAAATGTTGGTTTCTGACCACGAAGCTGAAAGAGCCAAACGTAAGTCCAACTTAGCCACCCTTCAACACATCGCATAGATGGCCAACAACAATCAAGGCCATGGAAATCAAGACAACCATGGATCTAAGCTCAAGAATTTCCATAACACCAATCCACCTGTTTTCACTAAGTCATAAGAGCCCCTAGATGTAGATGATTGGTTGCAAACCATGGAGAACAACCTGGAAGTTGCAGGAGTGGAAGCTAACGAGAAAGTGCTGTTTTCTACCCACTATCTGGCCGGAGATGCAAGAGCATGGTGGAACAGCGTTCGCGCAATGACGGGAGGTCAGCTGATGACTTGGGAAGAGTTCAAAGTCAAGTTCAGCAGAACCCATGTGCCACCGGGTTTGATCAAGAGGATGAGAGATGAATTCAGGGAACTGAAGCAAGGAAGGATGCCAGTAGTGGAATGCCATGACAAATTCTTTTCATTGGCTAGGTATGCCCGGGATGAGATAGATACTGAAGCCAAGAAGAAGGAGAGATTCCTGAATGGTCTACACGATGAGATGCAGACAGTGTTAGTCAATATCCCCTTTGCTGATATTGAAGCCTTAGTTGACTCTGGCATTCAGATGGAAGGAAAGATCAATCAAGCTAATGAGAACTGCAAGCGTCGCATGATGCATCAACCAGGAACCCACCATACACCAAAGTATCGCCCCAACCCATCTCCAGGATTTACCCCAAGAACCAACAGACCCCCGATGAATCGTCCGACTATCCCAACCATGGAAACCCAAGGCCCAGAGGAAACCACAACAACCCCGGCAACTCCAGCAATTTCAACCGTGCACCACCCAAGTTCAACAACAACAATGTCGCAACCAACACCAACACTACCCCAAGCACTGGAAGAAATGTTGTGCCTGCTGCAACAAAGGACAAGTCACAAGTGACTTGTTATGAATGTGGAACCAAGGGTGACTATTCCAATGAGTGCCCCCAACAAGATTGCCGCAGCCCCCAATGCAAATGCCCCAGCTCAGCAACAACGTCGTGTTCAGCCCGGAAGAAGGTTTGCCCTAGGGAACTCGCTCAACCGCAATGGTTGTCTCTTTCTCATGCATGCTGAAGAAGCCCAAGAAGCGCCAGATGTCGTGCTGGGTATGTTTTCTGTTAACTCAGTACTTGCAAGAGTGTTGTTTGATTCTGGAGCATCGCACTCCTTTGTCACTAAAGAATTTGCATGCACTAGTAAGATTCAACCAACCAAATTGAAGCATGTTATGATTGTTCAAATACCTGGTTCAACCACCAAGGCTAGGCAAATTTGCAAAGTTGTCCCTAGGCGAATCCATGGCACAGATTTTTATGCTAATCTAATAGTACTCTGATCAAAAGGTTTGGAAGTAGTACTAGGAATGGATTGGATGTCCAAACACAAAGGATTAATTGACCGTGCCAAGAAAGCCATAACCATGACCAGTACAGCCAGAATATCAGTCGAGCATGTATCTGAAACCCTGCCCCGTCAATTCAAGTGCAACAAGAGTATATCCCAACCTACCATTGACCAAGTCCGGAAAGTCTATGAATACCCCGATGTATTTCCAGATGTTTTTCCCGGTATGCCCCCAGATCGGGATATCCAGTTTATCATTGAACTAATTCCTGGAACCGGACCCATAGCCCAGAGACCATACATTATGAACCCGTTTGAACTAGCAGAACTCAAGAAGCAATTGGATGCCATGTTGGAAATTGGATTGATTCAACCAAGTGCGTCACCTTGGAGATCCCCTGTTTTGTTTGTGGACAAGAAAGATGGAGGTAACCATTTGTGTACGGATTATCGGAAGTTGAATGACGTTACCATCAAGAACAAGTACCCTTTGCCAAAAATAGAAGATTTGTTTGACCAGTTGACTGGTGCCAAAGTGTTTTCTAAGATTGATCTTAGAACTGGCTATCATCAACTCAAGATTTGCACAGAGGATATTCCAAAGACTGCCTTTACCACCCGATATGGATTATATGAGTATACGGTCATGTCTTTTGGATTAAGCAATGCCCCCTCTTATTTCATGAACCGCATGAATAAGATTTTTATGGACTTCCTGGATAAGTTTGTCATTATTTTCATCGATGACATTCTGATTTATTCCAAATCAGAAGAAGAACATGAGCTACACCTAAGGAACATTCTTGGAACTATAACATCCCAAAAATATGAAACTTGGATCATCAAACTCTAATCATCAAAATTTAGGATTAACAAAAACTTTTCTATATAAAAATATGAAAGCATGCATATGTGTAGGCATGATAATTTGGATTCTTTTGAATTGCCATGATTGTGTGTTTCCTTGCTTGTAAAAGGATGCTTACGTGAAATAAACATCATCTAAACAATTCCCAAACTTTTCCCAAAGACAAATAAATCAAAACAAACAAATTAAGTGAATGGTCACTTTGGCCAAATTAACTCCCATGTCTACTTTGGTTGTCTCTAACTTTCAGAACTTAACAGAAACTTGTTTGGATCTTTACACCCCTTGATAGTACTCATAACAAAGTATCAAGGACCACCTTGTGATCATCCAGAAACATTCAAATGCATAGTTTAAATGACAGTTTAAAATTGAATCTATATCATATGGGAAGATCCCACTTTTTAAAAAACCACTCAAACAAGCTCAACTTTCAAAACCCAAGCATCTACAGACTCACCAGCACATGCCTAGCACACCCACCAAAAATCTTAGCACACCCACCAAAAATCTTTTCAAAATTCAAAACTTGAATTCATGCGGCCAATTCATCAAACACCTTGCAGATTCAAATCAACAAAATCACAAACACTATTTTGAGCAGTGTTTTGGTCTAACTTATTCCCTCTCTGGGCACCACTAGGCTTTAGTATATCATCTAGCTCATTTGTAAACATCTAGAACCACTGTGAGCTTGCCTTGCCATCAATGGTGAGCAGGCCGAGCCTCACCATGCCACCCCATTGTCGCCCGGACTAGCGCAACCCTAGCCTTTCCAACCTTGTCTAGGAGGTAGCCAGCACCTCACGCTCCTTGTCCCTCCCAAGATAGTGCAAGCCGGACCACCAGAACGCCAGCTCCCAGTGCCACTGCGACATGCCGAGCCCACCCCAGAGCGCCGTACCCGGCAGGCGTGCACACTCCGCCCCTCGACCGCAGCCCGTGCCCACCGCTTCGCCATGATCCCAGGAACACGCCAGACATGCCCATTTCACCGCCCGTGCCCCGTATCCACCGCTCGCCGTTGAAGACGCCACCTCTTCCTCATAGAGCATCGAGTGTTACCGACCGTTTGCCACCGCCCCTACAAGCGCATTTACACCTTAGAGCATCGCCAGGAGACCACCGATCGATCGCCACCCTCGGCCATGCCTCTAGCATCCCGTAGCCATGTCGCCTTCCCATCTGTTGAAGGCCCATCTGTCGCCATGCCTCTAGCTGTGCATAGTAGGCCGGCCCATTAGCAGTTCCAGCGCAGCCCAGTCGTTTGAATTTGGATTTTTCCATTTTCATTCAAACACAGTTCCGTACCTAGTTTCAAAAATCAAC